>JACAXG010000223.1:298073-623873 GCA_018881555.1 Amblyornis subalaris
AGGAAAGGAAAGGAAAGGAAAGGAAAGGAAAGGAAAGGAAAGGAAAGGAAAGGAAAGGAAAGGAAAGGAAAGGAAAGGAAAGGAAAGGAAAGGAAGAGAGAAAGAGAGAGGAAGAGAGAGAGAAAGAAAGAAAGAGAAAAAGAAAAAGAAAGAAAGAAAAAGGAAGAAAGGAAGAAAGGAAGAAAGGAAGGAAGAAAGGAAGAAAGAAAGGAAGAAAGGAAGAAAGAAAGAAAGGAAGAAAGAAAGAAAAAGAAAGAAAAAAGAGAAAGAAAGAGAAAAAGGAATGGACATTTACAGGCTTATGGGTTGTTCTGCAAGTTTGAGATGTTAGACTTGGGTTTTATTTTCTTCCTATGAAAACCCTAGAGAGGAAGTTTCCAAGCAGTGAAGACAAGACCAAACAGCCAGTTTCTTGTTTTAAGTTTAAATGTCAGCAAACATTAGAAATAAAACAAATATTTCAAGAAAAAAATGCACCTTGTATTAATTCCTTTCTAATGCTTTTGGATGCCATGTCCCAGGAAAGTCCTGCTGTTGTAAGCTTCTTGATTTAAGTTCACACACTGAAAGAAATGGTACTCACAAAAAAGGCTGTTTACAATTCCTGAACTTACAGCCTGTTACAGCTGGAAAGAGGTCTCTGTTATTATCCATGTTTTCTGAATCTGGCTGACAATGTGTTAACTTGAGGTTCTGTACAAGAGGTGTGACCAGACTGTGGTATCCCAGCCTGCTGTTATTTGTTGCACTAAAGTAACTCTGATGGTGAGTTTTGACATCTTTCAGTGCCAATCTCAAGATTTCAGAGTGCTTCCAGTGTATGGCTGGCCTGCCATCCTGTTGGCCAAGGTCCCCTGTAGCTGCAAGAACAGCAGCCACAGAAAAGGCATTGACAGGGAATCTAAAAGATTTGGAAAGGAATTTGTTGTGAAGAATGTCTATTTTTACCCTCCTACTCTCTTGTGGGTAGTTGATGACAGATCAACTACTAAGCACTTCAGTAGAGGGGAAGAATCTCTTTCTTGCTTGAAGATTGTCCAACACATTACATTGTGCTAAAAGTTGTATATCCCTATAATAAATGACAGGTTTTGTCCTGCTGAGGGACTTTGATTTCCTGGGTGGCTGACAGAAGAAATTATCCTTTAAGTGCTCTATTACACCTCCATTTAAAAAAGAAATGAAAAAAAAGATAACACAAGCTGTTACAGTCAGATTTATCCCTGAACCAATATCACGGCCAAAGGATCTACTGTGCACGTCTTCGATCCAGGACTGTTTTAAAGAAACCTGAGACCATGCCAATGGGCAGCACTTTTAGGACAGCACCTATAAATCTTTGTAGAGATTCAAGACACCGGAGGTTGGGCACACCACGGTATATTCTATTTCTCTCACTATTCCTTCTGTGCTGACAGCCTGAGAAACATTTTTTTATTGTTTCTTTGAAACACTGCCCAACTTTCTTTGCCTTGCTGGCACAGTTTGGGTCAGAAGAGCCATGCAAGCTTGACTCTTTCCTTCTGAGAAGGTCGCAGAGGTAATTGTGCGACTTTGGCTGTGACATTGGAGTCATTGTCGCCCAGAAGAATTCCTTAAAGTACTTGTTGTAATTCATAGGTATCTGCTTTCTTCTATGAGAGACTCTCATAGAATCTCACAGAATATACTGAGTTGGTAGGGACATATCAGGATCATTGAGTCCAAATCCTGGCCCTGCACAGAATCCCACCATGTGCCTGAGAGCATTGTCCAAACACTTCTTGAACTCTGTCAGGGTTGTTGCTGTGACCACTTCCCTGGAGAGCCTGGTCCAGTGCCCAACCACCCTCTGAATGAAGAACCTTTTCCTGATATCCAACCTAAACCTCTCCTGACACACACTTCACACCGTTCCCTCAGGTCCCATAACTGATAACCAGAGAGAAGAGATCAGTTCCTGGCCCTCCACTTCCCCTCCTGAGGAAGCTGTTCTTTTCCTTTAAAATCCAGCTCTAACATGAATGAGGCAATTTGCCTTGTTGTAGCTCAAGTGGGATTTCCTACTTAAAGAGACTGTTTTTTCTTTCCAAACAAACAAATAACCAAATAGTACCAACACAAAAGGCTGTTGAAAAGCATCACATGCATGGAGCTTACTGAATGACTATAAGACCTTTTTGATCTTTCAGCATGGACCTCTGAACCCAACAAAATAAACAACCCAGATTATGTCCTAATTGTTCTTTGTGAGCAGAGCTGCAACACCTGGGTGTGTGGTTTCCCTTTATAAATTAAAAGGTCAAGCTCGCCCCTCCTCCCTGTAGGAAAACATCCTGTGCCTATGCTCTCAGTGGCCTTAGGCAGCTAATCAGTTTTGCACCAGTGGGTTAGTTGTGTGTGTAAGTGTCTAGTTTGAATGTATTATGCCCCCTTCCCTCCCATTTTAATCTCTACTGGTTGTTTCCTTTGTAAACATTCATACCATTTAATCATTAAAGGGATGATGCTTGACAAATGGGAGCATACTCATATCAAGCCCTGAGCTCTGCAGGCATATGATGAGTCTTTTGAATAAACTGATGTGAGCTGCATAAATGGCTGCTCTAATGTATACAAGGGACCTTGCCTCCCTAGATCTCTAATCAGAGACTCACACAGTGGGTATGAATTCCTAATCACACCAGTATGCTGTACCAGGAATAAAATAAGAAGGGAAAATAAAAGGTTCTTAATTAGAAAAGAGCAAAAAGTTAAGATATGAACTTAAGCAGAAAATTGAAGTGAGTGTGAAAATAAAAAATTTTTTGGGTTACCACTTTATAGTGTTTCCTTTCTAGCAAGCTTGAAATAAGTAACTGGGGGCAGAAGGGAGCTTTGCAAAACATCTGCCATATCTCCATTCCCACGTTTTCTTTAGACTCTTTCAAAGTTAATGTTGTTTCTTTCTCTTGGTAGGTCTAAGGTTAGGGTGATTATACTGGAAAACACATAGCATGCTGCCACCATTTGTATATTTTTTTCTTTACAGAGGTAAAAACGTCTTATCAGACTATAGTGTCGACAGTTTGCTACTTCACTTCTCTACATACGGCAAGCTGGTCTTTTTGAAAGTACTATGGATACGTTATATTTTATAAGTAAGTATTCTTACAGAGTAATTTCCCTTTGGGAAAAAATGTGTTTTGGAAAATAAACAGTCAAACAGTCCAAGTCCTCACATGGAAAATGGGAATATCACATATATGTATTTAGTGTTTGGGTCTTTACTCAGCTGAATGCTGAGCTGTAGCTGAAGCTCACAAAACCTTATGTAACACCAGCTGTAATAAGTAGGTAATAGTAAAGTGTGGCTGTAAAAACCACTTGTTCCTTGAAAGAAAATAACCTTAGTACATACACCCTGCCGCAGAATTTTTCTTCTAGGCCTTCTAAAAGAGCTTTCGGGATAGTTGGAGGGGATGTTACAGTGGCTGCCAAACAGTTACACTGACATAATTTTATTACTGAAATGTGAGCCAGAATGTATACTAAGCTGTGTTGATTGGTTTGTTTTGTATGTTTTTCTGCAGAAACAAAGTTAGCTGGTGGTGTCTCACAGACTGGTCACACTGGTTATCTGAACTCAGTTACTGGGCATCTATACTTGATGGGGTTAGTTTTGTTCCAAGGGCATTTGTTTAAATCTTTGCATTGTATTTTTTTTTTCTATCCCAACAAAACTTTGCTGGGGTGGGGAGAGAATTTTCCTTCATGAGCAGAATGACCTATGTATTGCAAGTTGTGTATTAAATTTAGAGTTCTGTATCAATGAAACTTTTCTCAGTGACCATCCACACAAAAATGCACAGGAATTGGGGAAAACAGTGGCAGGTGAAATCTGTTTAGAAGTCACTAAGGCATTAATTATTTTTCAAAATGTAGTAATTCTTCAGAGGCTTTAACGGAAAGATTCTTAATCTCATTATTATGCCTGTAATGCAGTTAATTCATCTGTTTTATGCAATATAGAAGTTATCCTTAGCTATAGGGCTAAGATGTGTGGTTATATCTGCATCTATATACTGTAGTGCCAAAGGGCTGCTGTGGCTGAACTTGCAATAACAACTCATCTCACTTCTCTTTCTCTGAGCCTCATATGCTGCAGTGTGTTTCCATCCTTGTTTGCACTCAAGTTCTTTCTAAAGGCCTGCTCCTAACAATGACAATAATTAATGAATGTGTTTCAAGGCTTCCCAGTACATCCTGTCATTTCAGAGCCTGTCTTCTACACTCTAGGCTCTGAGAGGCAGTATTTGTTTTCATGTTTTGTCTTATGCAATGCCAAGCAATTCATTCTGTTCAACAAACAATAAAAGTGGGTGAAATTTTGCTCACTGTTACACTTTTGCAAATCCCAAGTCTTTTAACTCCATATAGAAAGGAGCAAATGAATATATTTCACATGTATTGTTACATGTCAATATGTACCTGTGCAAAGGAGAAGTCTATCAGATTTCAGAATGAGGAATTCATTTATTAAGCCGTGCAAAGCACGTTTCTCTTAATTGGCATAGGCAAATATTTTTAAAGTCATTTTAAGCATTCTATATATTTTATATTGCTTAAGAAATAGTAGAATCATAGAGTCATAAAATTGTTTAGATTAGAAAAGAGCTTTAAGATCATCTAGTCTGTCTGTAAGCCTAACATTGCCAAGCCCACCACTAAACTGGGTCCCCAAGTGCCACATCTACTTGTCTTTTAAAGACCTCCAGGGATGGTAACACTACTATGTCTCTGGGCAGCCTGTTCCAGTATTTGGCATGAAGCAATTTTTCCTAATATCCAATCAAACATTCCCTGGTGCAACCTGAGGCTGTTTCTTCTCATTCTGTTACTTGTTACTTGGAAGAGGAAGCTGACCCCCACTTGGCTACAACCTCCTTTCAGGTAGTTTTAGAGAGCATTAAAGCTCTTTCAATGAGCCCTACCACCTCCTGTGCAAAGATCCTTTTCCCCTTTGAGACAGGTGTGCCCCTCCTGTTGTGAGCAGGCCTGGTGCCACATGGACTGGCCTGTGACCAAAATCCCCAAAATTCTGCTGGTGACACCAAGCTCGGAGCCAGGTATTGATCTGCTGGAAATCCCTGATTCTTCTCTCATCAATCCCTGCAAATGGAAAGATAGAGGAAAAAAGCACTTGTGTTTCTGATCCCTCAATCAGTCATCCCAAGGCCTTGAAGTCTCTTCTGGTTGCCCTCAAGTTTCTTGTTGCAACTTCATCACTTCGTACCAGAAAAAGAGAGCAGTGCCAGAGTGGGCAGATTTCTTCCACATCTTTAACCCAGGCCCCAGTCAGTAGTCTTCCCTAATAAATGGGTCCAGTTTGCATATTTGAGCTCTGTTCCCAAAAGAAAACCTTTTGCTGTTCCTTCTTCCCATTTTATCATGGCTTCACAATATCCATGTATTATAACCCAACACTGCATGAGTAAATGCAGTCCCTCTCTTTCCAGTCTCAGTTGAGCTCTTTCAAAGGCTAAAGAGTTTTGTCTGACACTTTCATTGTCCAATGGTTTGTGAAGTGTACAGATGTTATATTTGGTAATACACTGATTATCAAAACATGTCTTGTTGCTCGCTTGAAGGTTATGACTCAATGCATAGACCTATAACAGAGATTAATAGTCTTAATAAATGCTAATCTACCAATTTTGTAAGTGCACAGAGATTTTGTTGTTGTTGGGGTTTTTTTTAAGATGCTAGATGGCACTGCTAGTCCAGGCTTTATTTTGAACAGCTGGGTTTCATAAAGCTAATTGTGCAGTTACGGAAAGGGTATGTAAAGTATTACTTGAACTTGACAGCTAGCGCATTCTGAGAAATATACACCATCACGCAAACAATAATGTTTCCACTGTAAGAGTATTCAGGTTGAGGTCTGTAAACTCTAGTTGACTGCACTCAAACTTGTTGTACAAATAGCCTTGTGTTTGCATTTTGTCTGCTGCGTTTCTTCTTCATGTGCCACCTCATTTCATAGTTGTTGAGTTATGGCAGCATGGAACTTGTTCCATGTTTTACTTTTTTATTCAAAATGTTGGTTGTGGTACTTTGAATGCTTTTTTAAATTTAAGGATTAGAGATCCAGCAGTGAGAAAATATACTTTTTTTTTACTGGGATAATTTCTTTCATAAATGTTATGCTACCTATGTTGAAAGTCATAAAATAATTATTTTGTGGTTCTGCAGAATATCTAAGGATCTATCTAACCATAGTGTTCTTCATTTTATTCTTTTAACTATAACTTGTGTTTAGTCTGTGGTTTATCTTTCTTTTTATGTTAGGGATTTGATGCCATTATCTGCCAACAGGTGAGGGTTCCATTTTAGAAAAATACATTTTCCAACTAAAACATGAGTGTAGGGAACAAAAAAAGAGCAATCTTTGCAGTAAAACACTCCAGTAACATGCAAAGTCACTCCTGCTGCATAAAGATTTGTGACTTGAAAAAGTTTATACAATGTTATTGACTATTCATTCTCTGTTTAGTTAGTATCAAATTCCCTTCTTTTGTTAATTGTGCAGTAAGCTTACAAAGAAACTGCAAATTCTCAGCCTTTTGGGCAGACAGTTGGATACCGTGTCTAAGCGTTCGGAGCAACCAAACGGAACCTGCACCGTTCTGACCACTGGCTGGGTCACTGGCTGGGGCTTAAAGACTCACCTGAGTAACTTGAGAAATCCCTTCAATCTCCCCTTTTGATTTGCCTTTCACACGCCAGTACTTTTTATTTCTTCTCATCTGTCTGCTATCATGTTAACAAGCAAAGGAGAATCTCGACAGTTCATTGACAGCATAATAAAATGGGATTTAGATTTCAGTATTTGAAGAATGGCTTGCTTTTAGGGTTTTATGCTTTTGTCTCGTATTTGTATTGCCCCAGTGATCAAAAAAAGCCTCAAACCCCACAATGTACGTCACTGGCCCTATGAATTGTTCACCTAAGCTGTCTAGTCATAACTGGCAGAACATATAGTACATAATGAACTTTATGCAAAACTTTGCTTTTTTCTCTGTAAAACTGTATTATTAAACAATTAATGTCCTGTGAGGCTTTTCTCAGGTAATTATTTTCATCTAGATAAAGCTGCAGATGCAAATATAATAATGTGTAATGGTTTTCTTGCTGCACAATGGCTCCTGCTTTTTGTCCATGCTGTGTGCACTGGTGTAGCTGCTCTTCTCTTGGGCTGTGGATCCCAACACCTTTTTGGGGTTAGAAGCCCTAATGCATATGTCACCCATTTCAGGTGGTTGCAGGTAGCCCAAATTCATTCCAGTTGTGAATTAAGTGAACTGATGAGGTGAATTTGGCCTTGCGTATCTGCATAGGAAAACTCATACTTCCTCTTGGAAACCCAATGCAAATGTAACCTAAGATTATTGCTTTGAAAATCTGTACTAGGTGATGCTCTCAGGTGAATATTGTGCTAAATATCTCATGACTGTTGACAGACGTTGCTTGGCAATGTTGTGTTCAGTTCCTAGATGAAAATAAGCACTGCTTTGTAAAAACAGGGCAGAAATGAACCTTGGTAGAAGGTTATTTATTTTTGATGGGACAACTGTAGTGCAACATAGTACTGATACATTTGCAAGTTAATTTAAAATACTACAAAAATTTTTATTTTTACTAGGCTACATTATTTCAAATGATTCTTCTGCATATATTTAAGTTAATTCTAATATATTTTATCTGAAAAAAAAATAATGAGACAGGTGTGAATCTGAAAGCCAAATGTAGCATTTATGGAAAAACTCCATTTCTACATTAAACTTAATCTTTTGCTCAAAGCTGCAGCTCACTAAGTATGCTGGCTACAGTGATACAGTGATGTCTACTAGGATAAACAGTTATGTGTATTAGGTTGTCAGCTGTTCCTAATTCTGCATAATTTAGATGCTGTGAACAGGAGAGGTGTGCATTATTTATCAATAATGTATGTGTGGATTAGTTTCATGTGAGAGAAAGCTGAGTAAAGAAACCACTGTAATGTGCTCTATCTATTATTAATCAGTGCAATAGAATAACTCTTAAAATATCCTACTATGCAGTAGGCACCAGTAACTATTTTAGTCTTGTGACCTATTATGTACTGTTTGTGACCCTGTTTAACTAATTGTGATGCTATGTCTAATAATCCTGTAATGTAGGATTTGATGTGATTTTTTTAAAATAAATATTTATTTAGTTTGCTTATTCTAATTTTAATCTATGTAAGCAGGGTAGAATTTGAAATCGTGGCCTCTGTTTTTCAGAAACTCCTATAACAGATTAAAATTCTTGCTGAGAATTTCATTGGCTTCCCATATGAATACAGGGTATAAAGAGCAGGCTTCCAGGGCAAGGTTAGGTCTAAAACTGGTAGAGGCTGAGCACATCTTAAGGAAGCTGCATTCTTCTTATCAAACACGTGTCTGGAAAATAACCCAGAATTAATACTGGTTCCATACAGAGAAAAAACTCAAGATGGAATCCAAACCAGCTGATTAGAGTCAGCTAAGCTAGTCTAGGTGAAATGTGCTGAACAAAGCGTTGTTGACTGTTGTATCTGCTGTATCTGTTGACTGTTGGATATTTTATGTATTTTAGTCAGGATTTGAGAAAGGGATCTCAATCTGAAAAGCTTGTGGAGTACCAAGTGGGTGGGGCACTCAAGCATGGCCATCTCATGAAGGGTGGGAATATGGGCTTTTGCTGAAAGGCAAGTTTTATGCAGGAAAGAAAGGTAGCATTCTAAATTCTGATCAGGAGACTGGAGACTCGTTCACCATGCTGAAAAAGCCTTGTGGCTTCTTGGTGCCTTCATCCAACTCAATAAATTTCTAGTTTTTGTTTGTTTGTTCAGTGGAGCAGCTTCATCAAGAGGGTCTGAAACTATCAATTCCTTATCTCACATAATCATCAGACTAGCCAATACCTGGAGGATTTTGGCACAGATAGAAAATTATTTTTTCATAATCTGCATGTGTGCTCTGATCTCTTAGTGTAAAAGGGAAGGCAGTTATACCAGACATCTTTTAAATGAAAGGGCTTGCTACTGCATTTCATGAAGATCCTGCTTCCACTGGTGTTCAGTAGACATGCTTAGAGAATGAATGCTTGCTAAAAGAAATAGGAAGAGTGACCCTAAATCTGGAGTTCTTCTTCCTTACCTCTGAGTATCAATGTCTGAGGCAAGTGTCCTGTTGACAACAGAGTGAGTAGAATCTATACCATAGATCTGAGCAAATCTGGGGAGAAGGTAAATTGTGCTAGAACTCTTTTAACTACAGTGACATGATCTCCCTTGACCATAGAGAGATTCCTGATGGCAATGTCGGAATGGGGCCCCCCATTTTAGACCCCCACAGCTCAATGGAAGGGTCTTGGCTCCAGTCTCTGTCTGGCCATGGGAAAGTGATAAGTTGAGTAGGGATCAATATATAACACTTAAGAAAGAAGCTGTTTAGCTGTTCCAAACTGAAAATAGATATTCACAATAATAGAGGCACCGCAAAATTTAGGAGGTTGAAGAAAGATTTTCAGGACTATTATTGTGGAATTAAGCGCCTAAATTACTGTCAAACTAGCACCAGGCACCTAAAGCCTATTTTTAACACTATATATCTATCCTATTTATTTCAAGGTTTAAGTCTAATGCTAAAGGCCTGATTTGCCTGCCCTGGAGATGGACTTTTACCATTACCTTGAACAGAAGCAAAATTGGTTTTCGTTTGTGTGCACACATAGTAAATCTGAGGTATCAACAAGCCCTTCCTGACACTACAGTGCTTTTTAAAAAACTGTTTCATTTTTAACCAAGTTAATTAGTTTCCAAGTGAGTAGGATGCTTTTAAACCCTCTTAATATTCTCTTTGCAGTGTGTTGGTTGCCTGGGGTGGAAGTGTTTTTAATTAACTATATGCGATAATGAAAACCATGAGAACGACCCTATGCAGAAGTTCCCTCTTTCTGACGTTACGTATAAAACAGCGGAAGTCTTAACAATATTTAGCACACAGCTTTTTCTTTCCTCCTGCTCCTTCCCCAACACCCTCCAAGCCACAGCTCAAGCTAATTATGGAAGTGTTAGGAAAGGTTGTATACCAAGACTTTAGTGTTTTGTAAAGTGTGTCCAAGCAGAGGATTTGACTGTTTTTGCTGGTAAGAAGAGACAGCACAGTCCGATAAGAGACAAGCACTGAGAGCTGCTTTGCTTACTGCAATGTCCTGTAGCGTGATCATGCATGACAGTCAAGAACGTGTATGCCTAGGGCTTTTAGTGAAACAAGTGGGATGCCCTGCTCCACTTGCACTGCTGTTATTTTTTCAGCTAGCTCCTGTTGACTGTGGCATCTTTCCTACATCCTGAACCCTGTGAAATGGATTGTAACTAGCCTGTTGGGACTAAATAAGATGGCCAAATGCTAGGGCTTGAGCAAGCAGTACTGCCTGCCTGCTCTGGATTCTGTTACAGGCTTCTTTTTTTTGTGTTAATTGCAAAAATACTTTTGGATATGGATGATTCTTATGTTAAAACATGCATTGCAGGGTGTAGTCCTTGGTAAAGATATGAAAGGATCTGAGGTAAAGATATGAAAGGATCTGATTCTCCTCCTTGGCAAATGGGCGGGCATTTTGCAATTTCCTTTCATTTGGGAAGGACTTAAATCCTTGAAAAAAGGACACAGCCTTAATAGGAAGGCATATTTTTCTGTCTCACATGAATTTAAATTTGTATTAAAAAGGTGAATTACAGCCTTTGCAAATATTTTAAGGCTATTAAGTTGGTATCAAACTGAAAATCTCAGCCTCTTTCTACGTGTCACTAGTGGGAGGAATTCTGTAGACTCTTGGGGTTGATGGCAATCTCCCAGCCTGCTCTGTAGCGAGTTCTGAACTCTTGACAGAAATTATTCAAGCTTACTTTGGCGGTGCAGGGGATGGCCAAAATTCCCTACAATAACACAGAAAGGCTTAAAGAATTAGATGTCTAAAAATAATTGTGGCTCTGCTGTTGAAATATACTCAAGAGTATTAAGCTTGCTGGATATTGTTATAAATTGTGTCAAGAGGACACGACACAATGTGGTTTTCTACCCATGGGAATTATAGTGCGGACTATCACTGAAGCAGGAACTGGAACCCATGTATTACTATTTGGCATATGGTACAGAATAAGATTTGGGCATATGTTGTACATGCTTGTCACCTAGCTTTTTTCAGGAGCAGAGCTATGGTCAAAATGGAAAAGAAGAATCAAGTAAAATTGAGAATTCATCAATTCTCTATTAAGCTAAAAAACAATCTTCAAACTGAAGAAAGTTTAGATCAAAACAGAACCTGTTGTAGCATTTGTAAACTAAATTTGAGCATTGTAAACTCAAGTTGAATGTACTCTTAGCATAAACTATTTTGAAGTGAAAATAATTCTACAGCTATTGAAACAGGTGTGTTTAGTCCTAAAATGTTGCTGTATCAGGCTAAGGACTTCTATTAGTGTGTTGGCTTGTTAGAGTTAGGGAAACACATTTATTAATTAATTTCCCATAATTTGCAAATGGGTAAACGTTTAAGTGCAGGACTGTGTGTAATCACCCTTCCTGTAGACAAAAACAAGAAGTTATTAAATAAAGCTGAAACAGCCATCGTCAACACCAACAGAAGGATAGTGGATAGTACAGTGATTAGATAAAACTGGTTCCATCCTTTAAAAAAAAAAAAAAAAAAAAGGCCTTTCCCCATCTCATCAAAAGCCTTTCTCTGAAACCATACAGCTCTTCCCTTACAAATGCTCTACTACAAAAGTGCTAAATTACAGGGATCAAAAACTCTCCATACATTCAGATTAGTGTTCCTCTGAAGTAAACACCACCTAAATGTTCAAAGTAGGAGCACTGGCTTTGAAAAGGTGTTTGGGATAACTGTAATATTAGTTTTTACCACAGCAGTACCCTGATGGCAAACAGACACATCACAGCATGTCACCGTTTGGCAGATAGCTTCTGGGCCATAATTTGCATCTCTACTGACTCCACTTGGGATTCCACAGGATAAATCTTTGTAGAATTTGTCCAGTTGCGTCCAAAGAATATTGCCATGAGAATTACTGGGAATTTCAGTAATAATTTTTACCACTGGGAAGCAAAGTAGGAGATCATGCCAAATATGACTCAAAGCCAATTTTCAATGTGTATTTAAATATTAGTAGCCTGATGTAGCTTAAAACCTTTTATTGCTTTAAAAATCAAAAGTAACACTTTGTCAGATGTGAGAAGCATGAGTCAGCTCTCTACTGGCTAATTGTAAATGGCAAAAACCATATTTTAAGAACATTTGGGACTAATTTAATGTTACTTATTTGCTTAATTAGATGACCTTTAAATCCAAGCCCAAATTATTTTATAAATATTTAGCTTTCCAATAAAGCTATATCCAGATATCAGTCATTTGATAGGAACCATCTGCAACATTTGAACTTTCTGCATGCTAAAATGCTTTTTCTTTCTTTTGCTTTCATTCTGAAAGCAATGTGTTTTTTTAACAATGCTGACAACATGGCACCTAAATTAGATCCCTCCTGTATAACATGATACAGGCACACAACTAAGACTAAAGTCAAGGCCACTAAAGAACAGATAACAACTCTGAATTAGACAACTGCTAAAACTTCCTGTAGGTCATGCACATTTTGGAAATGCAAGAACTGAAGAAGTGAGACAAAAAAAATCCCACAGACAATATATTGATTTAGAGATAATGGTTCCTCCTGAACTCAAGTTTTATACAGTAAAATCTGTGTATTACATGAAAGTTACTTTGAAACTAGATAACTAATCCTTCTTGTTAGGATAGTAAAGGAACTCGTGACTAGAAAGGTTCTAGTGACAATAGTTTTTCATCTGCCAATAAGCAAAGAAACATCTTGCTGGAAACTACTGCTCTAACGCAGTAACAAATATGTCTTTCAGTCTCTTACGTCTTTTGTTCATTTTATCTTTTGTGCCTTCTACTAATATTCCCTTTAGCTATAGCAATGCCATCTGAATTTAAAAGATAAGCTGTTAAGTGAACTATTTCTTACTGTTTCACCTGTTCAAGTTAGATTTAATAAACCAAAATATCCCATTACATAAGATGAAAGGTATGCATTTCCTGACAACAATAAATACAGTTCAAAAGGGCTTTTGTGTTTTCTTTGATGGAGTTTGTGTGTATTGCTGTTAAGTTTTAGGATAAACATCTGCAGAGTTTTCTTGATGTTGTGATGTCAGGTGCACAGAATAGGACTTGATCCTGCCAACCTCTGCTCACAGAAATACCATCAGTGAAAGGTGCTTACCCACACACCACAATTTTCAGAATGGGACCATCTCTGTTTTCTGAATAGTGAATGTAAATTATTTAGCTTGTGACATGCAGTCACTTTATATGTAACTCGAATGTAAGTGATATTTTACACTAAGCAAACTGTTGCCATTCATGTAATTGCTCCATTAGAAATGGAAGAATTTTATGTAAAGACAAAGGCAAAAAAGTTAAAGAGACATGTGCTTTATCACCATCAGATACTAGTTACATTTTTCAGTTTTGATGCTGATATTTTGTACAAATACCAAGGCATTTCATTAAAAATTGTGGCAATATCTGTGTTTGTTCATGAAAAACTCATTTTTACTGTAATACACAATGTAGGCAGAAATCACTTTCATGAAGCATGTTTGGAGCTTAGTTCATCCTCAGGGGGTATTTTGCTGTGTTTTGTATTTCCTATATCTTGGCTTTTTCAAAGAAACCCTTCCTGTGTCAGCTTCCTTATGCATACGTTTATCTTCTCCAGGTTTTGCTACTTGTGAACAGCTTCTAATTCTCTGGTCATAATGGGCATATCTGTTTGAAAAGCTGGTGAGTCTGGAGTACCTGTACAGCAATCTCTCTAAGCTTTATCTGCTTGGCAGAGGCTTAAAAATTCTTATTAATGCAAAAATAAGGCACTGATATCTCCTGTTTTCCCCATACCCTGGGCACTGGAGTGGGCAGCGGGGACATTATAAGAGGATGAAGAGCTTTAGCATACTCACCCTGCAGGGCAGAGGATATGGAAGATCACAGCTGTCTGTACCTCTAGGATCTGGATCTTATTAGTGTCATCAAGCAGTGAATCTCCTGTAACTGTAGGCTGGACTTTTCCTGCTGCTAAAAGGCCTCAGAATGAACCAAAGTTCACCAAACTTTCTGCAGCTAAGTAAACTCAGCATTACTCAAAAGTTTTCTACAGAGCCTAAGACAACAACAAACGGGATAGCTGTTAGTACAACAACCCCATGGAGCTATTTGATGTCAGCAAATTGACTGGAGTGTGAACATGTATCTCTTGGGGGCTGCCCCTCCTCCTGCCCATAACCTGCCCCTCTAAAAGGGAGGCAAAGTTGCTCAGGCTGCAGTGCTATGGAGGGGAGGCATGGCTAGTTCTTCTGCTCTCTAAGCCACAGCAAGCTCTGCCTTTGCTACCTGTCCCATTCGTGTTGTGTCTCATGGAGATGGACAAATTGGAGACCAGGGAATGCAAAATGCCTTTATTCAGGACAGAATATATGAGGAAGCAGGCGACCTAGAAAGCCATGTCATGGGGGTGTTGGAAAAGGAGAAAACAAAATCCCTCTGACCTTGCCCCTTTCCCCCACTTTCCCGATTTTGCTTCTTTCTGTCATCTGGTGCTTAATAAAGAGAGAGCTCATTTCCATGAAAAATGTTCATGATAAATGTGATACCATTCTTTTGTAGTGTATTATACTTTCTATAAAGACAGTGTAACCCTGGCAATGCAGCTTAAACAGATATCCTATTATAATAAGCTGAACCTGAAATGCTTGGAAAAATACAGCTTTAATATCTACAGATTTCCATGGCTTTCTTGTCATGAAAACTGACTGTCTGTTATTAGAGGATTTGTTCAATAATATGCAGTAGTTAAGAACATCATTGTTAATAAGACCAATCTCATTGTATGCCTAATGCCAATTTTTTTTCAGAATATCATCAAATTGCCAGTAAGAATGGACGGCAAGAAATAAATGTAAAATAGACTCTCTTTTGTTAGAGGTCCTGAGTGCTGCTATTTTTAAAAATATTGGACTATAGTTAAAAAGTTAAGCTAAATACAAGAGATTAGTAACGCCATGGGTGACATGAGAATTACAAGTGACTACAGATGGAAGTGTCATCTGAAAGTTATACTACATTAAGCAACAGCAACACCAAGACACTAAAAGAAATTTCCCATGAAAAGTGGTGGAATCTTTTTCCCTCTCATTGCTGTTTTACATTTTTTGGAAAGAAGATCTGCTCGCCCATAAAAACTTTGTTTATCTGTGAAACATGAAAGGAATAATAAGAGACATATGGATGCCACAGTTTAGTTATGTCAAGACATGTAATTTCTTTCAGGTAAAACTGAAGCACACAGATAAAAAATGCAAAAGCCTGTTAATTGTACCCTTGGACTGTAGTCCAAGCTTCCGACTTTCAGTCCCCTAAAGAAATAGGTATCCTGTGTCAGTGAATTCTTGTTCTTGCATACTTGTACAGCAGTGATGCCTGCAAAGAAAGGGGAAGAAGGTAGGTGTAAAGGGTACCCTGCAAAGAAAGAATCATCCATACATTTTTACAGCAATCAGCATATTAGGGAGTAGGGCAGCATGAGTCTGAGTCACCTACGGCACAGGGCAAAGATTTTAAATTTTGTCTCATTAAACAATTCTTCGTACAGATCTGCAGCCTTTCTTCTAAAGGACCTCATGGGGCTTTTCCAAATGAATTCTCTATTGAATGTTTTCAAAGGTTCCATTAACTTTAATGTGATCCTACTTTGAAAGCAAAAGCATCTTTAAAATATACATGAAGACCTCCATCCTCTCTAACAGCAGCTGTACATGAAGTTTGATGTATGAACTGAACCAAAACAGACTGGTTGAAACTACTTTGGGGCTAAGGTAGCTCATGCCCTGGATTTGCTAAAGAATGGGTTAATGCCACGCTTTTGTCAAACAGTACAGTGGTATTTGGTGATGAAGAGTTATTTTACTAGAAAAAGAATCTGTTCACAGAATAGTGCCACCTAGCACCATATTAGGACATCAATTTGTATGGCTGAAAGAAAGAATGTGACCTATTCACCAGCCCTACTCGCCGCAGAATCCTGGGTTGGAAGTCTTCCACCCAAATTTGGCTAGACTTAGCTCTAATGTCCTTGTAAAATGTCAAAGTCAGTCTAAGATGGGGGTAGTTTGTGAGTGTCTTTTAATTTCTCCCAGAAAAGCTCTCTATTTGAAGTCTGAGTTAGCAAAAAAGGTGGTGAAGGAAAAGAAAGTCTGGCACTTGTAATGCAAAAGCCTGTTCAAGGTTTCAGTGGTGGGTTTTGTGGGATGTAGTATTTTGGTGCAGACTGGTTTTTTGAGACAGAAATTCTCTAAGAAAATTAAACAGGGTTTGGAAGTCTGAGTTAAGTTCTGATTTGATATCCCTGAAATCAACTTCAGATATTTCAGTACTTTAGTTTTACTTAGTTAATTTATGATGTTGTTGACTTATAAGTGCTCTTGGCCTGTTCTGGATCATGAACTTGGAAGTCTTTTAGCCACTAAGTAAAAATATTCTCCTGGAACTGAAAGCTGCTTTCCTAGGGGGGGCTTACTGGAATTGAAAGCCAGTTTACTACAGTTTTCCAGACATCACATGTGAAAGAAAAGTGAGTTAGAGAAAAAATAAAAAGGTTGTAAAGCATGGTTTTAAAAGAACTATGTTGCATGTCTTTTTATTTGAAAAGTCTAGATTTTGGCTTGTAGGAGATAATTTTTTTTTTAATTTCCTTCTACCTGTTGAAGTGAAAGGGCAAGTATATCTGCCACCTATCAGAAGACAAATTTAAAATGTTTTCTCAGCAGCAGTTTAAAAATTTTTCTGAAGAGTCTAATTCTGATGTCATTGTAACCAGATGAAGTAAGTTTATGTAGCTATAAGAACATTACGTGCTGTTGGTTTAGCAGAAATTTAGAAAGATGTATAAATGAATTGTGAGATTTGAAACTTTGTCATCTAGAATATCTTGGAAAACACTGCATGGCAAGTACTCCTAATTAGAATTAAAAATCCCAAGTCAGAAGCCTGAATAGCAGTAAGTCAAGATTGTCAAAACCAGGTTAATGAATTTAGACTTTTCATTTCCTTTTAGAAGAGCTCCTGATAAATCCTAAGTCTCCATTTGAGCTTGCCATAATTGCTGCTTTACAGTCCAGCTACGTGACCCAAGCGCTTCTTCTGCTCAATCCACGCTGATACGGCCGGCTTTGGGTTTGCCTCAGTTTGCTGCCTTGCTTTGGTCTGCAGAGTTGGGTGGTATGGGATCCACATGGCTGCAAAACCAACACTGCTGTAATATCTCTTTCGAACAGATCAGAGAACGCTGGAAGGAAGAAGTCAACTGGCGATAAAAACTGCTAAGAGAGTGAAGGAGAAGGTTGTCAGAAACAAATTGTCTTTCTCATTTTCTATGTGAGAAGAGAACAAGTACTACTGCAGATTATTTCTTTGGCTATTCTGTGGTCCTGGGGTATTATCCTTCTGATTTTTTTCAGGAAAGTGTCTTTGGTGACAGTACAGTTTGAAAGAGTACTAATGAGATGAACAAAGAGCAGAACAAAAGTTGTTCTTGTGAAATACCAGCAAAATTAGAAGACTTGCTTCCTCCTCTATTGCATATTCAACTTGTTGGACGCCAGTTTCACACACATACACACATTCAAAATGAGGAATTTGTCACCAGACCACATTTTGGTGCCTTTTTTCCTTTTTTCTATGGAAAGCTCTCTCATTTTTCTTGTTACCTCAAGACAGGAAAGCTAACTAAGAAAATCAGCAGTAAGGAGATGTTGGTGCTAAAACCACTCAATATCCTCTAAAAGCTATGAGATGAATTGCTGAATCTTGTGACTTGGGCAGCCTTTTTGTGGGCTATCTGGGTTTGGTGGGTTTTTTTTTCAACTGTTACCTGTCATGTGCTTATTTGTGCTAAATAAAGATGAATATAGTTCTCAAGGAAGCTAATAAACTTCTCTATTCTTGCTAATTTTGGATGCTAAAGTCCAAATATGAAAATATGAACGGCCTAACAAGTACATGTATTATAAACGCTGGTCCCATTCATCGTTGCCTTCTACAAGTTTTCCTTTGGAAAGATGTCCCTTGACATCTTTAAAAGTAAAACATTGCACAGGCCAGGTGTTAATAACCACAATAAGACAAATTCAGTTTGTAGTTCTATCAGAATACAAAGTTATAGAGCTGCCTTTCAGTGGGCCCTGGGGAGGAACAATGCACATCCTCTGAGACTTCAGATTTATTCAAATTGATGTTGCTGTTCTCAAAACATTAAAGAGAATGTTGAAAATGAGGAAACGAGTGCTGGCCAGAGGTTAGGAAGAGGCAAACAGTGTGCAGCCATGTCCATGCAGCTATGCTGCTTTGCCTCCTTTGCTCATGACCTGCAACGCCCTAAACACTCTAGTCCTGGATCTTTGTGGAAAAGCAGCTACAAGCTGTGCCAATCTGTGTGATGCTTTTGTGCTCTGAATACATGTCCTCCAGGGTCTAGGATGAAACCACCGCATTCATTTGCACTTGAGTAAAAACTACATTGTTTTTGCAGTCATTTGGCATCATGTTCAAAAAATATAAGGTCAAATTCAGCTCTAGTGTTGCAATTCAAATGATTTAAATGGCATTTTGCCCACCTACATCAGAGCTGGATTTGGCCCATCATCTGGATCTACTTAGTGAATACTGTGCTAAATGTTCAATGCCTTGCACAGGGTTTTAGTTATGTGCTTACCATTGAATTAAATGGGAATTGTATTCTTAGGATCTTATCCAAATTATGAGACTGTAGGACTGCGAAGGGAACTTATTTTTGTTAAAGTTTGTGCAGCACCAAGCACACTAGAACTTAAATTACTCTTTTAAATTAATGTATTTTAAAATTTCGCCTAGATTTATTAGTTAGTGGATATCTGCAGTTTTGATGATCAAGACAGCAGCACAGTAAGCCAGAAGTCTCTGGAAATAGATTCATTACTTGTCACCATGTGTTGAGCCAAAAGTGATCAAGTAGCTTTGGTCATATTTGTTTTTCATACAAAATTAAGTTTTCAAATACAGTGTGTTTTTCAAATGCATTTCATTTTTCTAGGAAAAAACTTCCTAAAAATCCCTTAGGACCTGCTAAATTTTTTCATTTTTGATGGTCAAAATGTCTTGCTTTGACAGAGCACACTCTTACTGGCTCTAACGCACCTAAACCAAGTGCTTGACGTGTTCTTTCAAGATCTTTATAAAAATAGTACACTGATGAAATCTTGGAATGAGAAGTTTTTTCCCCATTTCTAAGAATCTGGTTACTCTAAGGACTAAAGCTTTCTAGAAGAGAAATTAGCAAAAATTTTAGTTTTAGAGAAAGGAATCTAAATTTCCTATTGTCCTTCCACTCTTAGCTGATATTGTTTCAGATCTCATTAAATCAAATAAAAGCAATGATGTGAAATTGCCTAGTTAAGGCAATTAGCTTTAGATTTATCTAGTGGTTGCTTTCATGTAGATGCAGTTTGTCTGTCCTGCCTAGTTTTAAATTCATCAATGGTGTCCAAATATCTTCTAATTTGGGATACTGTTTCATGATGTTGAAGCCTTTTATAAGCTGTAAGTATATGTGAAATATTTGTGCTGACCCTTTCTTTGCCCTGGCTGGAAGCTCAGTGGCTTACAGGGAGTGTGAGGAATGAAAGAAAACATGGAGTGAGGTAGGAAGGACACAGTGAACATGTCAGGAGTGAATTCTGCAGCATTTACACATACTGAATACTGATTAATTATGGCAAAATGATCCTCTAAAGTCAGTGGGACAACATATGGAAAAGGCCATCTCTAAACGGGATTTCTAAAAGCAAATTAAATGAAGTAAAAATGCATGTGCAGAAAACTAGTGAAAGCAGTGAATGCACTGACTTGAAAGCAAAATCTTTGCTCTGTATGGGATATATGGCTGAGAATACCAAGGGTGACCAAGATGTAGTCAGTCAGAAAACAGACCAAGGATCCTGGGTTCATTGCATCTTATTCTGGAAAGGTAATCACAGAACAAGAGCTGTGAAGCTCATGTGAGTCAAAGATCTAGAGGATGCTTTGGAAGCCAAAAGAGCAGGAAGCAACAATTGTAACTAATTGAAAACCTGAGAGATTTGATCTGGTGCATTAATAGGACCAGCTACAGCACGTTATTGACAGAAAGTCAGCCTGTAGGATTTTATGGTGTATCACCTAAAGAGGAAAGAAACTAAATAATGAGCTGATTAGACATGATTTACAGTAATAATATTTTAAAAGTATGACCAAAACTGGAGAATATGTGTTAACTCTGATCCCACAAGTAGCTCAAGACAGTTCATAGCTTTCTCCTGTAGAAGACAATGTAAAACATTGGGAAAAATATATATAAAATATATTGTTCTGACTATAATTAAAGCGAGGAAAACCTCACTGTGGAATGCTCTGGATTCTCCAGGGAGCAGTAAGCGATATATCCCAAGTTTTTGGGAATCGAAGATGTTCTCAAGCACTTAAATTATTTCAACTCTTCATATGGAATAGAGTTTCCTATTTGGTAGGAACCGGAAAGATTCTAAAGGTACCCAATGAGTGTTTTCAATTTAGAGTTCACTCTTTAACACACAGGAAGACCAAGCAAATTTAAAGTAATGTCATCTGTGCTACTGCACCTCCAATCCCAGAACTGACTGTTAGAAAGGGCCCAGAAACTTCTTCAAGACTGGAGAAAATTCATAGTTTTGAGACAAGAGACTTGTGTACAGCCTGGATGACTGGGCAATGCCAACTAATTCAGTGACTTTTGACAGAGGAACAGCAAACAGGATTTGAATTGGTGAAGAAAGGATTTTTATGAACTAGATTGTATTTAAATTTCCAAGTTGATCCTAGTCACTTGCAGCTTCTGTATGGGAAATTACTTTTATGCAATGCTGAAAGTTGCTGTGGGATTTGCACTTGAATAAATTGAGCTTGATTGGTGTGGAGTTTGGAGGCTGCAAATTAAATGCTTAAAGTCTTGGTGAAGACTGTAAATGCTAGAACATAAAAATAGCATTTTTTTACTTTTCTAGTGCTCTGTTATCCATTGCTTTTACAGAGCTTATTTTTCTACTTCTCCTTTTTTTGCTAATGTAAAAAACACTGATAATTATCAGAGTCCTCTCTAGATAGCTGTTGTTGCAGTGTTGTCAAATATCTGTTTGCAGCTCAGTATTCCTGAATATAAGGCAGTTCTGAGCTGCAAGTAAAGACAGTAAAAGCCCAAAAGAAATGAAAATAATTATGTACCCAACCAGGGAGGAGAAAATGCTTGGCTCTTGATTAGAAAAAGTAGCCAGAAAAAGAATTCCAAACTTAGACCCTTTTGGAGAGAGCCTAGCCCAGTAATTAAGAAACTAAACACTTTATTCTTGTTGACTCCAAAAGAAAGAGCTTATTTCTTTGTTGAGGACCTGGTGCAGAAATTTAAGAAACATCCCAGAGGGATGAAGAGGGAATTTGGAATTATCCCAGCAAGTTTTTTGCCTAATAGTAGATGAGTTATGGAGGAGAAATTGCTCAGAACTTGAGAGATTTCCTTGCAGCTGATAGATCTGGCTAAAAGTTGCTGATAATTTCAGACAAAGAACAAACAACGCTCTCTGGCAAAGATTTAGCAGAAAACTAACAAAACCTAGTCAGGAGACACGCTATTTGTATTTCAGGGGTTTGGAAAAAGATAACACTTCTGTAGACAATTTTCCTCCAATTAAAGGGAAGGGTGGTAGGAAGTGGGCTGTGATCAGAACTCTGTGTATCAAAATCTCCAAGTTTTTGCATCATTGTCTTTCTTGTGTATTTTTTCTGTTCAAATTCAAAAGAAAGAGATTAAAATCTGCTTGTGCTAGTGGGATGCTTTACTTCCAATGTCTTAAGGAATAATTTCATTTCAATAAGCAAGCACTGTAATATGGAGCTGGAACTGTACAGGAAATGGAGGTTTTAGGTGTGATTTTCAGAGCCACTGAATATTCTGAGTTGGAAGGGACCCACAGGGATCATTGAGCCTAACTCTTAAGTGAATGGCCTGTATGGGGACCAAACACATGACTTGGTGTTATTAGCACCATGTTCTAACCAAATGAGTTAATCTCAGGGTCTCTTTATTTGTAAATACATTGATTATCAGGACTCACAAATGTAGCAGGAGATAACTTGCAAGGTTATATTCTGCAAGAGCAGTGTAATGTGTTAGTGCTGTCTTCATTGATTTGCACTCAACAGTTTAAACTCCAATACTGTTCTGAGCACTGCATTAATAGAGGTCTATGTATATGCTTTTCAGATACACTATTAATTTAAAAAGCATGACTGGCTGTTTTATATTGGCCCCCCAAAATGCATCTAAGAAGTATTGAAAGCACAGTGATTGATACAAGTTATAACTGGAAGGGAGTATAAACACACAGGAAATTTTACACTAAGTAGATGGTGGAATCATACACATTAGGGCCCATAGAGTTGCATTTTCAGAAATCACTTTCAACTTCTGGGCAAAATTTCTTTCTGAATTTTTTAGACACTTACTTAGGTATACCAGTACCTGCACTTACAGAGTCTGTAATCACAAACTTAGAATAAAAACTTATTTTGTGGAAATAAGATTAGAGGTTTTCTAGGACTCTTTCCTTTCACTTACCCACTTGATCAGCTCAATATAGGACTGATTTATGACTTGTTTTGAAGAAATAGCCTTCTGCCTATATCCCTAAATTGGCCTTCCATTTTTTCTTTTACCAGGTGGCTTTTATTTTTAAATCTGGTTGTTCCAGTTTTATGCAGGCTGTGTGAAATGGCAGTCTAACATCTCCCTCCTCTTGTCACCTTTCTCCTGACACCCCCCAAAGCCAGAGCACCACCACAAAGGTCCTGCCTTTTCATTGTGCACTTCCATTCAGACACAGCTGCCTGGCCAATGCTGTTGTACCCTTAAGCCTATATAAAGCCTCTGGATCCCCTCCCTCCTCCAAGCCAGATGCCTTGCCTTGGCCCTGATCCCATATGCTGAACCTGAAGAGCAGGTTCCAGTGCTAGTTGTATTCTTGCAGCAAAAGCTGCAAATCACACAGGCTGCCAAGAGGTGACTTCTGAGGCACATAGCTGTGATGCAGCAGGGATCAGCTGGAACTGCTGGTGTAGGAGTGCTTCAACTCAGGTAACCCATCACCATTGTTTAGGAAGCTCATTAAGCTCAGCAAACCAGTTCTGAAACATCTGCCTCAAAATCTTTGCTCATGGTAAGGTTTCAATAGTTGCCAGCCCATGCAGAATACCTTTCAGTTTCAGGTTGGATGGTTCAGTGTATGAAACGAATATTAAAAACAAGAATGGGTTATATAATTAATAGATGCATTCATATCAGTACAGTAGTACATGTGCCTTCTTGAATATTTATTTAGTTTTCTTAAAATAGTTCCAAAACCACTGTGATATGTAACTAGTAGTACAAGCTTGTAACTGATTATTTTAGGTAAAGGAGTAGGTAAAGCATATATTCTAATAGTAGAAGCATATATTCTAAGAGTAGTTGCTTCAAAAGTTTTAAAATTTGGAGTGTATTGCTAATACTTATGCTAACACCTAAGTTTTGTGGTTATAAGCACAGTTCTCCTTTCCCTAAGTATCTGTTCTACTTACTGGCATGTGTTATAATATATACACATAGTTATTTTCTTTTTTTCTGGCCTGAAATTGAATTAGCATTTTTGCTTCCCATTGTGGCAAGAAAATAGAGAAAGTCCTGTTCCTTCCCGTGGAGAGTGATTTCAAAGCTAGATCTATCACTTGACATTTCTTAAAATTGCTTTCTCTGTTCCAAAGCAACTTAATTTACAGCTTTCTATATTTACAGTGTTTCATAAAAAGAAATTGTGTTTGGCTTTGTTGAATAAAAGCTGAACAGCTTGAAGTGAGGTATCTTCAAAGTAACAAGAATATTGTGCAAATACTTCACAAAATCAAATAAAATAATCATAATCAAATGTTGCTCAATTGTGTTTGGATCCTACAAGCTAAACTCTGATCAGACTTTACAAGCAAAATGCTGCAAAAGCTGGGATGGGTTTACTGGTGTTCTCTCTTCTGGACCAAAATTGTACAGATTTGTATTCCAGCTAGAATCATTCCAAGAACTTTGTGAACAAATTTAATCAAGTCTGCTTTTGATGCTACTTTAAAAAAATTATTTATTTAAAATAAGCCTTTCATATCTTAGCTTTGGAAAGGTTGAACTGCCTTGTTAGTACTCATGGCTATGATTGCTCAGCTTTGTGTCGCTACTTTATCTTGGCAGCCCTCTACATTTAGTTTTGTTTTTCATGCTGCACTGCTTCATATAGATAAGAATCTCTGTCTTTTGAGAAAAATATAGGGGAAAGAGAAGACCAGTATGCCTTCTGAAAAATTATAAACATTAGAATATTTTGGTATTAGTATTTTTGCTGCAAACTCTGTATTGTTAGAAAGAGACTCATTTTTGATTTGTATTTCATTGGGAAAGCTATGTTTTTGCTACTTCTGTGTTCCCTTTCTGACATGGGTGTGTTGTCCTCAAAGATCATCTTTTTTCATCTTTACTTTATCATTGGACTATGATGGTTTTGTGTGTAGAGGACACATGACACAGGAAGACACCCTTTTTTTTCATGTCAATTTTCTTTTTCTTTCTGTTCTTTTCTGCTTACTCTATCATGGAGATTTTTCTGTGTGCTGAAGTTTCACCCAGAGGGAACAAGGTATGCCATTTTTGTCAGCATCCTGGACTGGACAAATGGGTAATACAATCTCATCTCTCCTCTGTGTTGCATTAGCTGCTTTTGTTAAAGAGGGGCTTTCAAGAATGAATGTGCTGAGGAGAGATGTCAGAGACCTGCAGCCAAGGGTGCAAGTGCTGTAAGGGTGGTCTTGGTCCTTACACTCATGCTTCAAAATCTGTAGGACTGAGAGGTGACTTTTGATATCTCTTCATGAGGATAGCCACTTGCAAATGCACCCTCTCAGAGTGCCCCAGTGCTTCCTGCTACTTGAAGGGCAGGTCAGGTTATATTAGTGAATATACCAGATTATTTTGATAGCTCTTCTTCCGGTCTTTATTATTCTGTAAAGACGTTTCAACATTAGGAGTGCTTTTTGGTTTAGAGGCATGCTATAATTCTGGTTTTTATTGGTACTTTTGTCTTGCATAATTGAAATGATAAATTTTAATAAGGATTTAATTTTAATAATTACTTCAACCATTTCATAAAGGATAAGCTAAAGAGAAAAATTTCTTTCAAGTGATCTTGCTAGACTCAGAATGTATACTGTTTTTTAATCTTACAAAAGGTTCTATGTGGAACTAGCTGAAATAGTTTTTATCCAGTTATAGATGAAGAGAAATCTTGAAAAATGATGCAGTTTCAAAAAAATTTCCACAAGCTGCTACTGTTTAGAATTTTGTATAATATGAAAATCCCTTACAGCTGTGGGAGTGGAACATTAAAGTGTTCTTAGTTATTAATTTATTTTCTTTTTCTTTTTTTAAATTCCATATTTTAAAATCAAAGTTGGGGTTTACATCTGAATCTCAAAATGGCTTTCTCTCCAGTGGGCCACTCTAGCCATATATGGTGACCTCACATTTGGGGACATTTAGGCACAGCTAAACCCTCTGGAGCCCTGATCCTCTCCTGACTGTAATGGTACCTGTAAGGCCAGCAAGGTGTTGTTTGTATTTCAGTCTTGACTTTACATGTGTTACAGTGAAGAGCTGCAGAGAACCAGAAGGATTTTATGACAATGGGGTGACATTGCCTTTGGTACTGGTCTGTGCACACACTCTTCTGCTTTGAAGGTGCTGTATTCCCCAGGATTGAGCTGCCTTAGAATCCTAATCCTGCATTTCCACTCTGGATGACTGAATCCATTCAATTTTCACCATTCTTGGCATCTGTTACTGCAAATCACTCAACTCAAGAAGGAAGCAAGTTGAGATGAGATTCTAAATAGTTGCTGTTGGAAGGATAACTTTCATGTCAGTCCTAACAAGGAAGAGCATGGCATATGCAAGTAGGAGATGTTTTCCTTCACTCTAAGCTCTGCATAAACAAAATTACTCCTCTCTTGGTTCACTGGCTCCTGTGGGGCTACTCATTTGATTTAGGAAAGTAGAGTATTGCCCATACGGAATTTGAACCTTAGTGATCTCCTTCTCATTTAAAATTATTACAGTCCATCCGAGTGTATTTACAGTTCCAACTAATTCTGTGCAGGTTCTTTAAAATATATTATGTAATGTGTGTTTTTACTTTTATTGCTCTTCCTGAATCTCTAATGTTCCTGTTATTGCTGTTCTGAAAATAAAACATCTATGTAACAAGACTATCATATTTTACATTTTTGGGACAGTCTCAAACTTAAAAAGCATGTCAAGGTGAATTGCATAATAGAATATGGAATGCAGACCTTCCTCATTGTCCTCATGGGAAAATAATAATCATGATGCCTAATCTGAAGCCAACTGAAGTGATCTTGGAAAGGGAAGGGGAAGCCTTTCCACTGGCTACAGATCCATTTTGTTCTATATTTGAACAGTTTGAAAGCTGATTGCTTTCATCAGCATCATTTCAAATTTTTTATTGAAATCTCAGGTCACATGTGGGAATGTAAAGTTTCTTTTAGTATGTCAGTAAAGTAATTTCTGAGAAAACACATTCTGATTTTGGAACAGTGTCCTGGAAAAAGAGATCTGGAATCCCTGGGGTTGCTTAGAGAGTTGATTGAGTGAATTTGAGTTAGTACCCCAGGAACTGCATCAATAATGGCATAGAGTCAAACTCCAGGAATCAACTGAACTTTACATAAGATTGTTGTGAATTGCCAAAATCAATCACTGCAATGGCCATCCAGTCTTCTATATTTGCCATTTTTATTGGCCTTTTTATCGAAAAGAAAAAGAAATTGGGCTTTTTTCCTGTTTTTAGAGGTCAGTGCTGAAGCTACTACAGAAAAAGAAAATGAAAATAACAGAATAAGCCAACAACAGCTTGCAGGCATATACATACAAGCTTTCTCCATGGTCAGGAGGACTTATGATTTCCTTTTATGATTTTTTAGCCACTGCCAGAAGAGAGAACATATTTTGATATTTGAAGAAATACACGACTTCTATTAAAACTATTGCAATAGTCAGAGAACACAAAAATGGCTGTCTTTCGTTGACAAAATGATCATTAGATCATATCACAGATTTTTTTTTTCATTTCCTGTTCTTAACGATAAATCTGTCCAGATACTTCAACACAAACTTTTTTGAAAATCTCATATTGAGTATTTTGTGTATGTTTGTCCCTCTATTCACCTACTGGGTGAGTGTTATAGATCACAAAACTGTGGCTCTCCACATCCAATTGCTGCAGTCTGTAGCTTGGGATTTCAAGGCCATCTCTTTGGGGTTTTTTTTGTTTTTAGTTTTCCTTCCTTCCTTTAAAGTAGAGAGTATAGCTGAGCATAATAGAGATTATTAAATACTCAGTCTTAATTATGTGTGATCTGTTGTCAAAATGTGGCTTCTGGGGCTTCACTGGGTTGCTACTTAGAGAGTCAATCAATTCCAGAGTGCTCTGTAATCATTATACAATGTTGCTGAGGTCAGACTACAAAAATCATCTGTCTCTGTCTATGTTTTTTCAAAGTCCTCTTTCACCACCTTCCCTACCCCCTACCATTTTGGCCTGATAAGCCCAAAGAAATATCCATAGGAATCTAGAGCCTAAGAATTAAATTTAAGATCTCATTGAATTCTACGTTACTTCCAGCTCCACCAGAAAAACTGATGATTCTGTTTTTCAAAAATCTCAGTTTTTAAAAATCCATCTTACCGTTCATCCTTTTTTTCTTTAGTTTGTTTTTTCTTCCCCACAGCCATATTTTATTCTGGTTGTGTACAGGGATGACAAAGTAGAGGTAAGATAATAGCATACACTTGACCCTCTGGTTCAATTATAGTAATTTTAATTTTAATAGTCCTTGCTGGACATAGTGAGAATGAAGCCACGTACATGCAGAAACAGTTGAAGCATAGACTGTCAAGGGAATCTAAATACATGCTTTGGTTAGCATATGCTGAACTTTAGACCATTGTTTCTGCTGTGTGAATAGATATAAAAGTTAAATCCCAAAGTCTATTAAAATTCTGGAATCCATTTCACCTTATCAGTATGAACTTTTGGATAACCCTTTTTATTGCTTACAGAAAAAATTCTAATTGGTTTAAAGCTTATTAAAATGTATAGCAGTTCTTTTTTTGTAAGCAAAAAGATACTGTAACACCACAGTGGACAACTCCTGCCTTCCTGCTCCAGTTAAAGGACTTATCAACTTCAGAAGTGCTTTATCTTAATAAAGGTTAAGCAAGTGTTGCTGGATGTACTG
Source organism: Amblyornis subalaris (assembly GCA_018881555.1). Taxonomy (NCBI): domain Eukaryota; kingdom Metazoa; phylum Chordata; class Aves; order Passeriformes; family Ptilonorhynchidae; genus Amblyornis; species Amblyornis subalaris. The sequence goes on from JACAXG010000223.1 coordinate 326,688, forward strand.
CCAAGTAGATGATGCGCAATTTTTGTTTTCTCCTACATGGTATAGTTTAAGTATAAAAGACATAGATCTCAATCTCTATTAAAAATAAAGGACTATGATGAAATCCTTTCTCAGAAACATCCTGGACTGAAAAATTTCAAGTCACATTAAAAACTTTCAAGACAAATCAGTCTTTGTATGGTAAAGAAGTCACTATAGTGACACTACATCAGGAGCTCCTATTTATCCTCTGAATGCAGAGATGTGTGTCTGTATACACCTGCTTGAGAAACCTGCAATAAAATGACCACAAACAAGTGAATAAATTTGAGATGCCTCATGCAATACATGCTATTGCTTTTTGTTGTAAAACTAAAGGAAATCTGAGTCACTGCAATCTTAGAATGTAATGCCAGACAAATGAGAACCAGACCACAAACAATGAAGCCAAGTACATCATTATAGGTTGAGTAATGTGAACGACCTACATAAACTATGGCTGAAACTCAAGATTTAGCAAAAGACCATCACCCTTAATTGCATAACAACAATTAAAAACTCATTAGTCTGCAAGCTGTCCATCAGAAATAAGAATCTCATCAATTGAAGTCATAAATATTTAAGGAGGGCAATTTTTCATTTTGATTTAACTTTTTATCTTACCTTTCTTATGCTAGGAACTGCTTTTCATTTATCCAAATGCTTCTTCAAAATGGGGAAATAATTGCACTGTTTCTTCACCTAGTCTCCATTTCCAGGAAACATTTTCAGCAAGTTTTTCAGCCCAGAATTTTTAATGAAATCCTCTGTCTCTCTGAAGACCTTTCTTGTTTTAGTGACAGGGCTCTCTCATGAGCTTAGTGTTAGGTTCCTCCTTTGCTGACCCATTAGTTACATATGACAATAGTCCAGGTGATCCTAACATGCTTTTGAAAAAAAAAAAAAAGGGTTATGGCTAGCTGTAAGGTCCACAGGACTTGTGAAAACTTGGTTTCTACTCTTCATTTAAAAAAGGATGAAAATCACTTATCAACCAGCTGTTAATGCTGGCTAACACCACTATTAGGCATTGTGTGTCTGCACTGGAATTCAATCACTAAGAAGCACCATTTATAAGATGCACGCCCACATGATGAAATAAACCACAGATTATCAAAGGCTTTAGGAGTTTTAGAAGACTTTGGATAAGACTGTGAAGAGAGAAGGCATCAAACAGAGAACAAAACTTAAGTCCTGTAAGACAGTGTCGTAATATCTCCAGTGTGCTGTCACACAGCCACATTAAGAAACTCTCACTTCTTCTTAAGTTGCCTCAAAGAGCCTGGAAATTGTCTGATGGCAGGAGGTACCAGACACTGAAATCTTACTAAGAAGAAATACATCAGGGATTTTTCTAATGTACATTTGAAGTGGTTGGCCATGTGATCTAAATGTGTGGAAGCAGCCTATCCCGTAAGACATTTGAGTGTGGTAAACACTCTTGTTGGAGTCAGCTTAAGGGTTATTAAGATTTTCTAGAGATAATCCTAAAAATGTGAAAAGTCCACTGATTTATGAGCTCATGATGTTTCTAACAACAACAGCAAATGGCAGGAGATGAGTTACAGGGGTGTAAGTACATTTGAAATGTACTAATTTCAACAACTAATGTCCAGAGAGTTGAAGAAAAGAGAGCCTTTTTAAGAGTGAGCCACACTAAATTAAGTCTGGCAATTGTGTGGTGAAAACATTCCTTGGATTTCATAATCATAGGAGAACTCATCATTAGAATTAATGCAGAGAGGAATTTGTTTGCTGCCATCATGGATAATAAGCAGAACAGAACAGTCAGTCTCTGAGCAGTAGCTAGTTTTACAGCTCAAGTTTTCCAGTTTCCATTTTAAATACCTTAAGAAGAAGCAACAAATCTAATATCACTTCTGAATTGTCTTCCTAACAAAATTTCTCGTAACAAGCAGCACAGCATTCAAGTGGGAGACAAGAGATAGGGATTTGTCGGCATCTGCTGAAGAGACATTTGGTGGAAGTGACATGATTTTACAGACTTGTTACAGCAGTTATTTTTCTTTAGTGTCCTTACACCTGATTTATCATAGACTGACTACTTGCTGCCAGAAGAGAATCCAGATCTTGGCTTATTATTTGATGTGAAGCAGAAGCTCTTACCTAGTTTGTGGAGAGTGGAGTCCAACTCAAAGAAAAAGCTTGAGGCTTAAAACCATTTTAACCTATTTGACAGAGAGAATGAGGATGAGCTTAGAGGCTAAGAGTGTATACATCTGTATGATTGCCACTGAGATATTTGTGAAGCCATTTCATCTGATGGTAAGAGGGCTTCCCCACATTAAATCATCCTGTTGAAGCATGCCTTGGTAAATCCTGCTGGATTAAATATTCTGCTGAAAGCTTCTGCTCTAGTGAATACTGACAAACTAGGCATTTGCTCTTCTTTTGCAACTGGTTCTTAATAACACTTGGTAGAGATAGTTCTCTTTGGGCTCCAATAGAAAGAAGATTTGATACTATTGATTAATCTCTCTGAGTTCCAGATATAGCACAAAGTGAAACAATAGAAAGTAAAAAACTGAACATATGATTTTTTTTAAGTTGAGGTACCAAGGCATTTTATTTTCTACGAGTGTTTCTCAAACTGCTTGAAGAGCCAGATGTATTTTTAAATCTGACAAAAAGAAACTTTGAGTTGAAATTAAAATACCCACAAAGATTTCACTATGTCAATTCTGATTTCACTCATTTTCCAAAATTTACAGACCTATAAAATTTTCTGTTCTGATTGCCTACCACAGTTCCAGAGATGGATGACACTGAACTGCTTTTCCAATTAAATTGCAGATGAAATACTCAAAACTAATAACTATGTCAACTTTGTTATCCAATGTCATTAATTTTTCTGGATATTCTGTAATGCATGCTTCTGATCTCTTCTTGTGTTTCTTGGCAGTGAAGAGCTGCAAAGAGCTAATGAGAATCAAAATACCTACTGGGGCATCTCTGTATTCTTAATAGACAGCAAAGGTTTGTGAATTACATAAAATGACTTGACTGTACTATCCTAGATTTGACGACAATTATATATCAAGATTTTTCCCAGAGTTTTTTGTTTGTTTTCTTCTGGTTTTGTTCTTTAATTTGTAGGATTATGATTATGATTATGATTATGATTATGATTATGATTATGATTATTATTTCTACTGGCTTGCATTGTATCTTCTTTTTGATCATGGTGTATGTGTCCTTCTGCCATACTACAGTTTTGCAGGCCCATTCCTATGAATATAGATAGAGTATAGATCAGGCACAAATCAGTCCAAGCACAGAGCCAGAATGCATGCTGATTCTAGAAAGACAAAGAATTTAGCATAAATCCAAACAAGTTAACAAGTTAGTTAGGCAATTATTTTTGGAATGCACCTGAAATACCATTATAAACTGAATGCAAACACACTTACTGATTCTAGGCTGCATGATCTTTTATCTAGCACTAGAAGCCTTCAAACTGAATTTCATTCAACACAAATCAAAACTGTGCCTTCAAATGTCCACTGCCATGTAAAGATTACGTATTTGTAGATTTACAACTGAATTTTTAAAGTACATCTCTTTAAGTACATCTAACCTAAAGTATTCACAAAAACTTACATTTATCTCAATTTTATAAATGCAACATAAACATCAAAGTATGATCACAACTGCATAGACGTTGTCAAGAAACAGTGGAAAGCATTCAGAACTAGGCTTTCTTAACACTTAGCAACACTTATTAAACAACACTTATTGTTAAAAATATTTGTCACTCAACAAATTCCACTAAGTGCTCCTAAAATGGGAACTAAATTCATTCCAAAGCCACTTATTGACTGTGAAGAAGGAAATGAGGGACTGCAACTATTCTTTATCACCAAACCAAATTACTTCAGAACTCAATGAATGTCTTAGTTCGCCCATCTGAAACTGAGAGCCTGCATTTCAGGTCAGCTTTTGTTTGTCCCTCCCTTTAAAGTAAAGCAACTCTTCTCCCAGGTAACAGGTGACAGGACGAGAGGATGTGGCCTCAAGTTGCAATAGGAGAAGTTTAGACTGGATTTTAGGAAAAATTTCCTCACTGAAAGTGTGGTTAGGCATTGGAACAGGCAGCCCAGGAAGCAATGGAATCACCATCCCTGGAAGTGTGCTAAAGGTTGTGGGTATGGCACTTGAGGATATGGTTTCATGGTGAATGCAGTGATTCTGGGTTAACCGTTGGACACAATGATTTTCAAGGGCTTTTCCAACCTTAATGGTTCCATGATTCCATGTTCACATGTTCTTTTTGTCATGGTCAAGTGTTTCAGATTTTTTTTACCACTTTCTTAAACAAACTCTGACACATCCTCACCTCTCATGAGCTCAGATGATTGCTGAGAGATATCCCATCCAGGGCTAACTAGCCCAGCCCTGTTTCTCACAGGTTGGATATTCAATGCTATAGTCTCCCATAAGGATGTAGATTTGCAGTAGTGTTTGTCTCAAATAAAAATACCAAAATTTTGTTTATATACAAATCTAATGCAAAGATTTAAGAGAGATTTACAACATTAGTCTGGAAAACTTGCACCATCACTCTTTATTGGAAACTGATTTTTTATTCAGTTCCATTTACTTTTATTTATATTTGTTCTTATTCACAGTGTCTGTCATCACTGGTGTTCAGTTTGGCACCTTCATCCTTTTGTTTCTCTGTTCCTCTAAATTCTACACCTATGCTTCAGTTACAGTAGCTGTTTGTAACTTCTACCATCTCTGGTTTCATACCCTGTACTAGCAGCTCTTCATCCAGTTTTTCTCCCAGGTTCCTTGTGTTCATACAATAAAGGTTTCAGGTGTATTTTATTTATCATGCCCAAAATTTCTGGAGAGCAAGTTTCCCACACACATTTGTTGTAGGCAGACTTGGCTTCTAGTTTCATTTTAACAAAAATAGGTCTTTGTTCCTTTCCCCAAATGCCATCAGACCATAAGCTTATATTTTTTTGTTCAGCAAGCATAGAACAAAACCAAATAACATTCTAGGAGTATAGTCAGGCCTATGACAATTGCAGTAGGAATAAAATTCAAGTGTTACTCAACCTTTTTATGGAAAGACAGGGTTATTCAGTTTAGGGTTAATTAAAATTAGACCTGGATTGAGAAGCAGTGAAATTTTTATTCCAAGTCATAAAAAACCTCCAAAATTCTTATCTCTTAAATGATTTTTTTTTCCCTTTTTTTTTTTTGACAAATTTAAATAACAGGACTGCTCTGTACTTGCTGTCTTACTGCCCTACAGCAGAATCTGGAAGCCTGGAAAGGTTCACTTACAGGTAGCAGGCAAGGCCAGGAAGCTCAGCTAGGAAGCGGCTGAACATCAGACCTTGAGCAAGGGCCTTGCCTTGTTCGGAGGCTGCCAGCCTCCAAGGCTCTCCAGACTCCCGGTGCTGGAAGCCTTTATTTCCTGCCACTTTCCGTGACCTTCCCAGAACAATTTGCAAAGTCAGAAATTACCATTGTCATCTTGAGAACTGCAATTTTCTAAAACAAAAATATAAACTTCTGCTTGAAAAAAACCCCAACCTCTGAAAGAAAATTCCAAAACGGCCCTAATACAAATGCCATTCAGAAACATCCCTCTGCTATGGAAGTCTTAAACCTGCATTATGTCTGGAAGCGGTTCAAATCCATCACTTTGGCCCACAACTTGGGAAATAAGGACTATTTAACTTGCATGAATTGAAGGTTTTAATTCCAATAAGGCCTGAAGGCATTTCCCCACCCTGGAACATCTCTCCCTGAACCATTAACTTTCAGAGACAACCACCTGCAGCAGGTGAAAATGTAGGTTTCTCATTTCATCTACCCTATATATCAGAGTACAATTAGACTTTAGTCTAATAATTTCCAAGAAGTGATATCTGAAATATACTTCTAGGTCAATAGGAAAATGAATAGATGTGAATGTTAGCAGGGATCTCAGCACTGGAAAGAGTTAATCAGAATTTTGTTGCTTCGGTAGAGGTCTGGCTCTAAACCTTCATACAGTGCCCAAAAGCAAAAGCTGTGACCTGAATTGGCATTATCTGTCTGTGCAAGAAATTACTAGCTAGTTAACAAAGTGATTGTGAAATTCTGACTTCTGGCAATATGCGTCTTAAAGGTTTAAAGGCCATGGAAATGGTTTAATAGCTGCAGTTCCGTAATTAAATTCATATCAATAATTTAAATATTCCTTGTACTAATGCAATCACAATTGTTTACAATGTTACCCTGATATTTACCTAGATAATAAGTTAGTATTCACTAGTTGTCAAACAAGTGTGGCAAAAAAAATCCACAGAATATTTTCAATATTTTTTTTAAAACTGGACAGATTTTTGATTAGAAAAGGTGGAAAAACACTTTGACCCTTCATTACAATCAAAAGAATTCATTCACATTTTAGTATATTTGAATTTTAGCAGATGAAATTATAATATATAAATAACGTATTTTGACATCTCTTTTTATTATACAGTGACACTGTATAAATGTAGCAAAGGCTAAAAAAATAGGCTCTACCAGGTGCAAACTTTTGCAGCAAAGATCATATTAAACATAGGAATTCCCAGTGGAGTTGGAATAACATCCCATAAATATGTGCCTGTGAAATAGCACACATTTGTTCAACTTCTAAATAAATAATTGCCAAATGAAAAATTTTATATTATATATAATTCTCTTAATTTTACCTTTAGAATTTATGATATGATTTTGCAAAAATATTTTCAAACATAAATCAGTAAGATATTTATGAACATGAGTGTATTTTAAAAATATTATCTTTTCTAAAATAACATTATGGAACTGTGACATTAAAATATATCCATTACCTATAATCCTATAATTGTGATAACTTTAGATTACCTATAAACTAAAGTTAGACACGTACAGAAAAGATACAAAACATAGACAACAACAGACAGATGCAAAAAATTTGCCAACACAATTATGTATTAATTTGCAATTCTTCAAAACTTTCTTATGCATGACCTAGTATTGGTAGAGCTTCCCTCTCCTATCAGTCAGCAAATAAGAGCAGCCTTTTTAAGAAAAGCACCATACTCTTGCACCTTCTCGAGTCTGACTAGATGGTCTTTGAGGTCCTTGAGACCAGGCAGAGAGTGCCAGCCAATGCACTGATCACACCAGGCTGCAGGATTGCACATTTAGCAAGGCAGAATAGAAATGAAGGGCTAAAATTGCTCACCTCATGCTTGCTCGTGGGAGGAATAGGCAGGGTGCCTCTTCAGCAGGGTGACCACTGAAGCTGATGACTGACTTGAGCTGATCTGTAGCTCAGAAAGGAAGATGAGGAGGTAGCATTGATGTCCTTCTCCTCACTTCCTGGGGGGGCTGGGGTGTGCTGAAGTCTTCTCTGAGGACCTGCTGCAAGTATAGTTCATCCACCGTGGGTCACATTCAGCCGCTGAGGAGCTGTAGCTCACAAATTACAGGGAAGAGCCTTTCCAGAAATGAATGTGTGTTCCTGCAACCACATTTTAAATTAATTTGCTAAAATCTACCTTGGAAAACACTAAATGATACCTTTCTATTTGTTGTTGGTCCTGTTCCTGGTCCTTAGGGACTCCTGATCTAACTTCACGTTGCTCATCTACCAAGGCCAGTCAACACAGCAACGTGTGCCTTTGTCAATTAAACATGTCAGAAAATGGACTGAAAGCTCAAACTTTTTTAAAAGTTTGAACAAATGAGTGATTATTTTGCTGACAGTCACTCTGGGTCTCCAGCCAGGAATGATGAACCTCGTGGTGAATCTGATATTGGTTTGGGCAGTTCTATTTGCCTTCACAGTCAAAACAGGTTTGGACAACGTATTAAGCAGGAACTAAAAAGTATTAATCTGTTCCTCGACAGGCATTCCTATGTGTTTAGGTAGATTCAGATTAAGAGGTTTGGCACAAATGAATGAAAAACTGAGCACAGGAAAACTCAGTTTAATGACTGAGTTCTCTTGGGTAATCATCCAGCAGTTACAAGATATGCCAGGTTTGGCAACAGAACGTAATTCTGCAAACAAGATACTTTAATATAAACTTAGTTATATCACTTTTTCCTGTTTACGAAGGTTCTGGCCTTAAGATAACTCAAATAATTGTACTTGAGACAATTGCTTATGATGAGCCAACTCTGTTGAAATAAAGAGCTTTTGAAATTTCCTCTTGCTTTCCCTAGAGATTTCTGTTATAAAAATGGGTTATGATATGACTCTAAGAAAACTTGGTATAGCAGAAGATTTTAAGCAAAGAAAAATATTTTTTTTTTTTGGTAAAGTAAAAATATGAGAAGGAATTATGGAAGAAGCAGTTATATTACAAATATTCACAGTATGTCCAGGGTAACCAATTGCGTTATTTTACAATATACATTTTGGTTAGTGATAAAAGCTGTATTTTTATTGTGATGCAAACTGAGAATTGTACTAATTCTTTGTTTTCACTTCTTTATTGCTTAAAACATGGTGAAATGTCCCATGTTAACATCTCAGCCAAAGGAAACCTAAAGGAGTTTTACCACTCCTTATTTTTTTTTTTTCCAAAATCCTCCCATTAATAAATTGTACTTTTAGTGGAGTTACCAACCCTTTGCTACATAAACTAAAATACTAAATGGCTGAAGATTATAAACCTGTTTGAGTATTTGATTCCAGGTCCTTTGTGATTACTGGACTGGAAAATTTCCACTTTGTCACACCCTCTCTGACACTGTTTGATGTGTCTTTTCTGACTTTTCTACTGACTTTTCTACTACTGTAACAGAGTGACTGAAACAAAGTTGAAAAGTACTCCTTGAATGTCACGGACATCCAAGAAAGGTAAAAAGCTTGATAATGAAAAACACTATTCTTCCTAGCCACGGTAACGGGCTCTTACTAACCCATCTTTTTCTAATTGTGAAGTATATCTGTGACAGTTCCAGTGAGGATTTGTAGAAGTGACCCTAGAGAAAGTACTTGGTGGTCTTCCAGACCCTGCACTCTTCCTTGACTCCTGAAATTCATAGCCTTAGTCTAACACTGTGACTGAAATGCTTTAATACTTCTTCCGCTCTTAGTGCTAAACCTTACCTGCATGGACCAACTCCAAATCCACCAGTAAGTCTCTGTCTGCAGCACAGATCATTGTACTGCAGGAAACACAATTTTAATGTCATGATTTATGACTGTCCTGTATTTAATTTTTGGTATTATAGTTATGCTGTGTATGTTGCTTGTTTCCTATCTGGAGCTCACTAAAAGTTGATCATTACAATTGACAGTTTCTCTGCAAGACCCCATTCTTGTAATGTTTTTCTGTTTCTACGGTTATGTTTGTTATGATAGATGCAAAAATCCACTGATGGAATATTGAGTATGAAACTGGAGCCTTAAGATGCCGTGTGTCCGTGAGGAAAAAAAAAGAGACACTTCTTTATTAAAAACTGCTTAAACTTTTTATTACATAAAGTGGTCTAACAAAGGCATACTTTTCAAAAGAGAAGATTGTAGTTTTGGACTCTTACCAAGTTTTATTGGAAGGAGAGACTAATGCAGAATGTGTTTCCAAAACACTGGCACTATGAAGCCCTGAAACAATTGTATATTTAAAATACTCCCTTTCCTTCTGTCTTCCACTTGCTCTTTTGCTGAACAAGCCAGTGTTAACTTTTCAAGACTTTTCAGAAAGCATTACAAAGACTGTAACCTCATTAGTTGCAACCTCATCAGAAAGCCATAAATAGGTGATTATTGTTCCAAATCAGTTTTCAAAGCGTAATAAAATACAGATTCTTCCATTTTATCTGTCCTGGATAGACCTAACACACTGCAAGCAACTGATAGTAGGCTGTGCTGAGAAGCTAGACAACGATTCATACCACAGCTTACTAGTTGAAAGAATGGAGTTGGGCATCTCTATTTTACAGTGATCTCTGCTCTGGTAGTACTGCAGAGAACATTTTAAGTATGTATTAAAAAGACACTAAAAGGGAAAAAAACCATAAAAATAGAATTTGTAACACAGCTGATAACCTGGCAAGATCAGGTAGAAAAAGGTCTGGTGAGGGCTCTTTGTAGAGGCTCTCCTTCTGCCAGAGAAAACAGTGCTGGCAGAAGCAGAAGGACTTTGGCTTGCCACTCCAGGTAGGACATGTGTCCTTTCTAGAGGGGTCTGTCACATCTGCTCTTGCAATCTGGTGCTGGAGTCCCCAGGAAATGCATTCTTTTAGTGTCCGTACTCTGATAATGAGCTTACCAACATATAACCTGAAATTCTGTGATGTAGTTTTACTCTGTTGCTTGTTTTGGCTACCAGAAATTGTGTTTTCCTTCTCAATCACATGTATCTCTTATTTTACTATACACTATCCTACTCATTGCTTTTTAATTGCAGCTGAAACTATTATTTAGTGGCAGCAAGTGAACCCCGTAATGTAGCTCAGAAGTTGCTTGAATACTGACCGGTTACCTAAATGGTTGGTTGGAAATGTTTCACATAAAGTTGGCAGTTAATTTCTTTTTATGGAGTGGGGAAGCTGCAGTGAAATCTAGGTACTTCAGGTGGCTACCCCACATGCAACTGTGGAAAAACCTCTGGGTTTCCTGGTGCAGTCTCAGCCCCAGAATCCTCAACCACCTCCTCCCAGACTCATGTTCTGGACACCACTCTGCAAGGCCCAAGGGATAAGCCTTCATAGGCTTGAAAACAAATAATTCTCCCCCATGGAGGGCATCTGGAGTCCAGGTGGGATAGGACTAGGAAGCTGAAAGATAAATTTTTTTCTAATCCACTTCAGTCTGACTCTGTGAGGAAAGTCTGATGTGCCAGGGTGGGTCTGATAACATGTCTGAGGCCATCACCATAACCAGGCCTACTCTGAATGCTTCATAGTTCGAAACTGAATTTGACTCTTTTTCGAGGGTTCTGCAGCTGTTGAAGACTGTTACCTGCACAGGATGCTTTACAGCAGACTCACAGTACACCAGATACAGCTTGATTTTTCTTTTGTAATCATGGATCCCAAATATACACTGCACATCTGCACATAATGCTTGTGCGCACCTACATTTTCTCTCTTTAAACTTGACTGTAGATATTTTCAAAGCTAAGAGTTCTAAACCAAGTGAGAGGTGCAAATTCCAGAGACTCCAGCTGAGCCCTAAAAAGATAATGGTATTTTATAAAAATAATGAGACAACTGGAGTTCACCATGGGAGTTTTCTGCTCTAAGTACCACAAAGGCAGAACAGATATTTTTGTCAAAAAAGCAGGGTCTTGACAAGTATGATCTTGTATTTTAAATGTGACCAAAGGTGTTGTTTAATCACACTTGTGCTTGTGTAAATATGGAACAATTCACTTACAACTGATGTAGTAATTCTGGTGTAATTTCCTGCAAGACAGATCATTATCAGTTGCAGTCAACTGCACATTCTTGTTTAAATGTGGCTATCTTAAGAAGCATAATTTTGCTCAGGATGTGATTTTTTTTCTTAACTTTCTCACCTGTTTTCCAGTGTGTTACTATGTTTAAAAATTAATTACCTTGCTGGTAAAATTTACAGTTGTTTCCTTTCAATCTAAATATAGTAAATGTCTTCAAATTTGAAAAAAAAAAATCAAACCAAACTAAACCAAACCAAAAGCAAACCAGTGCAATGGAGTTATACTAGTATAAGAATGTATCTTATGCCATAGTTTCATGTCTGAGAAGAACTCAAGTCACATCATTTGATCCAGATGTGGGTCTAAAACATCCTCAATCCAGACTCAGGAAACACTAAAATTTAAGACTGTTTCCACAGTGTTTACTTGGCCAAGTCATACACGTGTTATTTTCTATTCCTGGTTTCCTTATTATATGGAAACCTTAATGTATCTTTCTGTTATTTATGGTCTACCATAAAAACTACAGGATATACAACGTGAAGAGTTAAAACTAAGGAAGTTAAAGCTCAGCATTTGGCTTTCCTGACTTTGTGTGAACGTTGCTTTATTTGTGTTAGCTCGCATGTATTTTCTTACATAAATTTACTCGCTTTATGGAAATTCTAAGAGCTGCAAGGCCACTTTTGGCTCTCTCAGAGCTGTTAGTCTGTTACCTCCTTGCTCTTTAGAAATGATTTCATGTCTGTTTACAGCACGTCCCAGATGTGAATTCTGAGCAAATGGTTAAATAAACAGTGATTATTCTATTTGACTAGTATGAAACCTACCATGAGGACATGGGGAAAGAAATTATTCCGTTTAAGCCATTGCTTGTTTTAAATCCCTGTTTTTATGTTGTAATAGACGGGAAGGGACCTTTCCTCGCAAACCTGTTCCGCACGTATTGCTCCGTCCCTGAACTTCAATGGGCAGCTCGGGACCGCGGGCGCTGGCGAAGAAGTGCTGTGCGCTCCCTCTGCCGGCATCCGGGACCGGCTCCTCCTGCTCCCGGGGGAACAGCGGGACGGGGCACCCCTCCCGCATCCCCCCTGCTCCCACCTCTCCGCTGGCTCCGTCCATGGCCCTCAGCTCAGCCCTCCCGAGGTTGTTCAGGAAGAAGAGAGAAAACGAGAGCGAAAGATGAAGATAAGACAAAAGGAAGGAAGGAAGGAAGGAAGGAAGGAAGGAAGGAAGGAAGGAAGGAAGGAAGGAAGGAAGGAAAAACACAAAAAGAGAAGGAGAAAGAAAAAAAGAGGAAAAAGAAAAAGGAAGAGAAAGAAAACCTTTCTAGTGCAAAGGGGGGTGGAGGGGTGGAAATAAACAGCTGATAGGAGAAAAGAGGAAGCAGGATTGCTTTTTCTGACAGCAGTTTATGGTTAGATCAGTTTAGTTGTAACATCAAGCTGCATCCTTAGATAAGAACAGGATAGTTTAACTTTAGCTGCATGTTAAACTTACAAAAAGGGTGAAAAGTTACTTGTCAGAAGGAAACTAACAATGTGTAGGGAAATGCTAATTTCCAGTTACTAAAAGAATCACTAGCAGAATTCAAATATAGATATGGGGTATATATTGGAGAGTGCTAGAAAAGAACCATATCTTTAGCGTCCTTGAGTGGAATTGACTTTTGTGTGACCAAACTGCAAATGAAATGTCTGCTTTAGATATTAAGTTCTTTAATTTGTTCATTTCTGGTATAACTCCAAAACATATTATTTACCAAAGAACATCTCCCATTTTGCTATTCTAGTGCATTCGTCTCTCCAAGCACTAATACAATGTGGATGGAAACAGAAAACCCTAAAGCAAGTGGGGTAGAAACTGCAAGAAAAAGTGTTCCTGAAAAAAATATTCACACTCCTAAACCAGGTTGGGTTTTGCTGTTTATGCTTCATTCTCTTGATAAACCCAGACTGACATTCTTGAATTATGGGTACAGTTCTAACATGCAGAGTTAACTAAATTAGTATGTTCTGTCCTCTCCATGACTCTGTTTCTTTCCTCATCACTCCCCTTGCTTTTTCTCCTTTGCTTGGGGAATACCAAGGGATTGACCTTTCTTGTCTGTATCTACTGTCATTTTTTTTTTCTGGCTCACATTGTTTCTGTCCCTTAGTGCCTCTCTTTTGCATCTAGCTGTCATTTCTCTCTCTAGGATAATTGCTAAACTGATTTTAAAATTAGCAAGGTGTTTCAAAGCAGATTGTGAATCATAGCAAAGATAAAATGCAGGCTTGCGGGAATGAAATCAAGTGCTGTGAAAACCAGACATAAATTATAGCACTGTTACTCTTATTACACTGCTACTTATGTTATACAGTGATTTATGTTGTTTTGCTGGTTTTATGTTCTGTCCAATGTAATGCAAAACATATTGCTGAAAATTACCTATTTTGCTGTTATTTCAAGCAGGCCTAAGATTTGTATTCTCTTACTGTTCACACAGTTACATTTTATACCAGTGCTGCAAAAATAAGACCTTTTGAAGGACAGCTCTATTGTCAGATTTGCTAGATTTTTCTTTCCCTGGGACTCTTCTAATTTACATATCTTACAGGTGTGCCTGGAAACTAATATATTGACCAGATACCTGAATCGTGTACCTGATTAGGGGGTCAAAAATTATGCTGAGTCTAGTTAGAGGGAATCAACCAGAGCTAATGCACAAAATAAGAATGGATTTACCTGTTAGTTGTGACCTCTAACAGAAATAAAGATGCTTTTGTTTATTTTGGATAGTGTTAGCTTAAACTGAAATATAACCACTGTGCCTCTGAATGTGACAGTCTAAAGGAAACAAAGTCTTAATGCACCTGCACATTAAATCAATAAGTTTAATTGATTTGCCCTACATTTCTTAAGATCTATCTTTTTTAGATAAGATCTTTGTGATGCTCAGTGCATATATTACTAATACAAATAGTCCTCAAATTTGCATGACTTCTGAATTATTAACTAAACTATAATTAGTGTTGCACTGGAATCACTGGAATATGATGGGTTGATTCCTTGTGCCAGCTTGTGAAACTATGTGGGAAAATGAGGAAAGAAGCGACAATTTTATATCCTAAAACTCTTTTGGCCGTTGTCTTTTGCCCATGCTGTCTCATAGCAAGTTGACAACGTATTTTATTAGTATCCAACAGGTATTGCTCAGTTAACAATGTTCATCTTCCCAAACAGGCCTGGGTTAGCAAGGCTGCTGACTCTTCTCTTCTGTTCCTGTTTTGGACATTCTGTCCTTGTTTAGGATTTTGCAGTAGTGAAGGCAAGCAAAGAAATGTCTTTTAAACTTAGAATACTCCCTAACATCCCAAATCTAGAAAATTTAGAGAGATAAGTTCATGTCTGATCTAAAATATTTCTGTGAATATGTACCAGGATTGGATTAGACGAGGAAATTAATAATTTCCCTTAAATCAGTATAAATACGTGTGCAGGTGTATGTGTATACACAAATAAAATATACATTAAATGTTATATGAGGTCTATTTGCTAAATATCTGTTGATTGTTTTTTCTTAAGATACAGGAATGAGAATTTCATTTGACTTTGTATTAAAAATACTTCTGACACTACATCACTTATGGCAAAGTTAAAAGTAAGAGGGAGCCATCAGAGGAACTCTATTATCTGCTCCCTTGCCTTTGTTTAACCAGGTTCCAACATTTGCCTAGTCTTAATTGTTTCCTATGCTCAAAGTTTGCAACATATTAAGAAGTTACCTCCTCCCTGTAAACTAAACAATGAGCAATTGTGTACCTTATTCTTTAACCTAAATAAATCAAAGTTTTTTAGAGATTACATTCTACAAAAACTTGTGCTTGTTGCCTCAGCATTTCTTCTGTACTCTCAAATCTATATAAATCCAAACCCTGTGAATGGCTTGGCTTAAGAATGTCTTACTGCAGCAGGGGCTGTTTGCTTGTATTTCTGTTTTGGTCTGGTTTGGTTTTCTTTTGTTTTGTTCCAGATCAGTTTGGATTAAACTAAAAGAAAAAATGATCCACATGGCTTTTTCTGCAGCAACATAATAACATTACATCTTCAGCAATATAGGAAGTTTAATGAGGATCAAAATTCCTTGACACTGGATTATTTTCTTTTTGGCTAGTACAACATACAGAAATTATAAAAGCTTGTGTATACATTTAACAATGAATAACTCAAGTTTTAGAGTAATAATTTAGGTATTGCTTCTGAAGTGTTTTGTGCTTCATTGAAGAATCTGCAAAAGCTGGCTTTCTGTAACAAGGTGCACTCTACAATCTAGTCTGCAGGAAGTTATAGCTACATCTGTTTATACGAGACACAGGCACAACTCTTGAGACATATAGAGCTTTATGGAAAGACAAAAACAGAAAACAAGGTTCTAAGAAGATCAGTTTCACAAATGAAGTGATGAATAATAAAAGAAATGTAAATACAAAGGTATTGAAATACTTTTAAAAGTGCATTCAATCACTCCCTTTAATGCTTGGGTTGGATGACATGGAATTAGTTTTTCTCACGAACTAGTAGTTTGACTGTTGACCTACTCCACTTGATTCCATTTCACATTGCAGAAGGTAATGATAAATGTAATTGGAAAATAATTAGAAATTCTAGATTGGTTTTGTGGGATATCTGATCTGCTGCTTAATTTAACCTAAGTTACATTCAGACATTTAAAATCTGAATATCTTTTACTCTTTCACATGTTAGGGAGCTGATACAGCATCTGTAAAAATTATCTGCTGCCTAGAGGTGGCAAAGGTAATTTCGTATATGTTTGCAGCACTTCTGATGGATCCGAAGTTTCCACTTTCTTTTGGAAGATTTAAGAAAGAGAGGCATAAGCAGAGACACACTAAATACTTTGTTTCATACTGGATTTGCTGCAAACAACAGTCATATTATCTCCTGTTTCAAATCTTAGCTTTCAAGGGGATGTGCAATGTTTCTAATTTATAAAAGTTGCATTTGAATGCATTTGGCTTAGGTATATATAAGGAAGAAGAAGGGGCCAGAACGACATCCTGTGTAGGATAGTGCTAATGTGTAAGGAATCAAGCTACACCAAACTTTCTTCCACAATGAGCATGATGACCCATCATGCCAATATTCTACACTTAACTAGCCTGCAGCTGTGATTGAGAAATATGAAGTAAGCTTTGGCAGAGCCAGGACATGTGTTATGCCATGAACTCTATGAAATACAGATATGTTTATGCCCCAAACTCACTCAGGTCTGAATGATGAATCCTCTCCTCAGCTGGCCATCTTAGTACTTTTTCTAGTATTGTCCAGACACTAGCATTTTGTGCCAAATCAGCAAAACATTAATTTAGCCTCCACTCTACAGCAATCTCATTACAGCAGATTTAATAAAAATTTAAATAATGAAAGTACTGCTAACTACCACTGATATGCCTTCTCATATACATAAGATTTTTTTTCCATGGTTTAATATCTCAGATATGGCTCTGTATATAATTATTGCTACCGAGTAGACAGAGCACAGATTTATGCCATCTTGCAGGGAAGAAGCTATCTTATAAACAGCTGGACAAGTGTTATAAAAGCAAGTTGTATCACCACAAGACAAAATATCTTCTTTAGGCTGAGTGACGAAAAAAGATTTTATTTTTGTAGAAGTATATTTTTTGCCTGCAGAAAGACTCAAGTAGGAACTGTACTTCTGGAAACCATTTTAACCAATAGTGCAACTGAATATTATTGGGGCAATCAACAAACCATGTAATTTCCCACAATAATAGTTGGCTGTTTTCTGAACTGTAGATATTCATGGTGTGTTCATGAATCTTTGAAAAATAGATCTCTGCAGTGGCGTATGAAGTTATGTCAAAATAACCATAGCATATGGTAAAGTTTCAGCATTTCTAGATTAATTTCCTTTTTATATTTGTTCTGTGAGAAGAAATTGTAGTTTGAACAGCTGTGTTAAAATACTGAGAAATAATTTTTGATGGAAAATTGACAGCAAACTTGCAGTGGACATCAGTTGGGTCTAAGATATGAATTAAATAAAAATAATAGCTGGACTGAAAATTGCATTGGACCACAGTCCAGTTTGTCTTTGAAGCAATCCTATGTATTGCTTCTTTGATTTCTACAAAATCTTTTAGTTGGTATAGTTACAGAATATGAATGTTCTGCATACGTCCGACAACATATAAACAAATAATAATGAGTTTTTTCAACTTTCACAAGGATATTGATCTTCAGACCGTGTTTCATAAATTTGTCATACCTTATCTTTCAAATGACAAGCTTTCTACATGAAATATTCCTATTTTCTTCATTTCCAGAGCAGTTTGTCCAGCAGACTGCTGGACATTGCCTGCAGTCAGTTGGCTGGTTTTGTTGGGTTTTTTTTCAATTCTGCAGTGTTTGCTCTAGCATCTATTGCCCTAAAGATTCTTAATTTTCATCTCTAGACCAAGATGGCGGTAGCCTTCCCACTCCT
The DNA here is from genome assembly GCA_018881555.1 of Amblyornis subalaris. NCBI lineage: Eukaryota > Metazoa > Chordata > Aves > Passeriformes > Ptilonorhynchidae > Amblyornis > Amblyornis subalaris. Next base: position 344,631 of record JACAXG010000223.1, read on the forward strand.
AGTGTATTGGTGTTCAGACACCACTGACCTGATGAAGTGTAGTAGCACCAGATGCTGAGGAAGTCAAATGGTTGCCGACATGACATCAACAGGAGTTTCAGCAGTACCATAAACTCTTAGACAGATTTCTTGTGTGAGGTTCTTAAAATCTTTCTGTTTACAATGTCAGTGGAGGCTTTTCTGTTTGATGAATAGGGTGTAAAAATGTTTTCCACATGAGGGTATGCACAGTTACAATAGGCAGTCAAAAGATGCCTTTCTTATGCCATTATTTCAACACTGAAATACTTAGCTAGACTCCACCCATGGTACATGGCATGTGTCTTCACAGTCTCAAGTTTGGCAGTAATTCATTCTGTGTAGACAATGCACCCTTCTGGTCATGGAGAGGATTTTTAAGTGAAGAACATTTCCTATTAACAATATTTGGATAAGCCCATAAACTAAACCTGAGTAGCTTCTTGAGAAAGCAAATGTAACTTTGATTCAGCTGCACAAGTGTTTGCTATAATAATGAATGATTACCTAAATAAGCTGAACCACACAGGGCTGTCTCCTGACTATGTCTCAGAGGTCAATGTTTAGAGACCTGGATCAGAGGAGGTTCTTTTTCCTGTTACTCCCTGCCTCCAGTGTAACCTGCGTATGCAGTTGGAATGAGATTATACTCACCACAATGTACTCTGCAGTGACGGTTTTGTTGAGTGTGCAGTGATCTAAAGGAGTAAAGGAAGCAAGGTAAGAGGCAGTAATGCTAAGTGGACTCATTGCTGGAAAGCAAAGACAAGCAAGCTTTTGGGCTTTGTTCATTGACGTGTATGAAATCTAGTGGTAGATGAACTCTTTCATAGGAGTGAAAGTAACAATTTGCATCTTGTGCTGCAAGTCCCAATTCTGAATGAGTACTAGAAGACAGCTTACATAGAAGAAAGACAAAAAAGAAGTGTAGTTTTCCTGTCAGTATACTGTAAAAAAAAAAAAAGGAACTTGGCTTATGGGACAATTTTTTGGGTGTTTTAGTATGGTACATCATTTCTTCAATGGCATAGCACTGCTTTTGTGAAATAGGTACTTACAGCAGATAGCAACACCTATGTACTGTGTGTGTCTTCAGCCCTGCATCATTCCTATACTCTGAAAGGTATTAAAATCACTTTATATAAACAAACTTATACCACAAACATTTTTGCTCTGTCTTCCTCACAAACTAAAAGGACCCAAACTCCCAACTCTCCAAGAAAATGCTGACACCTTTTGGTCTGGTTTTTTATTAACTTTACCTCTCTTAATGATTATTTTCCCCTCATCTTGCTAGCCGAAGAAGAACCTACAGGATGCAAAGTTTATATTTACTTTAAAAACCTTTTCTCCAAGTATTGTAGTACCTCTCATGGCAAGCAATGTCTTATTACACTAGCCCATGACCACCAAAGAAAGCACAGAAATGTCCTTACTGAGGTACCTGAGTCCCGGAGACTACATTTTAAAAATAGTTTAATGCACAGTGCAAGAACTGGGAGCATCAGAATTGTTAAATGAAAATCTAAACAAAAAGCCTTCAGAAACAACACTTCTGAAAGCTAAGCAATACTTCATTTGTGGAAGATTTTTTTCCTGTTGCTTTATGGAGACAACATCGACTAACTAAGCACATGAACTGAAGTTATTTACAGCATTGTAACTGTTACAAGTTGTGTGAATAGGCTTGGAGGATAATTAGCTACATGTTCAGGATGTAAATTAGAAGTTTTTGAAAACTGTGAGTTCAAGAGCCGGATGTCATATTCATGTAGATAAAACCTAAATGATATGAATATGCAAAGATGTAAAGGAAAGAAGCACGGATCAACCAATGGACTTGGTGTGAAAGATATTTGCTGTGCCTTTTTCCTCCGTTCTGCAGCAGCTCTTACATCCTGCTTTGCTCCCTGTAGCAAGCTGAAAAGAAACAGACATTTTCTTTCTTCAACGGCAGATGGAATGAGGCAATAAATATCTGCTGCCTTGACTTTACTCTCACCGTTTGAAATGGGTGAGAACCTTCTCTACATTTTCACTGCATAGTTTGTAGTGTCCTGCAGAATGTGAGATTTTCTATCAACAAAATAAATGTCTATAGAAAATTATTAGGGTGCAGAAGTTCCAAACTTAGAACATTAGCTGTTAACTATAAGCTCAATTATATACAGTTAAGAGTGAAAAAACCCCAAACCCAAACCTAGAAAATTGCAATAAAAAACTACAACAAACCAACCAACCAACCAACCAAAAAAAATCTCCCTTACATGCTCGAAGTAAAGACTTACGACCAAGTCTAACAAATATAAAACGGCATTGTATCTTTGCAACAGAAACCATGTTTTCTTTGTGTACACGTGTATCTAGAGGACTATATCTGTCTATGCTCAAACTCAGGACCCCAGATCACACACAAACCAAAACACTTTGACTATCCACACAACCTGGTTTTTTATCTTGTGTTTGGCCTCTTTTGGTGATCAAGTCCAACTAATTTTCCAGTCAAAGAAACTGTTTAGAGAAGAAGGTAAGCAGACTGATTCATATTCAGATTTTTTTCCAAAAGACAAGGTCAGGCTTGCCGGCACAGAGGGGACTGCTGTGTGCCATGGCAGCTGTCTCCATCCCATGCTGCCTCTTCCTCCTCCTCCTCCTCCTGCCTGCAAGTGGACCACAAGCAGCCACAGGCAGCACCACAGGAAGAGGAACAGCTTTTGCCTCTCACTGCCAAGGCACAAGACGTGACAAAAGGAGCAGCTTCTCCTGCCTCCTGTAAGCAGGCAACAGCAGCAAGGGACAGAGAGTGAGGCAGCTGCCCTGCACCACCCCTGCTGCCCCACCGCCCTTGCCAAGCCGGCTGGACGGCCATCCCTCAGCGGGCAGCAGGAAGGGGCAGAAGTGGCAGGTCCTAGCAGCATCAGAAATGGAGGAGGGGGCCTTGTCCAAGGAGGAGGAAGACTGGCAAGCCTACAGCCCCCGAGACCTGTCTTGAGGGGAACATGTCAGAGACAAAAGCTGGACTACTAGAGAAGACAGGCTCCCTGTGCCCCTCACACTTGAGGCATAGGCAGAAAGCTGGGACCTTCAACCATGCACATGCACAGTCTATGGCCCAGCCCCGCACATCAGAACCCCTTACATGGAGGGAAAGACCCTGACCTTGGCCCTGTATCTTCCCTGGGCACAACCTGCTGCTCACGGAACAGCGGGGCCTGCCTCAAAGCATGGGTGTAGCGATGGCAGCGACCTCCACAGCAGCAAGGGCAGAAAGCAAGGCAGCTGCCCTACACTGCCCCTGCTGTCCCCCCAGCCAGGCCAGCTGGACACCCAGGCACTCAGTGGGCAGAGGTGGCAGCGAGGGCAGTCCTGACATAGACCAAGGCAGGGGCCTTGGCCAAGAGGAAGAAAGAGTGGGAAGCTGACAGAGGCCTAGGGCTCTCACAAGGGGGAGAAAACAGCGGCCAACCACTGTCCCCCGGGGAAGACAACAACAACAAAGATCTGCCGCAGGAGAACTGGAAACACATCAACATCCACACTGCTTGGGTCAAGCCGCTGCACTTGGATGAAGGTGATTGTCCCACTCTTTTCTGTGTCGGTGTCACACCCAAAGCTGCACCCAGGACTTGAGGTGAGGCTGCACCTGTACCTAGAAGTAGATGTAGATGTGGTGTCCAAGATCATGATTCAGTGAGGGACTTGACAGCGTTAGCTTAATCATTGGACTTGATGATCCTAGAGGTCTTTTGCAACCTTAATGATTCTATGATTCTATAATGGCTGATTAGAAGAACAGGCATGTGGCATAAAATTTTAGCTGGCAGAAACGGGACTAAATTACTGAAAGTCAAAGCAAATGGCATATCAGAGGCAACAGAAGAAACTTAAGAACTCATCAGTTCCAGAGTTACATATTTTGTCATTATTTCCCATTCACAGAGATGTTGTTTATAGCCTCAAAAGAAATATTTTCCATTTAGTGATCACATATACTTGTTATGAATAAAGAGCGAAGGAGAAACGGCTGCATTTAAAACCAGTCTCAAACTCCAGTTACTTTGAAATCATGTTCATGATTCATTCCTGGATTCTTACGCATGAATTTGTAATCGTTTGGTGTCTCATAAATCCCTTTTATTACTCTGCATGGTATGGCTACCAATGGGAAGATGGATATTGCCTTAAGTGGAATCTGATGAAAAGTGGAGTGACTTCTTACATTCATATCACTGCTGTTCAGTGTGAAAGTTATAGATGATTGCGAACTCGAGGATGATAGGGGAAGCACAGGTCAAAATCAAAACAATGGCACATTTCTGCATCTGCATAATAGAAGCCAACATTCACCCTGTTAGGCTGTATATAGAAAAAGAAGTGTTTCTTTTGAAACATGAACCATATGTTTTTAGTCCACTAAATAGTCACCCTAAGGTTGTGAAGTAGCCAGAAAGAGACACTGCACTAAATCATGCAAAGTAGTGGAAGAACGAAGAGGAAGTTCATTCAGAAAACCAACCAAGCAAAGCTTTAAAATTATATCTCATTTAGTACAAGTTATACAATGTACTATCTTTTTTCACCATCACAACAGTGACTATCTTTTTTGTGATGATTCTTGTACAGCTGAATCTGTATGTACTCCTGTACATACAGAGTAAGCCTGTGAAGCCTGGGTATTATTTTGCTTTCTTGCTGTTAACTTGATCTATTTGAAGTCCCTTAACCTCAAAATGAACATGTCTGAATATACACCAGGCATGTGAATAAACGTCTACAGGAACTGTAATGAAAGAGAGGTCACATTGGTGCCAGGTTTTTTTCAAGTTGTTCAGGAATAGAATCACTGAGATTCATTATTTGTGAATATATGATGTAATGATTAAATTAAGGATCTCCTGAGATCCCTAGTTTGGGATGTTTCCCATGGAGACATCCCAAACAGCCTTAAGGCTACATTTTGCCCATGGAAGCATCCTGCATTTTATTTTCCACAAGCAAATCTTGCTAGATCCTGAAGGAGTAGAAAGTCAGCTGCTGCTTTTGTACAGCTTACAATTTTGCATGGCTCTAGTCCCCTTGGAAACCTCTGCATATTGCTATGAAAGTTTCAAAAACAATGGGAATAATTTCATGTTCTGCTTATCACCTTGTCTTCATATATATCACGACTTTTCTAGCTAAATATTTCAGATACACTTTCTTATCTTAGCTTTTCACTTATATCTACTATTATATTACAAACCACAAAAATTACGAATTATGTGAAAGGATTAATTTTAAAAAGTACACATATATTCAGCATTATCTTTATTTTGTCTCAAGCATCAGAAACTAAGTGAAATTGAGGGGATGCCAACATAAGTCAAGCAGCCTTCTATTGAAATATGTTGAGTTGGGGTGTCCTTGGGGTCTCATGCAGAAATATTAGCTTGTATCCAGCAGCGGTATAGCTATGTTATATAGTGTTCCAACTGAGCTAATCGTCCCAGGAGGAATGCCATAATGATGTGACAAAAATATTTATGATTCTGGAGTTAGCTCAGGCATCTCTTCATCATGCTGCTTTGTAATATGTAGACATAACCTTCGAAGCTCATGATATGCAGGAAGTCAGATTAGATAGGTGACCTGGAGGCCAGTTTGGGCCCTCAGTTCTATTAATCTATCTACATATCAGAACAAAGCATAAACATATTAGAGGAAGCAGTAAAATAGCTCCATTAAACACCACATTAAGGGAACAAATTTCCACACAAGCCTGGGGAAAAAAAAGAAATAAAAGAAAAGGCAAGACATTCAAAGTTTTGTGTTTAGATAAGGTCAGAAAAAGAGGAAAAAGACTTCACAATAATATGTCCGTTTCTTCTAAGGTTTACAGAGAAAATGAGTCAATTAAACTGGGGAAAATGTTGCTGTGAGGAAAGGGAAAGAAAACCCAGAAAGCTTACAGCACATTTGCACTTTCCTACATTTTGTTGCTGCATGTGTTCTTTTCTACTGTATTCCATATGATATCTTATCACCCCAATATTTGAACACCTTCCAGTAATGCATTTAGCAACATAAGTAACATCTGCCACATGTTCTTTCTCACATCTTCTCCTCAATGGCAGATGCACAAGAAATGCTGTGTTTAGGGTTCATTTCAGTAATAGATTCATGTTGCTGCATGTTTATGGTAGAGTGAAAAAATAAATGCTGAAAAAATTATTTTAGAGCAGAAGGTATTAAGCTAGTTCTTCATTCTCAGTGAAAGTATTGTAAGCCATTGGATCAGCCCCTGAAAATGCCTGTTGCTTCACAGACAGTCATTCGGCTTTTTCTAGCAAGTGCCATTGTCTCAGGAGCAGAAATTTATTAAAAGAAGGCTAGAACTTTAGGTGATAATGCTAATATACTGGTTTGGGGTTATTGAACTCTTTCAAACTTGATGAGTTGTTATCTTTACTGTAGAGAATGGGATGCAGGTTTGAGTCATTTACAGTAGCCAGTATTACTAAAAGGACAATCTGAAATGTTTTATACCACTTAGTGTTTCCTAGGCACTTAATGCTTCATGTTGAACTGAAAGGTGATGAGAGTTTGAATAATTTAAGCTAAATCATCATCTGCCAGTATGTGACAGAATTTGGACAGTGACACTCAAGAAAGCACAGACTGAGAATAATACATTGCTCAAGATTTTGCATCATTGAGGAATATAGGAGTAGTCCCAAAACCTGGATTGAATTGACCAGTTTTGGGTACAAATACCTTCAGCCAGATAAGAATTTAAATTTTACAAAGTCTTTTCTTTGCCAGAGCATTGCCCAGGACTGGCAGTCATTGATCTGGTAGCTCATCTAAGTCACTACGCTACCAAGGGTCAGTCATGGTAATTATTCCTCCCCCTGTTTAATGTACTTTTCTGATATTGAATATCACTATTTTTACTTTTCTTTTAGAATAATTTTGTGCAAGCAGGCAAGCATATGCATGCAGTCATAATATGTTTGTTTTCAGAGCTTACTGTATTTTTTCTGAACTTTTTTTCTTTTTAGTGCAGACAGAAGTACCTGTGCTAGTAATAGTTTCTGCATATTGTTAGCTGATCTGCTTGGCTAGGATAAGCAGCTCTTTGAAGCCACCTAGTAGGCAGGCAGGCAGTCTTTGAGAACCTGGCTCATATGAAACTGTATGCTTCTCTAAAATTAATAATAGAACAATTCCCAGCACTGCTTTCCTCTTGCCCTTCAAAACGAAATCATTCTTTATTTAGCTGTGTCTGGTTTTGGTTTTTTTGCTTCTCTTTTTTTTTTAGTTCTGAATTCCATTTTTTGTTCCTGATCTATGACAATCCTGCCTTTAGGGTCTCCTTTTTCCTTCTCTTTGGGTGATCTTTGGAGGAACCTGTTGTGGAAAAAGTAGTGCTCCTGGACTCTCCATGACTAGACCACAGGAAAATAAGACCAGTAAAGAACTTAAACTGTACCATTAATGGAGGAAAAAAACCACCGAAAAACCAGAACAAAACAAAAAAGCCAACCAACAGACCCAAACGAACTAACTCATGTCACTATAGCAGAGAGGATTGCATCAACCAGCACAGATTTGGATGGTTAGAGCAGGATGAGAGATGGGTGAAAGCACTCTTCTATGCAGTATGGGGGACACCCAATCCTTACTGCCAGAAAGTCTCCTGCAAGGAAATTAACCTAGTCACTTTTTCTAGAATGCCAATATCTTATCTCTGCCTTCCTCCTTCTGATGCATTCCACTGGAGAATGATGCTTCCTCTTGCTCGTTGTGAATATTTAGAGCCATGGTGTCACAATCAGAAGATAACCACAAAGGATTGTGAATCAGGCAATGCATAACAACAAGAAGTTGTGCCTCAGGCAACATATATATATTACATATATTTTAAAGTTTTCCAAATTGTATGTTATGTTAGTACATAAAAGTTCTGTGATATACTCATGGGATACAAATGCATGCAGAAATGATTTACAGAGGACTTCCTCAAAGGACTGAAAGACAACTGTATTCACATCAAGAGTGCCACAGTGCAATAAGCTAACTTCCAGTAAACTTAAATTGAGCCCATTCTATCACTGTGCTTTTAAACTCAGGAAACAAGGCAAGTAGGGACTACTGCTGCTGGCTTTGAACAGTATACTGTTAGCATCCAAGACGAAGATCTCTGGTTAAAACAGAAAAGATTCCCAGATGTTTACTGGTAACAGGCTGTTCAAAAGACTCACTCTATCTGTAGCACAAGTAAACAGAGAAGAGAAGAGAAGGCTAAATGGCCAGGTTCATTGATGCTCCCACAGTCGAATGATGAACCTTTGAACAAGCTTCACTTTTAGGTCTGATCTTACCTCATAGTAGTCTGGAAAAAAAATATGATAAATGACATCATTTCTTTTCCTGATAACCAAAAGTACTGAGGTAAAAGCTGACATCTCAGATTATTTAATTGGGATGGAGGGAGGGAGGTTACTACTATATTTATCTTTTCTTTTTGTATTTCCTTTCTGCATAATGTTCTACTACTTGCAGAACATTTATGTTTCCTTTCCAAGGGCTAATGAACATGGAAATTTAGCACTATGAGCTGAAACCCAGGTGAAAACAGTTAAGTAGATCATCACACTTTCAAAAATGTCAGTTTTAATAGAAGATGCTGCCATCTCAGCCCTTTGGAAAAGTAGGTCTAATATACAGCTGCTTTACTGTAGACTCAGAAGCCCAAATTTAGATACTCAGCTCTCAATAGCTTCACTAATTTTCCTTTCATGTTTTTGTTTTTATAAGTTTATTGTAATATGTTTCTTGGTTTTCCAGTTCTTTTGAAAGTATTGGAAAAAATATGATATGAGTCCAATACTAATTGTTTTCATCTTGGAATATTACTCATCTTTTCAAAGAAAAGCATCATTTCTAGGCAACATTGTGTTCCTTATTTGCACAGTTGTGTGTTGGCTGCATCTCACTCCTATATATACATGCCAAAGATGAGTAGCTGTATGCATCCAAATGTATTATTTGTTTATAGTATGCGTGAAAATTGTACAAAATAAATGTACTGAATGAGTGTATTTAAGTCCTTTTCTTCTAATCTTGTATTTTGCTTAAAACATGCATATCCTTCCTCAGTGTTCTTCTAGCCAAGGTTCTTAGAGTTCACAGCTAAGTGGATGAGTAGAAAAATGTTCTAGGGAGTCTGATTTGTAAGTGAAAACTCCATTTTTATCTTCTTTCTTTCTCCTACTTAGGAGGAAGAACTTAAGATACTTCAAATAAAATAAAATCTAAGTTTCATATGCATTGCATGAAAGCATAACTGCTTGATTTGGTATTTTGGATTCTATGTGATTTTGTTAAACAGAGAAAATTCACATTTTTGTCTTCTATGAGGAGTTGAATTACTTGCTAGTCATTTATTTAGGTCAGCCTTTTTTAAAAAAAGAAAGGTATCCAAGATCAGAATCAGAGTGTATTATGTCTGTGTACCCAATAAAGCTGTTGATCTCCTTACTCCACTCTTCTGAGAAGAATCCATAGCTGGAAATGAAAGAGCAGAAGGAAAACAAAGGCCAAGAATAGCAGACCTCCCACTGAGATCATAGTCTTTGTCTCGTTCTTTCCATTACAATGACTTGGAATGGTAACAGAGCCCATGATGTATCATTACATGTGACTGGAGAGTCCCTGGAAAGATGGTCAAAGACACTTTTACTATTAGAAATAATCACTCATTTTGTAGATGAATAATATAATGATAATAAAATGTTCTTAAACTTTTAATTAATATTTCCAACTGAAAGATTTCTTCTTTATATAAACACTACTGATGAAAATAAAATTTCAATTTTGAAGCTGTATATTCTAAATTGGCTCTCCAGTGTACTAGTTTTAGGGCAACTTGAGGGCCATATAATGACTAAAAAGAATAACCTGCCACATACAAACTATCAGCAAGAGTAGTTTTTCTTAGATGAATTGTGATCCACAATTGGAAGTGATGTTTCTGCAAATATTGAGTATTCTGAAGGATGTGTGTGTATGTAGTCTGCTCAAGTGCACATGAAAACACAGATCTTCTGTCCTTAATGAAAACCAACCACTTACTAAGATCTCTAATATATAACTTTGAAAATTACTATTTTGCAGACTCTGAATAATAAAAAAATGCTTTTTCACTTCTAGTAATATAGCAAAAAAGCCAGTACCTAAGAATGAAAAACAGTTTTCAAAGTCTTTTCCAGAGTTACCATCTGAAAAAGTAACACCCGGCAGGGAACAGGGCCTGTCATGCTGGCAGATGCTCCAGATTCTGCAAGAACATGCACTACCTCCTCCCACTAGTGATACCAGCTTCCAAAAGAAGGCCTGGATGAGTTAAGAAAATATTTTCTTTCCACATCCACCCAAATGGACAATTGAGCTTTGTGGAGTCCTCAAATTGCAGTCACCTGAAGTTATAATGCTATTGATCAGCTGGTTTCCTCTGGAATATAAAGATTTTGCTCATATAAACAGTTTGCTCATTTCTTTTAGTCCTCTTGTGGAGGACTAAAGGCCATCCTAAGGCATGCTGTTCAAAACCATATTCTCAAGCAATGCTGGCATTTCTTTCCAAACAATCTTTAGAAAATGCACTTTACTGTTACACTGTAAAGTCTGCTTAGTTATACTACACACCAAACATTGCTTTATAGGTAGTTTATACATTTAATGATCTGCAAAGTGATTGTTCAAAAGTTAGTTATAATCATATTCCTGGTCTGTGTAGTACCCCAGTGTACTTTGCATTAAACAAGAGATGACTGAGTAATTGTCAAGTCTGATATTTTAACTTTTGTTGTGTCCCCTAATTTTGTCCTACAAGTATGAAGTTGCATTATTATGTGCCTTTTTCTTCTGTGTCCTTCACCCTTGTGTATTTAAATACATGGAGTCTGAACTTAAACCTGAAATAGAAAGTCATTTCTACAGAGTAAAACCATTACATGAGAAAATACTCTAATTAAGGGCAAGGTGTCACTTTTCCTTATTTCATGAGGTCTGTAGGTAAGCAAACTATGACTTCTACTGGAAAAAAGTGACTGCCAGATGGCAATCTAGAGGGTAACACAGAATCCAGACCCAGTTTCCATGTAGACTTAACAAGAGATTTAGTAAGACATTCCATACGAATGTTTCCAACTGCTTTTAGCCAAGTCCCACTGATGTTGCCTTCTCTTCATCTATGCCACTGGGTAATTACCTCCTAATTTCTGCTGCTGACTCCTCTCTCCAGCTGCAGCACAGCTCATTAGCTTGGGCTCTGTTTTACACTACCTCTCTGTCTGACTGTCAGTGCCATAGATTATAAATCATTTAAGGTCATGACTGGTACTTTTGTATGTTTTCTATCAGGCAAACCAAACATGACCAACAAATATTGGTATTAGATCACATTAATTACTTTCATAAGCCTTTAAATGAATTCTTCATTGTGGTGTGAGTATTTAATCTGGATATATATTAAAATGAAAGCTTGAGTAATTACATCCTTTATTTGACAGGCACACTACATAAAGAAAGTATATTTTACATCTTGTACATACAGGAGTCAGAAAAGTGTAAGTGTCATTGACGACTCACTATGCAGCTTCTATGAAAGATGGAATCCAGAAACAGATTCCGCTTTTGGAAATTGACAAAGCAACCCACCAAATGGCATCAAACCAGTTCAGCCCCAGAGCAAGGAGCAGATCCTAGTAATTTTGCCCAATAATCAGACTTTCCATAGCAAATTTGACAAACAAATGCATGTAGTTTTAAATGCCAACATGGAAACTTCAGTTAGATGCAGCTAATGGGAAACTATTTTGCAGGCCTTTCAGCAAGAATTGAATAAAAGGTCGAGATGTTTCTTTGTCGAAGTAGGTTTGTCAAAATTAGCCACTTTTCTCTTTGATTTTTACATGCTTTTGAAAGAGTCACAAAAATGCAAAGAAATCCCACAGCAGAGAAACAAGAAGCTTAAAGAAGTCAAGTGAATCTAGCTTAAGTCTGCCTTTCAACTGTTTTGAAATTCTAAAATTCTCTCTGTTTGCAAAACGTAAAGCCACTTCAGATGCAAAACATTCACAGCATCAGCAACAGAATAAGACAGGTGAGATGTGTTCTTCCCTACTGGCATCGTCCTGGGCAATTATATTTTAAAGATTCATTAATATGAATGCTAGGGTGAAATACAAAAAATTGCCTTTGACAGAGGATACTGGAATATTTCAAAAGCAAAGGAAAAAATACCTTGACGGATTAGAGCACAGTGCTGTGCTTTGACTTCCCTAAACTGCCTTTTATGAGATGGATTGATGTGTTACAACCATTTGAGAAGACAGACTAGTCCATGATGTGACAGAAAAAACCCACCTGATTGAATCTGGTTTGTCTTTAACAGAGAAGGGAAGTGCTTATTTCCCTTTTCAGTAGGCTGACGGAATTACACAAATATTGGCATATCGATTATCTTAAATGAAATTTATTTCAATGAGAAAATTGCAAAACAGACAGCATAGCAGGATGGAGCTCAAGTGGCCTTTGTATCAGTTCAATCTTCCTCTTCCCCATCCCCTCAAGCAACTGTGACTTATATGATGGTGCTTTTTTCTTAAAGCTTGCTGATTAAAATTAAGCTAGTCACTCTTTCCATTGGCCTTTTTCAGACTTCACTGCCACTGCTGTTTCTGTTTGTGTTGTAATGTTGATCAGATTAAAGGTCACAAGGCTCAGAATGATTTGTCCAGAATTTTCCTGCGTCAGAAAAATTATATAGCTAAATATCAGTACTTTTAGCCTGCAGCCCTACTGATACACACAGGGTGGTCTGTGGAGGAAAGATTTAATTTTAATAATGGAGCTCTCAGTTTCAGCCAGGACCTTCATTAATAACAGAAATGACAAATGCATGCCACCTTCAGGTTACTTCTTGGTCACTTCGTCTTTCTTGTATAGCAAATGATCTCACATCACAAATAATAATCATTAAATCCTATTTCCAAATCTGTTACATGTCCAACATACAGACATCTCTGTATTTCCTATTAATTAAAAATTGTTGATTTGCTGTTATTTTTCAAAATAATTTACAGTAAAGGCTATGGTTTAGAAAAACTAAGTTTACCCTAAAAAACTCCATTCCCTACATATTGCCTGTAAATGTCAACATGATTGTGAGCATTGTGTAATAGGTGAATAATTGCCATAGAAATCCTAGTTATGGAACATCAAATTCAGGGCAGATGATGTTCTTGAAGCACAAGATCATTTAGAACCGATCACTTAAATTTGCAAACTCATCTACAATCTATTTACCACCTGATTATTGTGCGATACTTTCCATGCATCCACTTGTTTTATCACAAGTAGATGTGTCACATTCTGGGGCATGAGACCAATCTAATTTGCTGAGTGTCTCATGACTGTGACAAAGCTCTGATTTGTTCTAAAGGTAAAAATATAGATAATGAAAAAGACTGCTTATATAACATACAATATTGATGATGCCAAGATAGTTACTTGAAATTAAAGTGAAAGGAAAGCCATAAAAAGATAGAAAATTTTATAAAACAGACAAAGATATTCCACTTTTTTTTTTCTAAACATTAAATTCTTGATAATACATACTGTACTCACTGATGTAGAAATTTACACCCCTCCTTCTATAAACAAGAAAGATGTATCTTCTTTTCCTAGCAGAAGCAAATGGAATAGAAATGGAATAGTTACCCCTTTCTTTTCAATTGACTACTGGACAGTGACTTGTGCAGGTGACAATGTCATGAATACGTGTTAAAATATGCACCAATTTATCATGGAATATACTTCATTTAAAGAAAATTTTACTAAAGAAAGAACGAAGAAAGTTCATTTTCTGGCTAAAAAGATCAGTTAAGGTCTAAATATAATTTGTGCATTCAAAAGTCATGCTTAGCTGAAATGTTCCCTTTAGTCAAACACAGGAAGCAAATCCTATTTTAAGGGTCAGAGACCTGTTTAAAGCATATCCAAAGCACAAGAGTAGCTTACATATGAGACAGATTTGAGCAATCACAGAGTCTCCCCTTACCTCTGGGATAGGAGAGTGAATTTCTATGCAAAAATATTTCTACAAAGTCCCGAATTCCCAACACATATTAAAAAGTTCATACATACACATTTTATTGGGCCCACTTTGTTGAATTCCCAGTACAAATAGAAAAGTGGGCTCAGATTGTCTTTATATCAATAATGTCAGGGTTTTTTCCCTTTTGCTTTTCCCTGAATATAACCAAAGATGTTAGTGGTGAGATCAGGGTGGGGTAGGGGAGAAATAGAAGTTGCTGCAAATAACTCTGCCACTTAAAGAAGAAATTGAAGTCATTGTCCCAAAGCTAACCCACCAAAAACTGCCAAACCTCTGGTCAGGAGGGTGAAAGGGCATCGCAAACCTCATCTAGCCTCCAAGTTCTGATTTTCTGTTTCTGTTCTACATGCTCTCAAATCAACCTACTTGATGTAATGAGGTATGTTAGAATACCAGTTTTTCTAGGAATTCAGAAAGCTATAGTAAAGAACATCAGCATCATAGGGGTTGCTAGAAAGTTGGAAGAGGGAGAAAAGTGGTAGAGGGGCCACAAAGACATACACAAAAACAGGGGAAATATTTACCCACGTTATACAGCTCTAAAGAAACCTCAGGCTTCTTTGCTGGCAATCTACCAGTCTACTTGCTGATCGAAGGCAAATTTCATTTACAAAAACTTTATTTTCATATCCCACAAGATGTGCAACCCAAAATTTCTATGTAAATGTTATTTATGGAAGTCTCCTCATGCAAGAAGTGTGACTCTTTTTCCACAAAAAAAAAAAAAAAAAAAGCCTTACAGAATGTCTGTGGGATGGAGAAACAGTGTTGATCCTATGAGCCAAATGCAGATCTCTATCTCCAGCTCAGCTGAGGAGCACTGTGAAAACAACTCCGAAACCTCTCCTCCATTAACAGGATGTAGAGAAAAAGACTGGCTAGATAGAGCATGAGGAAGAGTCAGCTTAGAGGATGGATTAAATGGAAGTCTTCTGTGGTCTCTGAGCTAATTAAATGTAAAGTTTACTGTAGAACACTTTAGATGCTTACTTTCTGGCATCAGGGTTGTATTTAGGGGTTAGGGAATAATATCTCTAGCTGTTATTAGAGTTACAGAAAGATTTTGGTTCAAACACAGAGTAAGTCCAGAGTAATTGGCAACAGATTGACTGAAATAGTCAATAAACATTGTTTCATCTAACTTTTCATGATAAAAGAAAGAAAGAAAGAGTTTTTCTCTAGAGAACTGTCATTGTAGGTTTCATTCTCATATAAAATAAGCTTTTATTACTCATCTAATTTAAGAAACATTAAAAAAAATAAGAATAAGCACAAATGTAATCATCCTCTTATATGCTATGAGTATCACATAATTATGCTTTGCTTCCACGATATTACATATGGAAACTATCAATTCAATAGAAAACTCTTTCCCTGAAAAATTTAAAGTAATGGTCCCAATGTTTTAATATTGGTTATATGTTCATAATTCTAAACAAGAGCTCTTATTTTCAAGATAAAACTCACCAGGTTATCTGAAGATATTTTACTCTGCCTTGTGAAGGAATTTGTTTTTCATGTGTATCATACCATATCAAAGCTTGTGATATGACCTTTAATTTATTTTTTGCTCTCCTTCATGTTTGATGCTAATGACCTCTGGATTTTTTTTAAATGCACAGAATTTTTAACTATCCCATTAAGTCATGATGAAGTTTACAATAGCTGAGACATCTGGCCTGGATGTGATATATATGAAAGATAGTCACCTCACAAATCAGCAATCTGTGGTGCTTGAGAGAGATTAGTCAGGAGGGTTACTTTAAAGCTTCCGTGGATAAAGGGATCAGACACATCTCCCAGATGTAAAACAGTTCTGTCTCTTCAGGAGAGTATATTGAAAGGTGACTATGAAGAAGAACTGGGTGGCCCAGCAGCAATGGTAGCAGACTGCGAAGCTGTTCACCTCCAAGCTATTTGTTGGAAATTATTAAAGGCTTGTAAGGTTTTATGCAAAGCCAATTAAATAATTGTTAAATATGCTGTTGAGTCCTATTGCATTTGTGAAGGCTCTACCATAGCTGTGGTAACACCTTAGAAGCCAGGAATAACATACATTAGAAATTACAAAGTGCAATGTCCAGCACTTGTAAATCGTCAGGGTTAGATCCTGGTGGCATTTTGTACCCCTGTTTTCTCTGACTATTTTGAATAAAATTGAGCATAATAAATAAGGGAGGAAGCTTCCATGCATGGCATTTTCGACATCACCTCCTCACTTAGTAGAACCGAGATTTGCTTAATGGCAACAGTCACTTATTCAAAAACACGAGGGGAGAGGCAGGTGTCCTGATTTATTTAAAGCATTTGTTCAGAAAGTGTGGGGATCCACCTCAGCCTAAAGGGTTTATATGGTTAAATTGTCAGAAGAGTGCAACAGCCATGAAGCCAGGAAGTAGTTTAGATAAGTAATGGCTACTAAAGCTATAGGAATTACAGATGAAGGAGACCATTTTCTCTGACATTGCTGTGGAGTGGGGAGCTGCTGCTGGGTAATTCATGTATTTCACTCTAGACAGCCAGACTCAGATTTAAATCAAAAACAAACTGCAGAACTAAGGAAAGATCAGAGTTTAGAACTGATCACTCCTTATGGCTCTCTTTCTGTTAATTAAATGAACCTTGCATTTTTGTATGTTTGTTAGTGCTAGCTCACTTCAACAGCTGAAGACAGGGCTGTTCTCATGATGCTGTTGTAGCTCTATGCTTAAGGCATTTTTCCAGGATGTGGTTTTGAGTGCACTCAGGGTAGTGCCAGGTAGTGCCAAGCCTCCTGTCTTCCAGATTAGTGTGCTGGACAGCATTTTAGGTAATTATCCAAAGGTAATAGCCGACATGAGCCCTTTTAAAATGACTTATTCCTGCTCATATAGGTACCTAGATTAGGTAGTAATTTGACAATAATGGACGCATCTAACATGTCACTACATTTTATAGATTCAGGCTTGACAGAGGCATGGGAGTTGCCTCCTACAGACATACCCCTACACTCAGTGTTTCTTGATGCCTGACTTTAAATGACTTCATACTCTGTGTGAGCTTTTTGAGAAATATTTTTCAGTGGTATTTATGTTGACATACTGTGTATATAGGGTGCCATCTATTTTCTTATTTTCTGTAAAGTGGGCTGAGAACATGTCCTTAGTTTTGGAAAAGCACAGAGCACCGGGCTGCTGGACCATGTGCCAGGAGATATGGAATCTGCACGGTTCTGTAAGGTAGAGACACATCATCTTATTCTTAAAGAATCACTGAATAACACACATTTTCAAGAATACAGACATTCTAAATGTTAAGGCTATACTTGCACAATTCCCAAAGCAGGTGATATTTACAGAGCTTTTCTTTGACTGTGTCTGTGCTATGAATAGCCTTATAAAACTGGATCAGTCATTCTAGTGCATTTTATAAGCAATTTCTATATGAATCTTACATAGTAAGACTTTATTGCCAGATTTAATTAATTTTTAAAAGGAATATATGACAAATGGGTTAGATATTCAATTAGCTGGAGAGAACATAGGTATGGGAATAATGAAATAACTGTAAAGACTGGGGGTAAAAGAGATTGATGCAGAACAAACATGCCTTCTCCATAATTTTTCTATTGTTTTGATGAAACTGAAACTGATTCACAGGGCAAGTGTTGCTGAAGCCATTTTGGACTTTTTTATGGCTTCTTTCTTCCTATAAAACTGGAGCCAGAGATCTTCAGGGAAAGGAATTATCACACACTTGGTGGTTTTGCCTCAATCTCCAACTATTTTGGAAATGAACACATGTTTACATCTCAGAAATAACTGAAGAGCCTCTAGTAATGCATCCTAGTATTTATTAATTGGCTATTAACTTCGAAGGCCATTTATCTTCTTATTAAAATGAAATCAAATCAACTGTTGCTGTTGGCAGCTCATTGTGGAATAATGCAGTTTTAAGATAAATTAAAGGCCTTCAGTGTATGAAAAATGTGGTTAGAAAAAGCAAAACGGAAGCCTTGAGACTCTTTCCTTGGAAAAAGTGTCACAGTAGTTTAAGGTCACTTTGTGTAGCTGTACAACAATGCCATTTATTATGTCCCTTCTAATCCTACCAAGTTTTTGTAATGAGACAATCCGAGTAATTTTAATTGATGATACATTTCTACAAGTTGGGGGGTATGTTTATGCTTTATGAGCCATCAAACAAGGTTGTTTGAGATGGATGTGTTTAATGATATTCTGTTTTGGGGACTCAGCCTCCGGGCTGGCCCAGTTTGGCTTTGTTTCTGTCACACAATGATTGAGACTAGTAGTGGTAGTTTGGGTTTAATGTGGAGCTGACTGCCAGTACTTCTGTACTTGAAGCTTGCCCAAAATAGATTCCAACTGATATGGAAGGAAAAAAGTAATTATGGAGAGTTTTATGTGAAGAAGCCAATTTTACTGATTCTAGTTTTGGAGGATTTTACTTGATTGCTAGAACATAATAATAAAGGATCATCCAGCTCTTAGCTATTCTCAGTTCCCAGGAATAATAAGAGAAGTGTAATCAACTATGGGTTTTGAATGCACACCTTAGTCACTCAAAAGAACAGACAGAAAAATACAAGAAATTCAGGAAAAATTATATTACAGGAGAGAAAGAACAATGGAGGGAATACTGAAGTTTTCCAGAGACCAAATAGCAGGACCTGGAATGAAGAAGACTGTGCAGATGCTGCCTCTTTTAAGAAATCAGTTTTCCTTTTTGATTCTGTTAGCTTCTTTGCATTTATTTTGTGGGTTATGACTCAAAAAATGTGTCTGGAATGATCCATTCCATTGTATCATTCCGCTCTTTTTGGAAAAAAAAAATAGAATCAAGATGTCCTGATTTTTCTGCTAATAATGACATTATTTCTAGCTGGCCTGTTATTACTGTAGTCTTCGGCCAGGCTGCATTCTTTCAGGCTGCAAACACTCAGCTTATATGAGTTATACAAGTTGAGCTTATGCAAGCAGTGTTGATTAAAGATTTTCCCTGGCCTAAAGGGTTGCTTAAAGGGTATGGTAAATATTTGGCATTACAGTATCAAGCCTGAGATCTGCCCATGAGTAATTTATGACAAAACACCTGCACAAATGAGCTGAAACAAACTGAGCATGCTGAATTATTGCATGAGTTATTGAACTCAAATAGCTTCATATGGCCACACAAGAAAGTTGAGAGGCTAAAAATATAATTACTTTCAGTCATCGTTATGCATGAAAAATAGGTCCATTGTGTGGTTTGGAGTTTTATATTTAATACAAAATCACAAGTCTGTCTGATAGGGGATACAGTTTTGATATTCTATTCCTAAATTTCTCCAAGTAAAATGACTGTATTCTACATAAAATTTTGGTTAAAATAGTTGTATCAAATAAACATAATGGAGTACACATTCATACCCTTCTATAGGAATGGACAACCATGCTATTGTTCCTCCTCCCGCCCTCACCCTTTCCATTGCCTTACAACCAGGGACCCACCTGCCAGGTAAAACTCATTGAGCAAAACTGTAAGGTATTCATTAGCTGTTGCCAGGATCTCTGCTCTTGGCACTGGAAAGAAAGACAGATCTGTGATGGGGAAAGTAGAGAAAACTGGAATATTTTCAAAGAAATGCTCATTTGTGAACTCACAGTTCACATGTTGAACATGTTCATCATTTTGAGTTCTTCAGCCAGTGGAACTGGTATTCAGTTTTCTTTTCCTCTGTAAGGAAAAGCTTCCAAGTTTTAATTTAACACTTATTTTACAGGGGTTTAAGCAAAATGGGAGAGCCAGCTGCTTATGGCTTTCTTAGAATTACTTAATGCCTAAGTGCCTGAAGCTTAGTAATGATGTCATGTTCTTTTCACCCTTTTTGATTAAGTGCTGTGTTTGTGCTGTATCAAACCAGAAGAAAGAGAAGGATTAGCATAAGACAGAAAGGCTGCAACCCCCGATGTCTGAATCAGGAATATCTATTGGTAGACCTTGGTACTACATCAGTCCATGGAGACCCGAAACTCAGTTTGATGGAATCAGAAAAACCTAGTTGAGTCATCTGCAAGAGATTCCTGAGAAGAATAGTTATGCAGTTGCCTGTGTAATGTGAGGTAAATCCGATGCAAAGAAAGGAGAGATGAGGAGTAATAATCAGTTAAATAAATGACTATCTCATATTTTTTCCACAATTCTGCTTCAGGTAGTCATTTGCATAGAGCATTCTGTGTTACTTATTTCTGTGTGCCATTATGAGTTAGGTCTGCTTGTATAAGTAAAGTAAGGGACTCTCTTTGTCTGCCCTGGAACAACAGTGTGTCACTCTACAGATGCTGTCATGAGAAAGAGCAGTTTCCTCAAACCATTCATATTTGATCAGGCTGTCAATGCCCCAAGACAGACAAGACCCTTGTGCCTGGCCAGCCTGTCTATATCCTGTCATGGGGACCCCGCCAAACAGTCGAATGTATCACAGAGGGTGGTTCAACCAGCCTGTTCAGGGACCTGCACTGAGAGCACATCAGAGTCATATCCTTTGTATCAGTTTAGAAACAGACACCCCTTCCTGGATCTCCCCACTCTTACTTGGCATATTATCAGTTTTGTCGAGTACATTATCCTCTGCCAGTGTCTGCTAGTACCCATGAAGGACTCACACTGAACAGTTTACAGAATAACACAATTTATTAACAAACGCAGTGATAACAGTAAACTGTGATGAATTAAGTTGAGAGATTGATGTTGATAGTGTACTGACTAGCAAAAATGAATTTAAAGCAATATACAGACAAGTTCTAATCCCCAATGAAAGGCAGCTCAAGATAATTATTTAGCATGCATAGAATAAGGTTCTTACCCTATAAAATGTCCCTGTGGAGGAGGAAGACAGATTCAGCTTGTCAATGATGCCAGAAGTTACAACGGAGTGTCCTCTGAGCTCCCTTCCCATTTAAGCTATATTTATATTATTTTCTTTGAGGGAAGGGAAAGATAAAGTTACAGTTGATGTAATTTCATGTTTAGGTGGATTTTGAGTGACTTTAGTCATTAGCATTTGTAGAAGCATGAAAAGTAATATGTATTTTCAAATTAATGAAGCAAAGTTCAGCTTTCATTCACCACCTGGCACATTCCTTCGGCTTTTTTCCCATTAGGTACATTGTTTTCAACAGAGCATGATCACACCACCATTGTGTTGCTCCATTCTCTGTGTCATATGTGCATTGATTTCAACAGAGCATGACCACAATACCTCTGTGCCACTCCATCCTTTGTTTCATGTCTCCCTTAGAGCAGTACACCAAGCTCCCTCAGTGTTCCTGCTTCAAAGGTGTGCAGACAGTTTGTCCCTGGTGAACTATAGCCAATGTGTACACTTCTTCTTGTTGAACTTTGCTTTTCAGTATTTTCAAATAGTTGCCACACTTTAATTTCCATCGTCCCTTCTCATTGTTCCAGCAAATGTGGATTAGTAGGCCGTGGAAGATTGGCAGTGCATATTAAGAACTGTGTGGCTACTAGGCACATATACAAAATGATGTAATGAAAATGGATGATTGAAGGTAAGAAATCACTGGGGCAGCTAACACATAAGGAGTTGCTCTGAGAAAGGAGTAGCTCTCCTAAATTTTGTTTGGGACTTATGAAAAAAAGGCAGGAACAGATACCCAGAATACTCTAGCTCTTTGAAGTGGAGAAACTGAGGTTTGCTATATAAAAAAAAAAAAAAAAAGGTTGTTACTGTCTGTCGCTACTAAGATAGTATTTTTACACAGATGGACCCTAAATAAGAAGAGCAATGTTTGATGGACTGGCTCTGAAATCCAAAGAGAGTAGTTAAATCTGTATGTATACAAAGCATATGCATGAACATGTAAGTACATTCATACAAAATGCCCAGTCCATTGTTTGCACAGATAAAACTTCTTAAAATACAGACCAACATAAGCAAAGCATGAGTTATCTTCAATAAAGCGTCACTCAGACTTTGAAGCACAGGTGGAAACATGTTTGCATGAATGAACGCAGACTAAAGGAACTACTTCTAAATTTCTGAATCTGAACATAATAATTTGGCCTATTATCAGTAGACCTGACCCAGCAACAGTGAAGGAAAACCAGATCTCTATTTGATGTAATAAACTTCTGATTATTACATGGAAACATTCTTTCCTTTGCTGTTAAACAGCCTTGAGAAGCAGAAAATCAATAGGTGATTCCTTTCTCCAGGAGCCAACAGATCACTCTCTTTTACCCACTCACTGATTGCATGGGATCCTACCATCCATTAAATTATTCATGCCAGGGAGAGATAACTTCATACATTGTCTAAATTCTACCAGTGCCCCCACAATCTGATTAGGTGAGAAAGAGATAAATCAGCAAGCAATCCTTGCTTGGCACTACAGAGGAAGGCAAAAAGCCTTGCCTGGAAATTAAGTCATTCACAGTAGCAAATCTAGCAATCTAACTTTGAATATGTGAGCAGAAGATGTTGACCAGGTGTTCCAGGGAAAGAATTCCTTGCATTGCCTGAGACTAGTTATCAGCTAAGTGCTGAAGAAGACAGAAAAAACTTATTATCATGTTAACACTTTTAAAAAACAGTTGAGA
Organism: Amblyornis subalaris; assembly: GCA_018881555.1. Lineage (NCBI taxonomy): Eukaryota > Metazoa > Chordata > Aves > Passeriformes > Ptilonorhynchidae > Amblyornis > Amblyornis subalaris. The sequence goes on from JACAXG010000223.1 coordinate 367,414, forward strand.
AAATACATGTACTCTAATATTACCAGCTAATGAACTGGCTGAGCCTATCTTAAAGGCTGAGACTTCATTAACTTACAGTTTCCAGGCTCCTTCGTGAAACAAGGGTTAAAGTGTGGGGTTCAGTGAATCTAAGCTCAAATACGACTGTGCAGACTGCTTACACTCCTGAGCTACGAAACTTCTCACAAAAAATTAATATAAGCATGTTTAAGAAATATTTATATAATAATAGAAACTCCATGAACTGGTGACTTCATCTCTTCTCTTTTTATTCCAATTTAAATTATTTTTGCTCTCTCTTATATTCCCTTTCAATTAAAATCTTAGTATCCTCCTGGTCTGACAATGATTTTTTTTTCAGCCAGAATGAACACCCCAGCCTTCCGGAAACATGTGCAAGGACCTATACACAGAATTCAGGTAATCTTTTAATGGTGTCTTTGATGATCTAGATACACCCAATATCATATCATAATGACTCTTTTCTAGTTTCTCTAACATTCACTTTTATGCTCTTTTCTTTCGTCACCTCTTTAACATTGCCATATTAAAGTTTGAGTACCAGGTCTAGAAATGGCACTAATATCCCAATTTTGATTGTATCAATATTGTGGCAAGAATCTCCTGTTTCTATTACACATTTTTCTCTTCCAGTAACCAAATATCAATGGAATGACACCTTTATCTGTGACAGTACAAGACCTGTCCAAATCAGTGGTTTCCAAATCAGATTCTCAATCTTTGTAGATATAAATTGTGGACTTCAAGTATGTTGTCTTGCACTTGTATAGTTAGAAAGAGTTAAAAAATCTGTTTCGTTTGAAATCAGTTTCCCAAATAATTATAAATCAGATTCACTCAGTTCTTCTGCCCAGGAAGTGAATTATTTCAAACCACTATGCAATTTTGAAAATTTTGGCCAATGATTACGGCTTCCATCTCAGGCTTTGCACCACAATACTTAGGTTAGATGAAAAAAAAATATTATATATAAAACCTTTTAGAATGTCTGAAAGAAGGACAGAAACCAGACCAAAAGTTCAGTGGGGCAAATTTTTTCCCATTAGACCCTCATGTCTTTGGCCAAATTTTGAGTGGGAATCCCACTGAACGGCAGTCCCCATCATCTGCCAGCAGTTCATCGCTGGTGTCTCGCCTTTCCTAACACCCGCTCATGGAAGAATGTTCTCAAATGCAGGAGGAGGGAGAGAAACAAAAAGCCCTAGGTTTGCTCCCTCATAAATCTCAAACTCAAACCCTGGTTGTATCCATTCATATCAAACTTCATTCGCCAGTCTCTGGAGAAGCAGTTGCTCCTTTTAAAAGTAAGGGAATTGTTCCTAATCGAACTTGACTTTTTGGTTTTGCCTCCTTCCTCTTTGGTTGCTAATATCTCTTTGGACCACCCAACATAACTCAGCTATCTTTCCTTGGTGTTTACGCACTCAGAATCCTTGCAAATATTGTCCCTATTAGTCATTGCTTGGCCCAGCTACATCTGGCATAGTGAGGTTTTCAGAGTATATTCTTAATTTGCAGTCAGTTCCTTTTGACTCTTGGACATGAGACCAAAGACAGGATATCATACACTACATCAGTGTAATAATTAGTTTGATATATGCTTCTTAAATAGTATAATCATAATTGGCAAAAAACTCTTATGTTTTCATGACACAGGGGTTAATGACATATATAAATTATGGTGACACTGTCCCACTAGTTGGAGTCCCAAAGCCATCACTGTGGAGGGCATATATAGCAGAGCTATAATTCTTCCAATAGTCTAGCTCTATGGTGGAGTTCTAGGATTTCAGTAACTTGCAAGAGCCTGGGTGGCCCAAAGTCACCATTTGGGTGGCCCATGGAGCAGAATTTCACTGTTCTGAGTAGTCATGGTGTGTTTAGACTGACAATGTAAATGAACACAGAAGTCCATCACTCCCTAGGTGGGAGCAAGGCACAGAAGATTGGGATAACATATGACTGAAGGCGCATTGCTCCTCCAGGATTTAAAAATTTCCAATTTAGTACATTGTCTACTTCTAAGCCTGAACGCAGATGGCGTCAGAAATAGTTGTGCTTAAATTAGAACTAAGACAAGATGTACAAGCTGAGTTAAGGCTCCTGCAGTCATCCTCCATTAGGGTTGCGGACAGACAGAACTAAATGCATGTGGTTCTATTTCTGCCTCTTTCCTTTGCGAGCTGAAACCCATATGTGAATCACAGTATGCTTGAGATGTTCTGCTAGTATAGATCATTGTTCGAAGTGCCATGTGTGCTCTTACTTCATTTAAATCTCTGTATTCCTTAAGGAATAGCTCATTTAAAAGTTGAGAGAGATAAGATCCTTCTAAATGTGACCTGTTCATGTATTTCCAGCAGATGGACCAGCAGATATGGTAAGCATTTTTATGAGACCTGAAGTCTAGCACAGGCTTCTGGAAGCTAAGCGGATCATTTGCAAGTTATCAGTGCAATTTGGATCAGACCCTCCATGAAAGAGAAACCTGCTGTGCTGGTTCCTGGTGGTACTAAAGAACATACATGTGCTTCTGGAAGGATCAAGCAATGAGACATCAGAACTGGTGATTCGTGCAGAATGGAAATAAGACAACAGATCACACAGATAGCAAGACGACAGTTTTTCCTAAATAAATGGTATAATCTCAATATATACGGAAATATCTGACTTAACACAAGCTTGAAAAGCAGAGAGCTCTCTGACACTGTAAAAAAGAAAAATATCTCTGGCCATTTTTATAGTTTTCAATTGCTGTTGAAAGTAGCAGTATGTTGTTATAAATATACTCAATTCCTTCCTTCATGTCCTATATATTGAGCATTTCCCAGGAAATGTGACTTATCTTAATTTGTTAAATTCAAGGCTCCACAGACAATCTCTTTGCTTGGACAGGACCATTTGGCTCCCTTGGTATACCACATATCTCCAGAGGACAAAAATCAGTGAAAGATTAAAACTGACAAGCATCATTTATCTGTCAGGAACCTTTCCTCTGAGGTTACTACAGCGCAAAGCAAGCTGTATGCTAGATTTTTTGTTGTTGTACTCTTTCAAAAGCTGTGAATTTTCAGCATAATTGTGTGTGGTATATTTCTCATTGCAGCAACCCAAAAGATCTGTTAAAAAAAGAAAAGAAAGCCAACTAGCCAGCGTACTTAAAATTGGGTTCCTATGACTGTGTGGGGTCTTTGAAGTGTTTCTAAAATGGCAAAATGGCAACATAACTGTGTGTCTATGACTGTATATAGGCATTGGCTCCAATTCACAAATCCCAAATTCCACCCAATTCTCTGTGCCTGGTGTTTTCTATTGGCAGGGCACTTCCTGCAGCCTAGAGCCAATCAACAAGAAATATTAGGGCTTGGATGGATTTAAGATGCCTGAATCTGTTATCTACTTTTGTTGAAATTCTTGGCCCAGATCACCTGCTTTTCAGTCTCAGGTGTGAACCAGAAAACCATTAAATTCTGTCCCTACCACTCCTGCGTCCTATCTCCTCTTCCTCTTTTAGCATACAATTTACTTGCTTCAGTGGAAGAGCAGCAAGCTGGAGGGCAGTGATTGATATAACAGCACATATAAATGGTGGTCAAGAACGTAATAACTTTGCTGCTGCTATCAAGAGACTGAGCCAATTAAATGCCATATTTTAATATAAGCTTTTGCCAGGACTGTGTTTGCTTTATTGAAGGTTCCAACAAGCCTTTAATGTTGTTACAACAGGATATTACTTTTTCTTCAGATAAAATATAAATGTTCTCCTAAAAAAGGAGTAAAAACCATGCTATAAGGTTATGTGTTAAACAATTTCTGCATACTTCCAAGCACTGTAACTTAATCTTAGCATAGTAGGGGCACAGGTTTGCTATGGTGCAAGATGTGAAATGTTTATATAAACCACAGTTAAAAGAATTTCTAGGCTCAGTTCAAGAGTTTACACTTTCAAAGTCATTCCACCAGGGCATTCATCATGATCACACAATTGCTTTGTCTGAGTTCTTGAATTCTTTCACCCCTCTGAAACTGTGTATTTAAAAACCTATCACAGGATTCCTAAACAGACAAGGTCAACTAGGTGTTGTAACCGCATCTCTTCTCTAAGAAAGCCATATGTAATCAGCTGAGCTTTGGCTCCAAGTTGTTGTAAACTACCAACTCACATGATCATTACTGGGAAGAGACCTAGTGAAAATGTCTGTGATGTCTACTATCTGTGTAGGAAACAGAGTTATGTCTATCATTAGCACTCAAGCTAATAAATGCTGGTGGCTTTTATGGTACCTTAATACATTTTTTTCAATGGCTGTCAGGACCCTTAGCCTGGCTGCTGCCCCAAGGACTTGGACACCCAGGTCCTGGTGCCTGGAAGTGAATGCTGGGAGAGTAAGAGCGATGCCTGCTCTCTTGCAGCTCTTACATTAATATACTGGGTTTGAGAGGCCAGGTTTTGGTACCAGAAGGGCTGCAGGGGTGGTTTCTTTGAGAAGATGCAAGAAACTGCCTCCATGTCTGACAGACCCAACACCAGCCAGCTCCAAGACAGACATGGTGCCAGCCAAACTGAGCCAACTGACAATGCCGGCATGCCTCTGGGATAACACATTTAAGAAAGGCTGAAAACTGCTGCACAACAGCAGCTAGGAGTGAGAGCACGTGAGAGAAGGAGCCCTGCAGATACCAAGACCAGTGAAGAAGGAGTTTCTCCCAATCCCATAGTGATGATGATGCTGAGACAGGCTGTCCCTCCAACTCTGAGGATTGGGCAGCCCAAGGTCTGTCAGTGTTACTAAAATCAGAGGGAAAAAAAATTATTGAATGGCTCCACTTTTTCTTCATTCTGATTTGCCAGGTGACCATCTTCAGCAAGTATCCTCCCAATCTTATCTTTAGATCTCCTTTACTATCAATGTACTTTTAAAAAGCCCTTGTTGTCTCACACAACAGTGGCCAGTCTCAACTCTTAACTGAGCTTTGGCCTTTCATGTCTTCTCTCTAAATATATGAACCACAGCTCTGTAACTTTGCTGCAAAGCCTGATGTTACTTCATACATAATTTCTTTTTCTTCTTGTGTTTCAAGACAAGTTCCTTGTTCAGCCTGACATTGGACAAGGTGGAATTGCCTGGTTCTGTGCTTTTAAAAGAGGTGCTTCTTAAGACCTGAGCAGCACTCACGGACACATAAGCCCTCAGAGGCAGATTTCATTGGGACATTGCTAAGTAGCTCTCTGAGTAACTTGAAGCTTGTCCTCTTGAAATCCAGAGTAACCACTCTGATGACCTCTTTTTCTTATTACACTAAAACGTTTAAACTAAACCATTTCATCGTCATTGTGGCCAAGACAGCCAGCTATCATCACAGCCCCCAGGAGTCCTCCTCTTTTCAGAAACAGCAAGTTTAGGAGGGCAGCATTTCCAGTTGGCTCACTGGGTACCTGTGACATAAACTTCAGGAATTTACCAGATTTGTCACAGAAGTATGCATTCGTGGTAGAGCTCTGGGAATTTGAAATCTCTGATAAGAGCTTCCCGTCTAGTAATTTATCATAATTGCCTATAGAAGAACACATCATAGAATGAGAGGAGGTCTATTTCTTCCCAAATATGGAATCACAGAATCACAAAATGTGTACCTGAAGGAGGAAGTGGTTAACAAAGTCAGAGGAACTCACCAGGAGTGTTGAGCGGGGCCTGCGGCCCTGGGACAGCCCCAGCACCCCCTCAGCAGGACAGTGGGGAGAGGAGCACAGAAAGGGGTGGCCTTAGCTCAGCAGCCAGAGCTGCTGCTCTCCCCAAAGCTGAGACACAAGCACAAGCTCAGGGTCTTGCTCAGGTGTGCATGCTGTGGGTGTGCCCATGGGACCCCTGAGCCCAACGTGCCAAGACAGTGGCGGGGGCTGCTAAAGAGCTGTGAGGATGTAGGCAGTTATGGTACACGGTGCCCCTTCTATCTGAGTGTGCTCTGTGGCTGTACTGGGTTTGCAAATATCCCTCTGCAGTCCTTGGACACCCACGGTGGAGCCATGTCATGCTTTAGTCCCTGGCTGGAGCTACATGCCACACTGCTGCTCATTCACTGCTCCGGCAGCTTGATGGGGGAGAGGATTGGACAGCTAAAAGTGAGCAAACTTGTGATTTTATATAAAGGCAGTTTAACAGGGAAAGCAAAAGCCACACATGCAAGCAAAGCTGGCCCCACCACCACTTCCACATGCACCACCATCGCAGCCGCAATGGGATCGTCTCCCTTTGTGCTGCCCAGTCCCACCTCTCAATGAGAATGACAACCACCCCACGAGGAGAAAGGTTAGGTCCTGTGATCCTAGGCTGGTTGCCCAAGCAGAAGGGCCTGGCAGTGGGAAGAATTGTCAGGGGAAAGCCCCAGAGATGACAGAACAGTTAATGCTGTTGGGGACCTGCGGAGATTGTCTGATCCAAAACTGTTGCAGAGTCAGGACTACCCAGAGCTGCTTGTGCAGATACTTGCCCATGTGCCTGGACTGTGTCCAGACATTTTTTGAAGATCTTCAAGGCTGGTGACTCCACAACTTCTTGGCAACCTATGGCAATATTCAGTCACCCTCACATTAACAAATCTTTCCTGTGGTTCATTTGGAACCTCCTGTTTCAATATTTGCCTATTGCCTTTTTCCCTGCCCAACAGGCACAACTGGAAGGAGTTTGGCTCCATAATCTCCACATCCTTCCTTCAGACATTTGTACACCATCATGCAATCTGCCCTGAGCTTGCTTTCCTGTAGACCGAACTGTCCCAGCACTCTCAGACTTTTCTCCTAGGGGAGCTTCTCCAGTCCCTTGATCATCGCTGAGGCTCTTTGCTGGATTTCATCTTCAGTATCTTCATCTTGTACTGGGGAGCCCAGCCCTGGACCCAGCACTCTCAAGGTCACCACACCAGTGCTCACTAAGAGGGAAGGATCACTTCTCTTGACCTGCTAGCAACACTCTTCCTAATGCAGCCCAGTCTACCACTGCCTACCTTTGCTACAAAGGAACAGTGCTAACTATGGTGCCTCTTTCTAACAGGGCATCCAAAGGACAGAAGTCATGGAAAACCTGGATCCACACAGTGTCAAACTGCTTTAAACCCCACACAACATATTTGCTGTTTTTCAGCTCATCCCACTGTATGAAGATATTTATTTTAAGACTGCCTAAAATATCCAGGGACTAGAGATGAACCCTGATTTCAGTGTCTGTCAGCACCTTTTTCCCAGGTTCTGTTTGATTTGCATTATCTCTGGTAGGAGGAGATTCCTTCTAACAGAAAAACCAACAAGGTGGAATTCCTAAAATAACTTTTAATCTTCTTAAATTATATCAGAGCAGCAATGTGCTTTGAACTTTTTGACTTCTTGTTTAGTCACAGTGTTCACAAATACAAACTCTTTTCCTGGCAGAATAATAGCTTAGGAACTATACGTATCTGAAGTGGTGCTGGACTAAATTTTACTAAGGGTTAAAATACATGTAAAAAATTTAGGAGTCTAAATAAGAGTCTCAGAAGAGTTGAGATACTTACTACTGGATTTTCAGAAGTAGTTCAAGTTGGGGCCTAGAAGTATTAAGAAGCTGGTAGCTGTCTTTGGGTATTAATTGTAACTAAAATCTATGACTGCAGTAACCCTTCCTCCTGACTTCTCATATGCCTTGGGTTTGCTAGGCAACCACTAACAGCAAACTCTACCACGTGCACAGGGGTGCAGCTCCATGCTCCTCTGATCAAAGTCAACTCATCTTGGTAGCTGTGGGGGAAGGGGAGAGTTCTATAAGCCATGCTCACCTAGCCTAACAGTTTATGAGTGTTTTTCATAACTACAAGAGTCTGTGAATTGTGGCAGTGGGAAATAGGTAGGCACCCACTTTTTCTGACTGTGCTGTAGAAGAAGAAATCTGCAGTACCAAAGGTCTTTGTTCTAGTTCCCTATAGTTCCTGAAATAGTTCCGGATAGCCACATTCATTAAAGAGCAGATTTCCATGGGAGTGAGGTGTGTACACTGAAGCTGGTGATTATCATCATTATCAAGCTCAATTTGGTGTAATCTGGCAAATTTTCCCAATCAGGTTTTCTTCATCTCTTGGCATAGGCACAGCTGCTCATTTGTCACCGTTTTTCTCAGTGATGGACACCTCTCCAGGGAAAAGAAAGACCATACAAAGGCAAAAAAGGAAGAAAAGTAAAGCAGAATGATTAAAATAACATTATATTGACTCAGTGATTTCAACAGGGTGGGTCCACCTGCACAGAGATGTTTGCAGCACTGGAGCCAAAAATGTGACAAAACCAAGTTTTCCTTGCTTTTGGGTCTGCAATCGATTATAGAAACAAAAATGGTACCCAGAAAGCTGGAAGCAAATTTTAAGGGACATAATCAAATCCAAAAGATGAACTGAGAAATACCTGATGAACTGAGAAATACCTGATGAACTGAAAAAACCTGCCAAAATTTGTGTGCAAAGGTTCTGTGTTTCCTCTGCAAGACGTGATAATATTTTTCCCACTTAGCAGAGGATGTTCCAAATACTGGTATGAGTGCAATCGGAAGATCAAGCTAAAAGGCAGCCTTGGACACAAGAGCCTTGTCAGTAAGATAGTGAAGTAACTGGTTTTAATATTTTATTTTTAGAGGTAAGATCATAATTACAAACAGCTCTTCCAACTTCTTAGTTCACATTTGACTTACTGATTTGCACTCTTTTTTTTTACTTTTCCTCTAAAATGTAAACTAATTTTTCTCCTGCTTGCCTTTTTATTCTTTTTTCCAGAATCCTCTAATTAAGCCGGAATGTGGTGACTTGCTATTTCAAGTTATTAAAAGACTGTCAGAGGCAGAAAGATTTAAAAAAAAAAATCAGGTGAGATTGCATTGGTTTAAAGGAGAAAGAATACCTAATTTTGAAAATCCTACAAGGTGTGTGTCTATATTCTTAGATAAAAACTTTGACATGTTGACCTTTAGTTTGCAAATTTAGTTCCTAATCTCAGGTGAACAGAACCTACTTAGTCGAACTTCTAGTGATTTTTTCATCACGGAAAAACCCAACAGATAGAGTTTATAATTTTTTTATTACCTCCCTATGTTGAAGCACCATACAAACAGATCATGATATACTGAAAAAACTTGCTTTATTGTGTTTTTGAAATTATGGATAGGATAAAATTTTCAAATCACGTTTTCTATATCCTAAGATTAAAAAAGATTTGAGAGACTATAATTACAAAGGTTATTTATGTAAAAAGTCACATTTGTTTTGAGCGGTCTGGTGTTCCATAAACTACTATTTAGTAATCCTAAATATTTTTTTTTCATTGCAAGATAAATATACAGATGATAGTAGAACTACTTCTCAAAATCTCAATGTAAGCACTAGAACAATGCAACCAGAAGAGGACCGAAACCATCAATTCTTAGTTATTATAGCTTGTCTGATTTCTTTTTAATGGTTTTAGATAATCAGTATATTAATTTAAAGGTATTTAATTTAGTTTTACAACAAAATGTTGCTTTCTGGTGCTCTCCAAGGAATGAAAAGATTTTTAATATGAGCTTGGTATATCCATTAACCTAGATTTTCTTCTAATATATGAATGCAATATCTGGTTGTGATGTAAATGTTGTTTTTCCTTTCAATATTTTCAAATTAATGACTTCAATTCTGACTTCATTTTTGGGTGCCCTACCCTAACAAAGTAAATGATGTTAAATCTGTGCAAATGAAAACATCTCTTTGGCTTTACGTTAATGTCTTGAACTAAACAAAGTAAAACAAGTTCTGTGTTGGTTTATAGCCTGCATAACGAAGTCAATTCCATGGAGATTTTTCAGATTGTAATACGGCATAGAATCTTGCCTGACTTCTTTTAATAAGTTGCATAGGATAAATATTGGCTTATCAAAGCCACAATTCAAAATTCTGTCCAACCTATAGATGAAGATTTGCTCATATAATCAATTTGTTGTAAAATATCTAGTTTTAAATATGCTTTTACTTACATGAAAGTGCTGAAAGGTGTTTACTGTATAGAATAATCTTAAATTAGTTATTTTTTTCCTTACACAGAGCTTCTCATGGGCATTTTTGCTCACCTTGACATTATCTAATCACATAACTATATTACAGATATATTTCTAAATATTTGGCTGCAGTTCACTCTATTTTCAAGGTTTTTGAGGTTGTTTGTCAGGTTTTTTCATAATGCAGTGATATACTGAAAAATCTTTGAAACTTCCTATTTGATTTTTTTAGGCTGAGTGTGAAAAGCACCCACACTGTAACTGGATATATTGCTTCTATAAGTCTGAAAATATCTTATTTTCCTACGTTGTCCAGTTTTCATATAATTTGTTTATTGCCAGCTTCTTCTTTTCTTCCAGATTTTGCCTGATTGAATGACCTGAATCTTTTAGTTTGTAAATTTACTGCATACAAGTATCACCACATTCCAAACAATTTGCATCCCTAAAGTGATGGCTAATGCTCAGCAACTGGATCTTTTAGCACAGCTACATTTGCTCATCTACATGTACTTTGCATGTCTTCTTCAGTAGTACAGCCACCCAAAAATAGATACTTATAAAGTATGTACCTCTAAAAGTAAAGTACTCCTAGAATTGATCTTCCTGAAAACAATTTCTGGTAATCATCTAGAAATGGTGCCAGAGTTTTCATCAACTGCAGATTTTTGGAGACATCACAACAGTAAGAATTACGGCAAACAGGGATGCAGCATTTGCTGACTGGTGATCATTTGGCATGTTTCATATAGAATGAAAATATTCCTTGGTTTTGTTTATTCCCTCTTGTTGTAGGAGCTGATTGGGAACAGGACACACTGGCACAGAGAGACACAAAGTGAAGAGAGCTGGCGAGTGTGAACGCAGATTCACTTCCTGAGCCTCCAGGCCCTTCACACTGTGCCTGGGTGAGGACCCTACCCATCCTCCCTTCCACAGCAAGAGGAGACAGGTGTCCAGGCAGCGTTTTGGAGAAAGGTCCCAAGGCCTGCCTCAGGTCATACAAATAACTTGGGAAGTATCTGAACCTATGGCTGGGTGAATGTCCAAATGTTCAGAAAGTGCTAATTGTAATGTCAGGAAAATTCTCTGGGCTTGTGAAAATTGTGGTTGTGACCTGATTACCCCAAGAAACCGTAAGGGACCTTGGTGCAGGGGAAACCAGTGGAGATTAGACTTGAACCATCAAGTCCCTTCTCCTGAAGCTATACTTGCAAGTCTACGAGACATTTGGTGCAGAGAAGTCACCAAGATCACCCACTTCCGTACACATACTGTACTCAGCCTCTTTCAAAATCCTGTACCATCCTGGAGACTGTCATGTATTTACCAGAATTTATTAATTTGTAGGATCCCTCTGTCTGTTACCTCAGCTTACCCTCTTCCTTCATCCAAAGTTTAGGGGTCCTCAGAGAAAGATGTATCTATGTCCAACCTCTGCTGACCAAACCCTCCACTTGGGGTCCTATAATCGTCTGGTCAAACAGGGGAGACTTGGAGTGCAGCTGGTTGTAATCTGTTCTGCTTGTTCTGAACTTGTGACATGTTTGAGGCTGTGGCTCCATGGTGCACCTGTGTCAAAGAAGAAGACTTTGTCACAGCATTTCCTTTGCAGCCTTTGAACTGTTTGAACTGTTCCATAGGCACAAGAATATTCAGTCAGTTCCGTTTCTCAGAGTGGAAGCTGTAGGTAGCTGAACTATTTGATTCAAAAGCAAATGTGTTGTTCACCATTTTATATAGTAAAAACTCTGCAGTAAATGAACTGAAAGGAACTGGGACAAGAAAGACATTTTAGAGGAAAAACTATTTAAGTTTGCAAAGCTACTGTTTCTTGGCATAATATAGGTAAAAGACCTGGTTTACTGTCACTGGTTTGTAAGAAAAGGTGAAGAGGTCTTCTGGTACATTTAACACCTACCCCATCTTTGTCTATTTTTCTTTTCTCCACAGAGCTTTTCCTGGAGGCAGATGTGATAGACCTGAAGAATACAGCAGGCCCCTTATTGTGTTATCTGTACGTATGGGCTGGGGCGAGCGATAATTTGAATTCCTCAGGGTACACTGCTTTCTCCTCTCCAGCAGAGCTGAAGGAAGTGCAGCACCTTAGCACTCAATGGTGCCTGCAACATAGCAGATCATCTGGTCTGAACAATTAGTATCAACCCAAAATAACACGCTCAAGTGTAAACAGTATTACTCATGACAGAATACATCAAGTACGTCAGTCGCAGCACCTGTGCTTTGGCACTGAAAAAACAGTATCAAGGTGTTATATCTAAGACAGGGAGGGCCAGAAGTTGGCAAAACTAAGGCTCCATTCTCAAAGGATTTGAAAACTGAAATCCATTTTCTTTACTAGTCAAGATGGAGAGGAGGGCTATGGATAAAGATTAAGCACACTTATATTTTCACACTGATAAAGTTGCAGGGCTTTGTATGCCTCCCCCCATTAAAAAGTTGTTCTGTTGAGATCAAAAGCATCTCAACTTAACAAAATATTTCCTTATGGGAAATGAGCATATTGCTCTGGACCAGTCTATAGGTACTCTACTAGAGAGACAATCTACTAAAGGGAAGTTCTGTCATACTTTTTTTCCCCTTTTCATCCTTTTTTTTTTTGTTTGCCAAAGTACTTTACACTATCGTGAATAAAGATGAACTACAAAACTAATTATTTACAAACCCTGTCAGCTGATGGTCCAAAGTGGACTGCAGCAGGTTCAAGTGCATGTGCTGAGGAAAAGCCATTTACAGTGTTTATGCCAATGAATAGTGACTATGAACTTGCATATGAGAATCCAAATTACTGTAAAAATAACTCATCAAAATATCTGCATACTTATAATTTCCTGCAAAGCAGCCTTTTATTTAATCTACTTTGGTTATATTAATAAAGATTGAAAAATGTTAGAGAAGAGTAAAATTTTACACCAGAAATTTCATTGTGTTCTACACCATTTTGGACCATTTTAGCCATGTGAGATCAAATGTATTTTGCTTAATTTTAAATTATTTAATCATACTTTTATTTAAAAAGTAAGATATATTACAACTGGAAGACATATTGTAACTGCATTTTCCCAAGGTTTATCTAGAGACCGAGGTAGGTCTAAACAGCAAAGTCATTCAAAACATAATCTGATTCCATCTGATGAAATGATCCTGCAAGCCTGACTCAGTGGGATTTATCTCGGAAGATCAGACAAAGACAGTAAACAGGGGATAAAGACAGAATTGATTTACAGTGAAATAGCAGTTCTGTGATACTTACATGTGTATCTGACTGGTTTTTAATTTCATTTCATATATGGCACTGATAAACTACTCTGGATATTTCCCTCATAGTCCATAGACTAGAAAAGGAGTACATGTACCTTAAGGCTTAAACTTCATACACAGTTTTCAGACAAACAAAATTAGGTGACAAGAATGTCTCCCTGAATGGGAAGCACATAAAATAAACAAATTAGGAGAAATAAATTGGTACAGAAGAATGAACGAAAAATCTGTCCTGTGACCCAGTAATCAGAGCATTTAAACCCACAGAAACTGTAGTGGTGCTTGTTCATCTGCCTGTTTATTTAATGTATTCAGTGAATCTTCAATTTGCTTATATGGCACCTATAATATGTTCAAAGAAAGAGGACTGGGAACTATTTTAGAGGTGAGTGGATTTGTTTTACCAAGACTTACTTAAAAAGTTAGCTCTCAAAAGAGTTTTAGATTCCAGAAACATTAAGAAAACTAAAAAATTTTTGAAGAACATTCAAAATGTTATTTTGAGAGTCTGGATAAATAAGAAATGGCTGGCAGATGTCTTTGCAAACTTTCCAGAACAATGTGCTGTCAACTCAAGGTAAATGATTATAATATTTTATCCAATTTTTAGTAGTGGGAAAACCAAAATATGTCCCATAATGAGAAACAAGCTTACTTTGTTTATGATATTTTCCTTTAGCTGTGGTTTATCTTTAGGACAGTTAGGGTTTCCTTTATTTAGTGTTTAAGATTTATAAGCAGTTACTGAAATATGCCTACGAAATTACTATTGGTGAGGTATTTCTATTGCACATTCATTTCAAAACTATACTTATTTAAAAGATCTTGTTTTTTCTCATCCTACTGTGAAATGAAACCAAATGTCAGAACCTTAAAATATTTCACTATGTTGGTTTTTCTTTATTACAGTGCTTCTAATTGCCTAATGAAAGTATCTGGAATTATACTGATAGGATGCTTTAAAGCCTCAGACCCAAAAAGTTCCTAAGCTTTGCACTAGTTTGATATCCACTTACTTACTACATTATTTTTCAGAGATGAACTTTACTACTGTGGACAATAAACGTGGACAGCTAGTTTTTCCCTTACTGTCCTGATCAGCCACTACAAGAATAACAATTCCCATGAAGTTGTTTTTGTTTGTTTGTTTTTGTTTGTTTGTTTGTTTCTTTTTTCTTTCAAATGTTGTTCCTCAGGTTTATGAACCTGTTTCAGGAGAAACTGCAGACGTAAAGTCTGTTTTCTTTGGGGAAAGGTAACTATGAGTTGTTTTGACTGAAGTATACAAAATTCAGAAGGAAATAAGAGGGCAGACGTGAGGTTTTGCCAAATGTGCAAGAACTCAGGGGCATGGTTTAAAGTAAAGAGCGGGTCAAGCCTGCAAGGAACTCAAGAGGAATTTCTTTGGAGATCGCAGAAAATCGATAGAAAAGACATCAGTCAGCAATAAAAGTAATTACAACAGAGGAAGGTCAAACCCCATATAAAATATAGAGAAAGTATTGGACAAAAATTGTATGCTAAAACACAGGAAGCACTGACCCATCTGCCACCTGCATGCTGTGGTCCTAAAAGTGAGCTGACGTCTCTCAGTTCTTTTACAATACACAGAAATGCCTGAAATGTTTTTGTACCACATAACTTCTTTTTTCTCTCTCATTTCTGGAGTATGCAGTAGATCAAAGCATATTTATTCATGTGGAATATTTATGAGTATTTTTGCTCATTTTTATCAGCTCACATGCAGTCCTTATTACTATTTGTTATTTCTAAGTCAGCTACAACATGCAAAATGCTTTGCATGTACATAAAAAATGTCCAGTCTTTCTTTTCAGGGAGACTTTAAAAGAAAACTGTAATGCAGGAAGGCAACACACGAATAAATTGTGGGAAGGAGAAAAGAAGTATGAGCACAGCACATCGTATCTTTACACAGGGGAAAATATTGCTGGCAAATTTGATCAGGGAAGTGTAGATAAGCAAGGTGAAAGCAGATTAAACCACAGGAAAGTCTGCTCCTTGATAATTTCTCTTGGGTATAAGCATTAGTCCAAGTTTCATCATATGCTATTTTAACCTTTATAAAATAGACTATTAAAAAATCTTTCTGACTTCTAACTCACAGCACAGTTCGTGCATTATCAAAAAAATTGTCCTTTCCATGAAACTTCTAATAGAGACTGAACCTTATAAAACTTGGAAAAACCATGCCATGGAAATTATTTGGATAGAAAGGATAGTGAGGGCGTAGAAGGAATGTTGTTGCTAAGTTCCTGAAATGGAAGTTAATAATCCTAATAAGAGCACTGCTTTGTGCTCCTCATATGACTATGTTCTGGCAGAGGAGAAAAAAATTTGGATTCAAAGACAATGGCAAGAGAAGAGAAGAGGAAAGGAATAGTGTGGGTCTAAATCAGCATGGGATGAATCAAAAGACAGCTCATTTAAGTGTCTGACTCTTCCAGCTCTGCCAGTGACTTACAGAAGGAAACAGCCTTAACTTTATTTAACTTTATCCAAAAGGATATATGCAGAAATTTATGGGAAAAAAATGAATGGGTCCCTTCCTCTAGCTTCAGGCCTTCTCAGTTAGAAAGTTGGAGGGATTCACACCATCTCATTTGAGGCACATAGTTTAGCCAGCCACATTAAGCAGTCTCCCTGAGCTCCCTCACTAGTCATGGCAGACAGGTAGTTTTCTGCAAAGCCAAGGCAAAGTGTTTAAGTTCAGTGCCCAGTTAACAGGAGTCTCAGGAACCAGCTGTCCAACTTGCCCAGAGCTGCTGGTGGTAATATTTCTCCTCTGAATTGAAATGCAACAGATTTTGTGTTACTGGATATAAAAACAGGCATTTTTGAAGCTGAAATCACAGATCTTCATTACTAGGGTCAGAGTCAAACTAATGAGCTGGGTATGGCATCATAAAACGGATCTGTTAGGCATAATGACAAAACACCCCACCACCACCCCAGGAGCTAGCACAGAGTAAAAGTTTAGAATTCTAAGGCACTCTAAGCCATAGAAACTATGAATCATGTTAAGAAATACATAGGAAGACTGAATTGGATGCACTGAGATGAGGCACAATTACACATTGAAAATGCATTAACACCACTATAATTGTGCCGCTAGATCTTTCTCTGAGGCAGGCAAGCTTTAGAAATTATTTCAGGACAGAATGCCACAAGAAGTATGATCTCACAAATCAAGGTCTAGTAGCAGGTTACCTGCCAAATTGTCAAAACTGCAGGCCAGGCACATAATGTATGAAGTCATAAATTCTATTCATTTCATAATAGATGGCTGCCTTTAACTTGAGGAATATAAATGAGCTAAAGCTGTGACTTCCAATCTTAGTCTACTTCCCAATAAACTGAAGTCATCTCAACCTCCAACTTTGTTTTCAAGGGATAGATCTGGCCCTTGATTTGTGCCATGCTTGCAAAATCCTTTATAGAATATAATAAAACAGGCCCAGCAGAAGCTCAGAACCAATATATTGAAAAGTATAGAGTCTGAATTCTGGATTTGCTTTTTAATGGAGCTTTCATGGAGACCTGTGCCAGTAAAATTCCAATGCATGTGCCACATGTCATAATCACTTGTAATCTGCTTTTAAAGAACAGAGGATGAGACATTTCCATTCTATTTTCAAGTGATCAAAACCTTGTGCCTGTGCCTTTGATCCTTTTGGATCTGTATGTCCTGCAACTGCACAGGACACAGCATGCATCTCCCCAGTAATAGCATAACAACGAACTCACTCCCAAGAAAAACACTAAGCTGGAAAGAAATACAAAAGAACCTTTAACATTTATGATTCGAGTTGCAAAGAAGTATTTAATAACCACGGACATGCTTGTTTAATGTAAGGAGGAAATAATTTCTTGCACTGTGTGCCTGAAGATGGTGATAGAGAAGCACAAATTGCTGCCACCTCCCCTTGCATGTAGCAACCATAGTGTGCAATAACACCTGAGTAGAATCTGCACTAGTAGCCTGCACAGGCTCAGTGACAGCCTGGGCATAGACTGGCAAAGACCAGTCAGTGCAGCACACAATATCTGGCTTTCATTTGGGCAATATATTAAACTTCACAGGTCAATTTTTCTTTCTCTCTTTTTTTTTTTTTTTTTTTTAAATTTTTCTTTTAAAATAGCAATGGTCCTTTCCCCAAACACATTTGTGACCCACGAATATGGTCTTTACCACTGCCCTCCTTTTGCACTTCTCTGCGTGCTGTACAGGAATAGGTGTTCATGACAGAAGCTTGTCTGCCCTCTTTGCAAGGAGTGGCAGAAACTCCACCATCACCACAGGCAATCTATTCCTGCATTGCTCAAAAATATGTTAATGCTTGGAGTTTAGAAACTGCACACAGTGCTGTAACCCTGTGAATCCTGAAGGGTTGTGTGAGATGTCTTACAAACTATACCTCTGTTCATTAACAGTACGGTGTCTGCATTTCTCTTCACAGTCTGCTGCTGGTGATGGATCCTCTGTTAATTCCTCTCTCTTCCAATCCTTTTTTTGCAGAACTGCTTCCTAGTCTGTTGTTGCCTCTCTCCTTTTCAGGTAATGCATTATTACAGTTTGTATGCAGAGCTTCAGACCTGTCTCTATTGAATAGCACTGTTTTGCATCATCTAAGTCACTGGTGATTCTAAAGAAATCAAGACGAAGTCCAAGTGTATGACATCTACTTTCTTTTGTGTTGCACTCCAGGATTTTTACTCATGATAAATCCATATGGATTGCTAGTCTTTTTTTCTGTTTTCTTGCAGATGACCATGAATAGCTTTGTTATTTGCTCCAGTATTTTGCTATGAATTTAATTGAAGCAGAAAACCTGTAATTCCATGTGTTGTTCTCCCATCTTTTGAAGACCAGCATCAAGTTTCCCCTCTATTCATACATTCACTTTGATTTTCTTTACAGGTAATTGCTAAGGGCTGGTAAATTGTGTTTGGTGGCTCCCTGGTAATGATAAATGTAATTTAACAGTTCCTGATAATGTGAAAGTATTTAAGATGGTCTATTTCCATTTAAAATTGAGGTTTTTTCCCTGTTGATGTCGTTAATTGTGAAAATATTATTTGGTAGTGAAAACTAGTGCAAAAAGTACTAAATGTTATGAAAAGTTATGGTCCCCTTTATCAAACTCTCACTGATAATTCTGACCCTCTGCAAGGCAGCAGGCTTTTCTTTTCCTAGTCTTCCCCCTAGTATAAATGCCCTTATGGTTTTTTGTTTTACCTGATGGACCTCATTTATTGCATATTATTTGTTTCTTGACTTTTTCCTGTTTGCTTGAATTACATATTTATTCTTGTCCTCATACTCTGCAGATGAAGTCACCAGATATCACAATTGTTTACTCCTGCAAGTGGCAGTTGTGAATCTTAAAGCCTCTGAGCTGTGCAGGTATTTTTGTGTGTCACCAAAGCTAGAGTGCTGTCACCACCACAGCACAATAAGTATGACCTAACAGCTTTCCTCCTGTTAAATTAAAATACTAATTTTAACATATGGCTTTCCCATTAATCTCTAACCTTTGGTGGCTATGCTGTTGTTACCAAGCTGTGGAAGGGAAACTCTTACTTCATTCTGGTTTTAGAGAGAACAACAGTTTTATATTTTAGACCACTGAAAGCATAGGAAACCCCACTGGAATCTGTAGCATATCTAGGATGAGTTTTTAACAAACTTTTAAAATGTCTCTGTTACACTTTAACATGGTTCAAAACACAGACACCTCCCCATATACAGAGACACCCCATCTTAAAGTGACACTGGTATTTAGGCGCAGAAATAATTCTGGGGATCTGGACTCTGGATATTTTGCAACTCAGTGGACACAGTACACTAAAATTTTGATACAATATCCTTTTACTTTTTGCAGTAGCACACACACACCAAACCTCACACTACCAGCAATGTTTTTTGGCAAACTGTACTATTAATGCAAATTAAATTAGGCCGCATGACATTAAGCCACTTGGGATTTCTCCAGGGCATCAATTTAGCAACATGTGCTTTCAATCACTATATGTTCAGTTCCCTTGGAAACCAAGAAAAACCCCAAACCAAAACCCAATAAATTAAATATAAGCTACAGTTTTTGTGTGTGTGTGTGTGTGTGCAGAAGTCAGAGTTAATTTTCTTTTTGTCAGACAAGGGCTTGCCTTAATTTCAAATGTTATGCTTGTATTTTTTTGAATGACAGCAAGCAGCATCAGGAGCCTGCAGACAATTCCCTGTCTGCCACTGAGGCCCTTCTTCACGCATTGTTGCTCTTTGTTTGACTCTTCCTTACTCCTGCTGCCCTGTACCCCTTCTCCTTACCCCCCGCAAGTGCAAAAGTCTCTCATCCACCTTTCTTTCCCCCCACACCTATTGATATTTCTGCTCAGAAGACAAAAGCATTGAGACCTCAGTCTCAGGAGAAGCTATGTCTTATATAGCAGAGATTTGAGGTTTCTGACCACACAGCTGTGGCAAGCCTAGACTCCTGTGAAAATAGGCAACTGGATCCAGATGGAGTCCAGATGTGTTAGTGTGCTGAGGCATCCAAGGTAGTAATCCATTGGACAAGAACGTCAGCCCAGGTGCAGTGTTGGACTGACACTGCCAAACTGTATTTGGACATGGCCTGGCTTATGTCAGCCTGTGCAGATGTCTCTAATACTTCCAGCTTTGGGGTCAGTGATAGAAGGCTTGTCCACATTTGTCAGTGTAGTGGTACTCCATCATGTAAATGATGCAGAACTGGGTCATGCTAGTCCCAAACTGGACTAGCAAAGTGGATGCTCAACTTTCTTGGTGCCTCACTTTAAGAACTTATCTGTCCATTCCCTGATCATGTCCATAGCTCTCTCGAACAGCCTTTTAAATCACAGATATCTCTACCCTACTTCATATAAAAATCAAAAAACCCTAGGAAATGTGCCAGTTTCCCTCGGGGCTCAATTGATTAGTTCTTATTAGAATGTGAAAGGAAAAAAAATGAAGCACTGAAAGGTTTTTTTTTCCCCCCATAAAACTTGAGAATAATTGAAAGAAAGAGGGGAAAGGAGAAAAGAGGCTGTTATCTGCAAACTGTGAAAGTTCATGTTGGGGGCTGGGACAGGGGACTGGCAGCTGTAAAGAGACTTATGGCATGGCGGCACTGATGTGGTTGTGTACTTCTCTGAGGTAAACACAAGGAAAAATAAGCTGATCAAAAAAGGAAAATATCCTGGAGCAAGGGAAGAAATTAAGGAGAAAGAATTGTGAAAGCCTGTGATTTTCTCATTATTCTCGTTATTTTTATGTCTTTTTTTTACTGCCTTTCAGTTCTTCGAGCCTTCTGCAAGTTTTCACTGAAATGTAACATTTAAATAGTTGCAAATAAATGGAACTCTGTTCCCATTCTCCCTGCAAAACAACTCAAAATCTGAAAGACCATATAAACACAATCCCAATTTAGATGTTTTTGAAGTGCCATGTTTTTTAAACTAATTTTATTACAGGGAGGGAGATGGTGGGCTGGCACACAAACTCTGACTCCTTTATTCATAAAAACTAGTGCCTCACAAATGGCAGTGCTCATAATAATGAAAACTTGCACACAGAGACACACACATGCACGCACGTCTGGAAGGTGCTGAGAATGTGAAGCAGGGATAGCAAAAGGGGATGAGAACAGGAGAAACTAAGGATATTCTTTTAAATGGCTTTTACAGAAAGCTTGTTTAATCTCATGCTTGCTTCTAAATTAGGGGTGATTTGGCTGTCTCACGCAATGCAACCTCCAAAAATGTTTCCAGAATGTAGATGGCGAAGGCAAAACACAATTATGGGTACCACCCCTCAGCACTTCTTTGTTTAGGTTATTTTCTTTTGAAAAACCTGTCAGGTAATTTGTAACTTTATGTGTGTATTATCTTTGAAGACGTCTTTATTTCACATTTTGTTTTAGTAGTTAAGAATACTGTAGCACTTTTTAAGTCTCTATTACTTTATTTTACTTTTAGGAACATATTCTTATTAATCAAAGTCATCTGTTTGGCTTACAGTCTGTTTTCTTTGCAGAAGTGTTTTTGGAAGCTTAACAGTGTAATTCCAGGGATGATATCGGCCCCAATACTTTAGAATCTGGGCCTATAGAGGGGCTTTATATAGCTTTTTGGGAGGAAGAACTTATACTGCCAAAACAAAGTTCTCTGCCAGAATTAAACCCTGATTCTGTAAACTGTCTCCATTACCTAAGGTTCTGCCTAACTAAGCATGTGCACACTAACATCGATATTAAATACTGGAGTTCTTTACACATTGAGGTCTGCAGAAGACCATATTAGCTCAGGACACAGGGACAGAAGGACTATGAATCTATGCACCAAGCATGGCAGGTGATGATATGAGAGTAGACTGCAGCTCAGAGACCACACCCCATGTGCCGTGCAGCTCCACCTCAAATGGCTCCCTTCATTTCCAGATGAAAACGAATGAAAAGGGAAAAAAAGGAAGGAGTTGGCTGGACAGGCAGAAGAGTCTTGTTAAAAGGTAAGCAGGAAATTGGTTGAAAAGTTGGGTAAGGTTCATTTTCAGAAAGCTGAGTGTGTTTAGCGTGGAATAAAGGAGGATTGGGGGGACCTTGCCACTCTCTACAACTGCCTGAAAGGAGGGTGTAGCCAAGTGGGGTGGGCCCCTTCTCCCAGGTAACAAGTGACATGACAACAGGAAACAGCCTCAAGTTTCACCACGAGAGGTTTATATTGGATACTACGAGAAAGGTTCTTACTGCAAGTGTTGTCAAGCACCGGAACACGCTCCCCAGGGAAGTGGTGGAATCAGCATTCCTGGAGCTACATGAAAGATGTGTGGATGTGGCACTCGGGGACACGGTTTAGGGGTGGACTTGGCAGTGCTGGGTTTTTGGTTGGACTTGCTGATCTTAGAAGTCTTTTCCAACACAAATGATTCTGTGATTCTATGAAATACAAAGTGCAAATGTTCTAACATTACTCTGCCCTCCCTGCTGTAAAAAATGAGTCCAGGTCCTGGTTTCTGCTGGTGCTTTAACACTATCTTTGACTTTGTGCTGAGAAATAAGACATCTATGTCCAAGTTTAGATATGCTTGTACTAGTGAGAAAGACCAGGCTTGCAGCCCACCCTAAGTACAGCTATACTTGCCTCTGCTTGAATGGGAAAATTGGGAGCTTAGACACTCAGAAAGTAAAACTGAAGGAAGTCAAGCTTTTCAACAGCATTTTAGGGATTGAATTTTTAAAGGTTTTCTGAAATCCCAAAGAAGTTATACCTTGGAGAACAGAATTAGATTTTGTTAAAGAATAGAAAATAAAACTAGATTAGAACTAAAGTAATCACAGAAGAATATGTCTTTTTAGGTTAAAGCCCTAAACCAAACTGTTAATTTGAAATGGAGATATTTTAGTGTGAAAGAGAAATATAAGAGCAATAAATGCTATAAATATTCTACCCTGTACACCATGCTGTCAAATAAAAAAGAGAAAAATGAAGGACATTTTCTGGTTCCAACTGCTGACTCCACTTCTTTTGGAATCAAACAAAAATATAATTTGTTGATATATAACAGGCCATATGTGACAGCAGCAGGATGTCAAAAGTGACTTATTTCTGTGAAAGAAACACGGGAGTGAAAAAAGCAAATCAGGCTCAGAGTTTAACATTTGAGAAGAAAAAAACTGGAAAAATGAATGATGGAAAGTGTAAAATGCTGGACAAAAAGAAAGGTACAGTGAAGGCATAAGGAAGTATATCAGAGAGCACAACATTTAAGATGTCATTCTAGTGAAGGCTCTAAATTTAAGTGAAAAGAGGTATATTTTCCAACAGGAAATTCTGATTTGTTGGAACTTATTCCCATTTTGGACTGGTGTGAATTTTTTTTCTGTTTGATGAAAACTGAGAATTTTACAGGAAGTTTCTGTCTCATATAGTTATGTAAAACTATAAAAACAATGTGTTGTGACTGACTCCAATGTTTCAAAACGCAAACAGAAAACACACCTGTTTTTTAATTCACACTTCAGTTTTGGTAGCTGAAACCTGTTTTATCTATATACTTTCTATTAGTTAATATCTGATTAATGAAAACAGTCTTTTCAGGAACTTGAATGATGCACAAATCTAATTCAGAATATTCTGAATGAAAATGCAGACTTTTCACTGATTCCTATAGGTTTGGGCTGTACCGCAGCACTATAAAGGCAACTGCAACAATTGCTGCAGGAACAATGATCCATCTTCTTGCTTTGGATAAATCACAACCCCAAGGTAAGCCAGCTGCTGGTATGGCTGTGAGAAGGGCAGGGACATGCAGAGGAGGTTACCTAGGGGACCAAGGCATTCTCTCCAGAAAGCAAACTACTGCCTCATTCCCCTGCCAGAAAGGATGGCCTCATTTGTGTTACAGTAATGCTCGAGCTTGTCCACACTGCTAAAACACCTTTAGCCAGCTTTGTCCAACCCTGATGTGTTAGCTGCAGAAATAGTACTACCTGTGTAAGTGATCAGGGACAGATTCAACTCTGATGTCTACCGTGTGTGTCTGCTAGGGTGACTGGATGCATAATTTCCCATTTCAGAGAATAATTGAGAGCTTACTCAAAAGAATAAATGCAGTTCCAAAGAGAGAGAAATTGCCTTCTAGACTCCACTGACTCTATTTACTGGGTATCCTTGGATTACATGCAAAGCTTGGACAACTTAGCTAACCTAAGTATCTGCTGAGGTGTAGATACCGATAGATTGATGAGATTTATTTTACCCAAACTGTCCTTTAAATGACAACATAAAATGCATCATATGTAAACTTTA
Source organism: Amblyornis subalaris (assembly GCA_018881555.1). Taxonomy (NCBI): domain Eukaryota; kingdom Metazoa; phylum Chordata; class Aves; order Passeriformes; family Ptilonorhynchidae; genus Amblyornis; species Amblyornis subalaris. Next base: position 391,602 of record JACAXG010000223.1, read on the forward strand.
AAACTGCATAAAGTAAAATTAGTTAATATTTCTTTGGGTAGCCCATGGCCTGCCCACTCAACATCTTAGACCTTGGTTTTAAAACCTCATTTAGCGCTTATGATTTCTTGACCAAAACCTTATAAAATATTAACTTGACTCTTTCATCCTTATCTAACACCTTATACAGATTGGTTTATGAACTTCGTCGCAAAAAAATATGGAGTTTCTCTATTTTGAAAGTATCCCTGTTATGGTTTTATAAATACATTTCAAATCTAATATTGGAATGTAAAAATTATTGCTTTGTCAATTTCGGATTATGTAACACTAAATCAGTCCGTTTGCAAGAAAATTATGCATGATGGGCTGGTGCCTATTTACATGGTGCCTATTTTAAACTGAAGTATGTGAAATCTTATGCAGGTTCATTGCTGGTTTTTCTGCAGTCTGTGCATTGTCTTCCATCCTGTGTCTCATTCTAAACTGAGCAGCCTCTGGGGAACAGTGCAGACTACCACTTTGTGTTGTCACCTAGTGTGCTGACAGGATGAAGAAAAGTGTTTGGCACAGCCTTTCATTGGTAACATATACTGATAGACACAAGCGTGTCTCAGTCAAGCTGTTCAACATTTAAATGTTAATTAGATATAATCACTATCCATACTAGGGCTGACAGTTTATGTTCTTTTTATAGTAACCTTCATACTTTTCCTCATCAATCACTTTTTGTTTTTCTAGTAATTCATATTGCAGTGGTAATGGGACAGGACATTTGACTCAAAAAATCCTTTTCTTCTTCAAATCCGAAATATGGTATTCCAATCAGAATGTGAAAGTAGCCTTTCATGGTTTGGGGTATTACCTGCTCATACCTGACAATACAGGAGCTCAGCTCAAGGCGAGAATTACTGCAGGAGTGAGGGGGGACTGCCAGTGGGAAAATAAGTGTTTATTGGATCCATGTTGAGTATATTTAGTTGGTTCTGTGGTTGGAGCATACATACTTGATTTGACCTTAGCTATGGTCTTGTCTATTCTGGATATTGTGGAGGGGTTTTTTTACTGTTATATTATAAGCAGTTATATATTAATATATATGATTAATATATAAGCAGTTATGTATTATTATATATTAATAGCAGTTATTGTGCAGATGAGAGAAAATTCAAATGCAGGGAAGACTGCATCTGCTCCATTGTCTCATTAAAGATGAGAATAAATATTTTCCCTTGAGGTCCAAATAAGCAGATCTATCCATGAGAAACGAAAGATCCTGCCAAGGAGACATTTTTATAAATTTCCACTTACTTGTACTTCTATGAAAGACAGTGATGAAAAAAAAAAGTAGGAAACCCCATCCTGGATCAGAGCAGATAAAAGATGGCTGGCCTAGCCAGGAGACAAATCGAATTCCGCTCCAATCTGTATCAGATAGGATATTAAAAACTTAACCCTGAATGCAAGGTTAAGTTGATGATGTTACTCATTGAATAAGACGAGAGAGAGCAGGAACTGATGATTTCAGATGTCCCGTACTAAGTACATCCAACAAGTCCTCCAACCCCAGCCCTGACTCGAGGGAAGTTTCAGTGACTGCTGAGTATCAGGATAATAAGTAAGGCTAGATTAGGGAAAAATACTCCCTCCAGTATTTTTCTCAGCTGGTCTTATATAATTATTTTTTTCAGACCCTTTGTGCAATACCTGTCACCGAATTAAGACCAAGAGTCTTTACAGTAAACTGAAAACAGAAAAGCTAAGGTGAAATGGCTTGCCAAAATCATACAGTATATCAGTAAAAGAGATGGAAATAGGATCTGGACTTCATACCCTCCAACAATCCTCTGTCAGCTGGACTGAGCAGCAGCGGAGCAGCACTACTGGGTGAACTTATCCACCAGTGTTTCCTCTTAGATTCATGAATCTGAACTAGCCTCAATCCCGAAATCCTGTCTTCACCTCAGAATCAGGACTTTAGAACTATCTAAACACAATGCCATCAGAAATAAATGATACCATTTAGCTTTTGATTAGATTACAAAGCAACAGAGCTGGCAAAACATGAACTTAAGACTTCATGTCTGTATGGTGTTGGTGGAACCAGTGGTACTTGTAAATCCCATCAGGCTGGTTGCTGATGAATTTTTGGTGGAAGGATGGTGACATCTAGTGGTACTGCTCTTCTGACAGCCCTTCACATGTCTCGAAGCATGCTGTCAGTAGCACAGCGATGTTATTTTACAGATTTAAACAATTCTCTTTCTGAAAGCTTTAATACTTTATGCAGTATCAGCTTTTTATCAAACAGTGGCCACCTCTGAAATTTTGAAACATAATTTCCCCTTTTGTTTTTACACTGGAAAACAAAAGTTGCCATAAAGGAGTGATTCAGAATTCTGCAAACAAAGCTGCATTGTAAAACACTGCAAATATTGCGATAACAACTTAGAGTTTTCTTTCTAAATTCGCGACTTATGTTCAAGAGTTACTTGCCTCAGAATGACATGATAGGCTCTGTTTCAATAGGTACTTATGGAGTGATCCAGGGAGTGATTTAATTCTCACACAGACACAAAAAATTATTAAGAAAGGATATAACAAATCACCCTTTAGGTGCTTTTCACTCTCTGGCTTGGTAATTATTATAGTCTAGATGTCTAAGTGTGACAGTTGGATTTCGGTAAAATAAGCAATATTAAAATGACAACTATAATAAAGCCTACAATAAAGCCTGATCTGCTCAGTCATTGAAAGAACTGCTAGAAATGTGTCTTAAAGAGAAATTTGGACAATAAAAGACAAAAGATAAAAATAGAATAATCAAAGTATTATCTATAACAGAAAACTGATCTGCACCAGGCTTTGTTTTCACTCGAGCTCAAATATATGAATCACTGACCTGTCAGACCAGCCCATGGCCTGCACTGTCTGAGGAAGCTGCTGGGCATGGGCAGAGGACATGCCCAATGAGCTGTATGGGCCCCTTCGTTTGGGAGCTAAAACAGGTTCATTGTATGGAGGCATGCTGTCCTGTGCCAGATGCTTTACGAGAACATATGTAACCTGTTATTCTAATGTGAGATGGTCTCCAGCTCTTAGCTGCCAGCAGGAAAGAAGAGCGGCCTGGCTGAACAGGAAGCTTTCTCTGGGACTCAGGGGAAAAAGAAAAGAGGGTTTATGACCTTTGGAAGAAGGGGCAGGCAACTCAGAAAGAGTACAAGGATATCATTAAGTCATGCAGAGAGAAAATTAAAAAGGTGAAAGCCCAGCTAGAACTCCATCTAGCCACCACGGTAAAAGATAACAAAAAATATTTTAACAAATAAATCAATAACAGAAAGAGGGCCAAAGAGACTCTCCATCCTTTTTTGGATGAAGAAGCAAACACTGCCACAAAGGGAGAGGAAAAGGCTGAGGTACTTAATGACATTTCTTGCCTTAGTTTTTAACAGAAATACCAGTTATCCTTAGTGTACCCAGCCCCCTAAGCTGACAGACAGGGATGTAATCCAAAAGGAACTATTTAGCCACCTGCTGTGCTACCCAGACAAGTGTATGATGTCGGGTGGGATCCACCTGATGATATTTATGGAGCTGGCAGAAGAGCTCACCAAGCCACTTTCCATGATTTACCAGCAGTCCTGGTTAACCAGGGAGGTCCCAGATGACTGCAGGTTGGCCAATGTGACGCCAATAAACAAGGAGGGCAGCAGGATCTGGAGAAAAACAGGCTGTCAGTCTGACCACACTGCCAGGCAAGGTTATGGATCAGGTCATCCTAAGTGCGATTTCACACGGTGTGTAAAGGACAACCAGGGGATCAGGCCCTGCCAGATGGGTTTATGAAAGGCAGCTCCTGCTTGACCAACGTGATCTCCCTCTATTGATGCCTTATCCGGGATTACCTAAAAAGAGAGGTTTGACAAAATCAAAAGAGTAAAAGCAGTTATATTTCTTTAAAGGCCTTGGGGTGCATCCAGGGCAGTCAGAGCTCACTCAGGGGGCATACACCCTAAGATGGACCCCCTAAGATGGACTAGCCAAGATGGACAACCGGACCCAAAAGTTTGAGCCACTTGCATATTGAGGTTAGTTCTTCCAATTACAGCTTCAGGTAATAAAGTAATTCACCCCAACTGTTTACATTTCTCTGGGCCTGACGCAGTAAGGAGTCCTTGAGTTTTCAGGCCTAGAGAGAAGTTGTTTTGTCTGAAAGCAGTAGCTAACACTATATGGACTTTAGAATTACACACTAAAGAACTGCAGGGTTACAAATATATGAAAAATACAAAAGCTAAAATCCTAAGGCATTACCATGACAGGGTGAGCACCTGACTTTATGAGGGAAAGGCTGTGGATGCTGTCTGCCTGGACTTCAAGAAAGGCTTTGACACCATTTTCCACAGTTCTTCAAATTCCACCTTCATGATACCTTTCAAGAACAAACAAACACCACCTCTGTAATACCATATTGTATTAACATTTCTATACATTAGCTTTATTTTGCAATACTTGTGTTCTACATCCAGTCCTTCACTGGCATACTGAGACAAATCTACTCATCAGCCTTCCCTTTGCATAATCTCTTGAACACTACAGCTGGCTCCACAAATTTTCTCACAGAAGTATACATTTTTCACCAGCTGAATGTTGTAACTGTGTGAATAACGAAGTCTCTTGCTGTAAATGTTCAATTGTCACTTAGCTATCACATCAGCATCCAAACAGCTCTACCTGCCTTTCAAAATGACAGCAATTATTTTCTCCAGTCAATATATTTGTTTCTTTCAGAAACTCTTTCCTACTAATTTCACAATACATGTTGTTTTGTTTAGCTTTAAGTTATCTCATAGGGTAGAGGTTAACATTAGATGGATTTTCTGCACCTACAAAACAAAGCTTGGGAAAATTGTATGCAATATGGGCTGCCCACCAGCTAGATGTTCCTCAACATGCACAGGGAATATGTGAGGCAACTTTTTTGTAATTGCAACAATAACATTGAAATACTATATAAAACTGACTAAGAAGTCTGGTTTTCCCAAAGGATTTTCTGGGTTTTTTTAGCTAGTGGGCATCAAGGCAGTGAAACTAAGCCTTGTCAAAGCATGTCTTCAAGATAAGCTTTTATCTATACAGTAGTATGAAGCCAGAGTGGTCTTAAATGTCATCACCATTCTCAACTGCCCTGCTGTAATGGCATGTAAAGCCACAGAGGGCAGAAAGTGCCTGTGCATCTTCTGAATTCCCAGTTGGAAGGCTCCTTGCTTTGAAACAACAGGCTTTCGTTAAATTCATCCAGACTCTAGGCTTCCACATGAGAAATAGAAAGTGGTCCAACTTTGAAATTATTTCCTTTAACTTGTTTCCTAATTAAAAGAAAGCTTCGGTCAGAAACACATCTGCCCCCCTTCTGTCTCCCTCTCCTCCCCTTATTTACATAGTCCTGTAACAAAGGTGCTTTGATTTTGCTTTAAATGAGGATGGGGGTGGCAGTGGGTGGTGTGGGTGTTTGGTGGGATCTTTGACCTATAGGGGAACATAGGCCACTTTAGCCCAAAAGGAATTTGTTTGAGAAACTACATTAAAATAGCAGTTGAAACATAATGCAAACTTAACTGTGATGCTATTCGGAGTGTTACCCAGTTCTGGAAGTACTTTGATTTTGAAGGATGCATACTGGAAGACTTCAGTCTGTCAAATGCATTTCATATTCCTATAAAAATATTTGGAAATCATATAAGAAACATGCTTTTATCCACATGTTTCAATTAGTAAAGACAAAAAAGACTTTTCCCTACTGCATGTATCTATGCTATTGTTGTGGTGGCCCAGCCCATTCATGGGCTGTGGCAAACTGGTGCCCATCAGGTCCTTGCCATCCAATGGGCCGACAACGGCAGATCCGTGGGTGGATCCGAGGGCAGGACCTGTAGTGGTGCAAGCAGCTGACACTACCCAGGCCACAAGTGGAGGCGCTGGCGCCAAAGCTTGGTGGTCTGATGCGAGGACAGAAATCTAACTGCTTGCTCCCTATTGCCTGTGAAGGCTCCACTGTCCCCAGTTCAGCACCCTGCAGACTCCTGTTGTCATGGGAACATGTCTTTCCCCTCCCTGCTCTATGGATTAGTTCGTGAATAGTTATTTCCTCTTGTTAATAGGTATTATGTTCTGGAAGATTCTGTGCAACTTGATGCCCCGTTGGTTCCTGTAGTGGTGCAGGCAGCAGAAACGGCTCAGGCCACAGGTGGAGATGCTGGCATCAAAGCCTGGTGGTCTGATGTTGAGGCAGAGATCTAATTGCTTGCTCCCCGTTGTTTGTAAAGGCACCACTCTCCCTAGTTCAGCACCTTGCAGGCCTCTGTTACTATGGCAACTGGTTCTCTCCTCCCTGTTCTATTGGTGAGTTTATGAATAGTTATTTTTTCTTGTTAATATGTATTATGTTCCAGAAGATTCTGTTCAACTCGAAGCCCCATTGGTTCCCTCCTGAAAGTCCTCCATTACCCTGTCCCTATTGGTCGCTATGTTATATCCCCGCCTTTCCTCCTTCCCTTAGCCCTCAGATGGTTAGTTCTGATGCTCTCTCTGCCCCCATTTAGTGGGGTATAAAACCTCATGTAACCCCATTCTCTGGGCTCTTCATCCCTCACCCTTTCACCCTAATAAACCCCCTGTGTTGGATTCATACGAAGAGTCCTCCCTCCTTCTTCACCTCCACCCGCACGCCTTAAATATCAGCCCTAGGAAGCTCCCTTGAGAGAGGAGCTTTGCTTCAGCCGTGCCAGTGGGCAGGGGAGCTAGCAAGCTGCCAGCGGCAGACTGGGCTGCAGCTCTTGTGCAGAGCAAAGCGTGAACCTCCGAGCCTTCCCTGACAGGCTTCGCATAGCAACTCCCGGAGAGCCGTTGCCTCGTGGGTTCCCTCCTGAAACTCCTCCCTTACCTTGTCCCTATTGGCTGATATGTTGTATCCCCACCTTATCTCCACCCCCTGACCCTCGGACTGTTGGCTGTCGATGCTCTCTCTGCCCCCACTCAGTGGGGTATAAAATCTCATGTAACCTTTCTTTGTTCTTCGTCCCTGGAACCTTCAACCCTAATAAACCCCCTGTGTGAAACCCATACGAAGAGTCCTCCCTCACTTCTTTTCCTTTGCCTGTGTTCTCTTAACAGCTTTAGGAAGCTCCCTCGAGTGAGGAGCTTTGTCTCAGCTGTGCTTGTGTGCAGGGGAGTTTGTGAGCTGCCAGCAGCAGACTGGGCTGCAGCTGTCATGCGGGGTAAAGTGTAGACCTCCGAGCTATCCGTGAAAGGCAGCACACTGCGGCCAGGAGGAAAACTGCTGCAAGTGGCGCCTGAACAGGGACCTGGTAGTTCTTCTCAGAGACTGCCAGGTTCTTCAAGGTGGCTCTCAAAGTGTGTGTGGCTCTCAAAGCGAGAGTGCACGCTTTGGAAAAGCCACTACCCTCCTGTGGTAGCACGCTGTGTTTTAGTAGTGGTGCTCCAGGAGCGCCATCGACGCTCGGTCGATTTGGCGAAGGACTCCAGCAGTGGTTCTTCGTTCCTGTGGAGACCTTTTTGTGGTGAGTATGATAAAGTATTTTGTGTGTGTGGTCCCTGGGGTGGTCTCTTTTGAGTTTTCCCATTTGCCACTGCTGCGGGTGAAAGTGTAGGTGCCGCCTTTTGTATGAAAATGGGTTCTAAACTATCATGGCACCAGAGAGAGATTTATACCCAAGTTGGGGATTCCGTAAAGGCGGGAAGGATTAGCTTTTCTAAGAGTTTGTTGAAGAGGTTCATTAGATGGGTTTTCCTATATTTCCCCCGGGCGTGCCCTGAGCAAGCCAGAACCTTAGAGTTCTGGAATGCTGTTGGTAGGAAATTGACTGCTCTACGGCAGGCAGGGGATGCCTCAGTAGCTGAGCTTTTTCCTTTGTTTCATTCAATTTATGGGGTTTTTAGCAAAAAAGGGGGAAATGATAGGAAAATCCAGGCACTGGAACTGAATCCGGTGCCTTCCCCAGTTCGTGAAGTTGTTTGTTCTTCCCCTCTCCCTTGTTCCTCCCCTTGTCTCCCTAACCCTCATTCCTTGCCGCTGGAGAGGTTTGGAGATGCAGAAAGCCAACAGGCTCAGGTTTGCTACCGTCTGCCTGGCACCCCAAGCTCTCTCCAGCTCCCCAACCAGGGGAGGACTGATCACCCTCATTCGAACCTCTCCTCTACCCATTTTCCTACTCCCGCTTCCCAAATTCTATCTTCCTGGGTTCCATACAGGGGTGAACAGCCACAAAACGGCAGTCACCTCGTGGGTCCCCATCCCCCCTTTTCAGTTACTTATCCTGCTGGTCGACCACAAGATGGTGGACACCTTGTCTTCCCTGACAGGCATCCACAAGATGGTGGATGCCACGTGGTGCCCCCTCCTCCACTTGCTTCTCCTTCCCATAACCCCTTCCTCCTTCCGGAAGCCTCCTTCAAGCCCTTCCTCTGCGTTTGGTCCCTCCTTGATCACGTCGGCGGGTGTTTCGGTGTCAGGTCCCTCCCCCTTCATGGGGACCTCCCCTGCCTCCAGACCTCTTCCATATGCCACGCCCCTTCCTGTTAGCCACGCCCATCAGGCCTCACTTCCTGTTTCTCACGCTCCCATTGCCAGTTCCCACGGGCCTACATCCACCCCGGCTGGAGGTGTGCTGCCTGATACTGAGGCTGTGGCTGCTCCCTTTGCCACACCTGTCCGTTACAGCCCGACAGGAAGAAATCCTCAGTGGGAGGCCTTTTCATGCCAAAATATAGAAGAGTTATGTAAAACCCAAAAGGAGTTCGGGAGGGAGAGTACCTATTTAAGAGTCTCCTTCAAGCAACCTCTCCCTCAAATTTGCTGGTTCCACATGACATCAGGACCATTTTGTCCTGCTTGCTTCTCCCCACAGAATATAAACTGTGGCAGAGAAAATGGAAGAGGTTGTTTGAAGGACTCCTCCCAACTCTTCAAGAGGACCACCCACAGGTAACATTTGATTACCTCTGCGGCGAGGGAGAAATGGCCAAGCCCCAGGATCAGGCCATGCACATTCCACCACAAGTACTAATGGCTGTGAAGGGAGCTGCGGAAAAGGCATTTCTTTTAATGCCTTCCGAAGCCCCCTGTCCCAACTTCGTGCAAGTCCAGCAAGCTCCCATAGAGCCATTCATGTGCTTTGTGGAGAGGCTTAGGTTGGCGGTAGAAAAACAAATTAATGACCTGAAGGCTCAGGATGAACTGATGTGTCATTTGGCGAAAGCCAATGCGAATGATGATTGTTGCAGGGTCATCCTGGGTCTTCCCTTCCATCCACCACCAACCACTGAATTAATGACTGAGGCTTGCATGAACTTGGTGACCCTTTTAGATCAGAGGAAAAAAAGGGGGAGTTGTAGGGCCTGTGGGAGACAGGGAAGTGATGCCATTACAGGAAGGCCCAACCACAACACCGTGGCGACCAGGGAGCTCCCAACAACGATGTCGCACCTTTTGCCATCGGTGTGGCAAAAGGGGTCACCTGGCAGAAGACTGCCTGGCACCAGCGCCCTCTCACGAGGTGTCTAAGTCTTTTCCAACAGGCCAGGATCCCATGCAGCCACAACAGCAGGGAAACTGAGGGACCAGTGCAGGATGGCTCCATGTGATGAAAGAAATGGAGCCATCAAGGACCACGAAGGGCTGGCCCAAGTAAGAACTGAACCCGAAATTGAACTGACTGCCAAAGAAGGACTGTACCTTTACCTACCGGACTGGACTGCCATTTCCATTGCTACAAACCGTGAGTTACTGCTGGACACTCACCTGTTCATACAGGGGACCACCAAAGACACGCCTCAAGGACTTGAAGTCCTGCCCATTGTCTGTAAAACGGACACTACAGGGGCACTACAAATCCAACTACGATGCATTGCACCTCCGTTCTATATTCCATCAGGTTGTGTCCTTAGCTGTGCCCTTAAAATGTCACCGCCGTCCCAGAGACGTGAGTCGCCGAAAGGCAACCCAACAGTTGGTTGGGTAGAATGGGTAGGGAAGGACAAATCAATAATGGAGTGCAAATTGCATCATGAGGACAGTAATGTCGATTTGAGAGGCATGGTCGATACAGGTGCAGACGTGACAGTCATTTCTAAGACCCAGTGGCCGCCACGCTGGGAGTCGCAAGCCGTAGATGGTGTGGTCACGGGCATAGGTGGATCTAAAGCGGCAAGAATTAGCAAAAATGTCGTACAGGTTGAGGGACCGGAAGGGCAAGTGGTCTCCATTCGCCCTTATCGATTCCAGTTTCACATTGTAGAGTAGGGACCTCATGTCACAATAGGGTGCCAAAGTGGAAATCCCTGCCAGAGTGCAGGATTTTCAGTAGGGGCCACTGTGGAGCGCCCAACCCAAGCGCTTCACTGGAAAACCGATTCACCCGTTTGGGTTGATCAGTGGCCCTTGATGGGAGAAAAATTGAGAGTGCTCAATCAGCTCGTGGATGAGCAGCTGGCCAGGGGGATGATACAACTGACCACTTCCCCCTGGAACTCCCCCGTTTTCGTTCTTCGGAAGCCGGGTAGAGACAAATGGCAGCTCCTCCACGACCTGAGGAAGATCGATGAAGCCATTGTTGACATGGGACCCCTACAGCCTGGAATGCCCTCTCCTGCCATGCTTCCAAGAAATTGGAAGCTCATTACCATCAACATTAAAGATTGTTTGTTCCAGATCCCCCTACACCCTGACGACGTGCCTCGGCTTGCATTCTTGGTTCCCTCGATCAACCGGGAAGCTCCTAAGCAACACTATCACTGGAAGGTCTTACCACAAGGCATGAAAAACTCGCCTGGACCTGCCAGTGGTATGTTGATCACATACTGTCACCCGTTTGCCATGCTGTTCCAAATGTCATCCTCCTACATTACATGGATGACGTCCTCATTTGTGCACCTAATTTGTGCTAGGTGGAGGGAAACACATGAGGGTTGGTAGATATGGGGATGAAACAGATAGGTTCAGCCCTGGAGGGGAGACGGGTTATTGTATGTTACTGTTCCTTCCGTGTCCTCCTTTTCCAGGCTGTGGTAGTCTCTTCTTCTATAGATGTATCGTCCTTTTCGTCTGGTTGAGCGGTTGCTGTCGGCGCATTTCCCAAGTAAGGCTTGATGTTCTTGGCGGGTAGCCACCTTGGTCCTGCAGGGGTTGACACGCACGCATACCCCCTCCCCCAGGTAATTAATTCATAGGGCCCTTGTATTTGTTGGGATTCGGGATCTTTGATCAACACAGGCGGATTAATTTTTAACTTAGCATAGGCCGTTCAAGCCGCCCCCGAGAGTGGGCCGACCCGCAGGTCGTGGTGGGCCGTCTCCAGAGGATGAACCGCCCATACCTCCTCCCCTAGTGGGCTGTGCATAAGGCGTGTAACTTATGTTCTTTATATGGTAAACCTTCTGGAAGTTTCGTTGGAATTTGTACCCCCATTGGACTTTCGCCCCCAATCCCTCCCTTCGCCTTCCCTTATTGGTTGTTTCCCTAGCCTTCACCCACTGGCCCTCACCCTATTTGTCCTGATGCTCTCCCCGCCTATCCGTGGTTCCTTTAAGAGCCGATGTTCCCGGCTCCATCTTGTTCTTCGTCCCTGAACCCCTGCCAATAAAGCAGACCCATACGAAGAACCTGTCTCGACTTCTTTGTCGTTCTCCTGTCACAATTGAAGATCAGCTGTCTGTGTGGAACACATCCTCCCCAGGATCATGTTAGCTGCCGGCCTCCAGGAAAGGCTCGCCTGGCGTCAGGGAGCTTTTGGGAAGGTCACGGCGGCGCCCGCCCAGCGGCCGTGACAGCTGGCGCCCGAACAGGGACCTTGGAGCGGAGATCCCTGAAAGCGTCCCTGACGAAGAACACCACGCCAGGAATTAAAGCCGCGTTCGGAGCAGCCAGCGCCTCACGTGCTGAGTCCGCGTTTTAGGGGGCGAAGCCGTGAGGAGGACCGGTAGCCTTTAGAGGAGAAAGGTCGGTCCTGGGGAGCGGACCATCCCGAGAGCCTTAGTTGACCCGTTCCGGCGGAGACTTCGAGGGTAAGTGCCGGAGGGTCCCCCTTATTACTATTTGAGTTAAATTCCTTTCCTCTCGGGACTGGGTGAAGTTTTGCGAGCAAGATGGGTGCTAGATTGACCCACGCTCAACGAGACGTTTACCTCCAAGTTTCAAAAACCCTTGTGGGGAGCCAATTTACGTTTAGTAAGGGGACCTTAAAGAARTTTATTAAGTGGATTTTCGTTAATTTTCCAGATGTTTCCGTTGAGTTAGTTAAAACTCTTGCGTTTTGGGATAAAGCTGGGGAGAAGTTAACGTCGTTAAGGGGAAGAGGGAGAAATTCGGTTGAGAAATTTTGTTCTCTTCTACCTTTAATTTACGCTTCAGTTTCCAGTTTAAAAAACGGGGAATCTAGTTCAGGGTCGTCCCTGTTGCAACCTTCCTCCCTCCCCAATCCTACCCCTGTTTCCCCTACTCAGACTGGTTTGGGAGCTGGAACCCGCCAAGTGGCGCAGGATAGCTGCCGTCTTCCTGCCACCTCCCAAACTAGCCTGAACCCTTCTCTGGACGGGAAGGCGCCACCCGGCCAGAGCCCTTTCCAAAACCCTCTTTCCGATCCCTCGTCCCAAGTTCTGTCCTTCCCATTAGGATGTATAGCCCAAGATGGCGCCGGCCGCATGGCAAGCCCCGCCATCTTGTCTTCACCAAATCAGACATCTATACAAAATGGTGGCAATGAGTCCCTGCTAAGCTCCCCTCATGCGTCCTCCCTGGCCCCTCCCTCCGCGCCGGGGCGTGGTGTAACTGCGTCGGGCCCCTCCCTTGCGGCGATGACGTGTGCATCGGGGCCCTCCCCTTCCATCGGGACACACCCCCCGGCCCAGGGTCCTCCCACATCCGGTTCAGGCTCCGCCTCTTATTGTCAAGCTTCCGGTTCCCACGCTCCTGGGGCCGGAAGTGGGCGGGGTCCTGGCCGGAAGTCGGCCATTTTGGCAAGGCCTACTCCACCTATGGCCTTGCCGGAGGAATCCGACTTGGAGGAGGATGATCATTGGGGCAAGATACAAAGGGAGGCAACCGCGGATGGGGACTGGGGTTTAGCCAACAAGATCACTGTGGCTCCAGTGACATACCATCGGGGTGGGCGACCGGTATGGACCCAGCTGCCATACGCCCAGCTGAAGGAGCTGTGCAAAGTCGCCCGGAGCCATGGGAGGGAATGCCACCCTAGCAGCTCACGTCTTTACGCCCCATGATCTCAAGAACCTGTTTTCCTGCCTGCTCTCCCCAGCGGAGTTTCTCCTCTGGGAGAGAACGTGGAAAAAGGCATTGCGGGACCTCCTTACGCGATACCGTACGGAGGAGGCCTTGGCCCGCCTCACGTTAGATCACCTATGTGGGGAGGGTCAATGGGATAGGCCACAACAGCAGGCCGATGCGATGCCTGAGGGCGTACTGCATGACATCAAGGGGGCAGCTGAAAGGGCCTTCCTCCTCACACCCACGGAGGCTACACCCACGCAGGCCTTTTCAGAGGTAAAGCAGGGTCCGGAAGAGTCCTTTATACAATTTATTAACAGGCTTAAGGACTCCATAGAAAAACAAGTGGCTAATAAGGAGGCCCAAAAGGCCCTTATTACCGTGTTAGCAAAATCTAATGCTAACTCCACTTGTAGAAAGATTCTGGACACCCTGCCCCTAGACTCATCACCATCACTAGATGTCATGTTGGAGGCTTGTGCCACCAAAGCCTCACAAACTGTATTGATTGCCCAAGCGGTAGCGAAGGAGGTAGCCGAGGTCATGGCAGTGGCGAACAAAGACACTAAATGCTTTCACTGCGGGAGACCTGGTCATTTTATCAAAGACTGCCCGGATTATAAACCATCTCCTGAGCCTCCTCGTCAGGTTCCAACAAGACATCAGCGGCCCAGTCCAGGGAACAGACGAACACAGCAAAAAAACTACCGGTGGAGCGCGTGGCGGCCGTGCGCGAAGACAACAAATGCGGAGCCGCCAACCGACGTCGTCCCTGCCGCTCCTCCCCAGATGAGGAGCTAGACTATAGCGACGATGAGGATCGGATGCTGCGGACAGCACCATACCGTCAATGGCCAGGTACCCAACTGACTTTGTGTTTGGACATGACTTTCGAAATAACCGATTCAGACTTCCATTCTATTCCAACAGACTTCCGTAATACGCGTCATAACAGCAGGAGAGCCTTAATTTTAAAAGACATCAATTTGGCCCCTGAAGTCATCCAGGTGGAGCCTCAGTTTGTCACCATGTCACCAGGTGATAGACTTATAGTGGAAGCATGTTGTGTTTCACCACCATAAAAGCTTCCCAAGGGGACACCTATTGCAAAAGCATACTTACTACCTGAGGCATGGGATACCGACCAACCACCAGATTGCGTATATTGGGCAGAGGTAGTGGGCCCTAACAAACCGATGCTGGAGTGCCGACTCCGATGCCAAGTATCGGAGCGTAGCATCTTGGGGATGGTTGACACCGGAGCGGATGTCACTGTCATCTCCCGCTCCGTGTGGCCCGACTCTTGGAAATTGGAAAATGCAACTGGGAAACTTTCAGGTATCGGAGGAGTAGCGTCCTCTATGCGTAGTCGCTGGACGATTACGGTGGTGGGCCCGGAGGGACAGATAGCCACCATCAGGCCGTTCGTGGTTGCAGCAGGCCTCACTCTGTGGGGTCGGGATCTGTTGTCGCAATGGGGCACTCGACTAGAAATCTCTTCACCACCGCGGGATTTCTAGTCAGGGCCACTGTGAAGCGCGCTGTCCCACGCCTTAATTGGACAACTAATTCACCGGTGTGGGTYGACCAGTGGCCCCTGTATGGAGAAAAATTGAGCGCGCTCGAAGCCCTGGTGGAGGAGCAGTTGGCTAAGGGGCACATTGTCCCTACCAACAGCCCTTGGAATTCGCCTGTCTTTGTCCTGCGTAAACAGGGCAAGGACAGGTGGAGGCTCCTCCACGACCTCCGTAAAATCAATGAGGTCATTGAAGACTTCGGTCCCCTGCAACCAGGAATGCCCTCTCCCTCCATGCTCCCCCGAACCTGGAAGTTAATCATTATTGATATCAAAGATTGTTTTTTCAGCATCCCGTTACACCCTTCGGATGCGCCCAGGTTTGCATTTTCTGTACCATCGCCCAACCGGCAGGCTCCGCTTCGGAGGTATCACTGGCGGGTTCTCCCTCAGGGGATGAAGAACTCACCATCCATCTGCCAGTGGTACGTGGCCCGCTTCCTGTCCCCCATACGCAAACGGTTCCCAAAGGTTATAATATTCCACTATATGGATGACATTCTGTTATGCGCGGAAACCGAAGAACATTTGCAGGAAGTCTTTACCGAGACTGTCAATGCTCTGAAGGGAGCAGGTTTTGTGCTGCAGGAGGACAAGGTTCAGCGGACTGAGCCTTGGTCCTACCTTGGTCACCGGATCAACGAAAGAATCATCAAGCCGCAGCACATTGAGATTAAAGAAAACCCGAAGACCCTGCGTCATCTCCACGAGTTATGCGGGACTATCAACTGGATCCGACCGCTGCTAGGCATCACCACTGAGGACCTAGCACCCTTATTCCAACTACTATGTGGGCCTGGAGAGCTGGACTCGCCTCGGACCATCACTCCCGAGGCCCGACAGACCATCATCAAAGTCCAGGATGCCCTGTCATCGAGGCAAGCCCACCGGGTGGATCCAGAATTGCCCTTCGAGCTGGTCCTGTTGGGTAAGTCACCCCACACCTATGCCCTCATCTACCAGTGGGACAAGGGACAGAAAGATCCGTTGTTAATAATAGAATGGGTCTTCCTCCAGCACCAGCCAAAAAGGACACTAACTACACCACAAGATATCGCTGCTCAACTGATTAGGAAAGCGAGATCACGCCTCCGTACCCTTGCGGGGTGTGACTTCGCGTGCATTAGATGGAAATTGGACACGATAGGTGAGCTGGAGGATTTGCTCCAGACAAATGAGAGGCTTCAGTTCGCCTTAGACAGTTACTCCGGCCAAATTTCAGTGCATAAACAAAGTCATAAGCTTTTCAATTCGGAGTTCAATTTGGCCCCGAAATCAATGCAAAGTAAATCCCCAGTCAAAGGCATTAATGTTTTCACTGACGGCTCGGGGCAATCCAAAAAAGCAGTGGTTACATGGATTGACCCTAGCACCCATCAGTGGGAGAAAGAGGTGCAGCAAGTTGAGGGCTCCCCTCAGCTTGCAGAGTTAAAAGCTGCCGTCATGGCCTTTGACAGGTTCAGAGAGCAACCAATCAATTTGGTCACTGATTTGGCATATGTCGCTGGAGTAATTGCTAGGGCCGAACACGCTTGGTTGAAAGAAGTCTCTAACAAAAATTTATATCAGTTGCTCTCGCAACTTGTCTACTTGTTGTCCCACCGAGAGCAACCATACCATGTTATGCACACGAGGTCACACACAGGCCTCCCAGGACCCATCGCGGAAGGCAATGCAAGGGCGGACGCGGCAGCGATGGCGGTGCTGGAACCTAATGTCCCCGATACTTTCCAACAAGCAAAAATCAGCCATGCTTTCTATCACCAAAACATCCCAGCATTGGTAAGAATGTTCCGGATCCCCAGGGAGCAGGCGAGGGCTATCGTTAGTACGTGCCCAAACTGCCTATCCTACCAGTTACCGTCAATGGGGATCCTGGGAACGAACCGTAGAGGGCTTAACAGTGGCCAGCTCTGGCAGACCGATATAACTCATTACTCTCCCTTCGGAAAGTTAAGATTTATCCATGTATCCATAGACACTTTTTCAGGAGCGGTGTTCGCGTCGGCACACACGGGCGAGAAAGCTAAAGACGCCATTAGCCATTATCTAAGAGCATTTGCCACCTTAGGTGTCCCACGAGAGATAAAATCAGACAATGGCCCTGCGTATGTATCCAAAAGGATACAAGAATTTTTCCAACTATGGGGAATCAGACACACTACAGGCATCCCACACTCCCCCACGGGACAATCTATAGTGGAAAGGGCCCACCAGAACATCAAGAGGGTCCTTGATCAACAACGAGGAGGGGCAGAGTTAGATTCTCCCATTGCGAGACTCTGCAAGGCACTCTTCACAATCAATTTTTTAAATAATACCTTTGAAGAGCCGGACCCTCCCGTCTTCAGGCACTTTTCCAATTCGACCTATGCTAAGTTAAAAATTAATCCGCCTGTGTTGATCAAAGATCCCGAATCCCAACAAATACAAGGGCCCTATGAATTAATTACCTGGGGGAGGGGGTATGCGTGCGTGTCAACCCCTGCAGGACCAAGGTGGCTACCCGCCAAGAACATCAAGCCTTACTTGGGAAATGCGCCGACAGCGACCGCTCAACCAGACGAAAAGGACGATACATCTATAGAAGAAGAGACTACCACAGCCTGGAAAAGGAGGAGACGGAAGGAAGAAAGCCACCAACAGTAACATACAATAACCCGTCTCCCCTCCAGGGCTGAACCTATCTGTTTCATCCCCATATCTACCAACCCTCATGTGTTCCCCTCCACCCCATTTACCTACCCCCACTTACCTCAACCCTTTAATTATTTTAAAACAAAGAAGGGGGAGTTAGAGGGGAACAAGGTTATCTTTACATAATTATGTATACCCTACCCTTATATATTCAACATTAATTTAATCAAAAAATTTTTTAAGTAATTTTCAGGTTGTGTTGCAAGGAGATGGCCCAGCCCAAGAACCCGAACCAGAACCTACCGTGGATGCTCCTGCTCACGTGGATCGTCTTGGCCGGCGAAGGAGTGGATACGTGGATAGTCCCTCAGCCCAAGTCCAACGTCTGGGTGACCTTGGCCAAGGCCATTGGGCAAGACCACATGTGCCTTAAAATGTCAGGAGTAGGAGATCCCCTATCGACCTGTCTGGTTGGGATCCCACTTACCGAACAAGACTATATGTTCGCAGGTAAGAAACCCAACCTGGTTGACTCCTGGGACCAGTGGGTAAGGATTTTGCCCCATGCACCACAGGAACCCCAGGAATTGGCCTTGCTGGGGTCCTCAATGGCCAAATATTGCATCAGATTCGGATATAAGATGTCAGATCCCGAATGGAGGGAATATACCGAGACTAGAAAAACCTTAGTCACAGAAGTAACACCAACAAGAAAAGAATATGGATCGGCCTATTGGTGCAATTACACCGCCAAAACACTGTCCGAATCCACTGTAAAGCCCAGGCAACTCCCTCGAGGAGTCTTCTTCATCTGTGGCGACCGGGTTTGGGCAGGGATCCCCTCCCGTCTGAAAGGAGGGCCATGCACKCTAGGTAAACTCGCCTTGCTCGCCCCCAACAAGACCCAAATTTTGAATTGGAAGCAATTGGCACACCAAAAGAGAGAAGTAAAGAATTTCGATGAAAATTGTGATTCAGAAATTACCGATTGGACTCCCTCAAAGAAAACGGCAGTCTCCATCCTACTGCCATGGGTGGCTGCCGCTAAGGCGTTAGGAGACATAAGCCACCTAGAATGTTGGATGGGGAAACAGGCGAGTTTAACCTCCCGTGCATTGAGCCAACTCCTGGAGGACGAGGAGGTCACCAGACAGGCAACGCTGCAGAACAGGGCAGCTATTGATTTCCTACTCCTCGCCCATGGCCACGGCTGCGAGGAATTCGAGGGGCTATGTTGCCTTAATCTGTCATCAAACAGCCAAAGTATCCACGCCACTATAAAGAAGATCCACGACCGGCTGGACGACCTAAAGCGGGAGACCACGGGATGGTTCGAGGGATTATTTAAGAACTCCGGACTGTCGGGATGGGCTGTCTTGATAATTGAAACCGCATGTTGGGTTTTGTTTATGATTCTGTTAATTTCATGTGTTTTCGGCTGCCTTAAAAGACTTTTCTTTAAGTTAATAAACAAAGAAGGGGGAGATGTAGTGGCCGTTCAAGCCGCCCCCGAGAGTGGGCCGACCCGCAGGTCGTGGTGGGCCGTCTCCAGAGGATGAACCGCCCATACCTCCTCTCCTAGTGGGCTGTGCATAAGGGGTGTAACTTATGTTCTTTATATGGTAAACCTTCTGGAAGTTTCGTTGGAATTTGTACCCCCATTGGACTTTCGCCCCTAATCCCTCCCTTCGCCTTCCCTTATTGGTTGTTTCCCTAGCCTTCACCCACTGGCCCTCACCCTATTTGTCCTGATGCTCTCCCTGCCTATCCGTGGTTCCTTTAAGAGCCGATGTTCCCGGCTCCATCTTGTTCTTCGTCCCTGAACCCCTGCCAATAAAGCAGACCCATACGAAGAACCCGTCTCGACTTCTTTGTCGTTCTCCTGTCACAATTGAAGATCAGCTGTCTGTGTGGAACACATCCTCCCCAGGATCGTGTTAGCTGCCGGCCTCCAGGAAAGGCTCGCCTGGCGTCAGGGAGCTTTTGGGAAGGTCACAGCGGCGCCCGCCCAGCGGCCGTGACAGTCATCCTCCTACATTACATGGATGACGTCCTCATTTGTGCTCCTAATGACAAATGCCTGGAGTGGGCCTTCCAAAGGGTGGTTAAGGCCTTGAACAGGTATGGATTCAATCTCCAGAAAGAGAAGATCCAAAGGATCGCTCCCTGGAAGTACCTTGGCCTCAACATCCGTGATACCACCTTTGTTCCTCAGCCCATAAAAATTATTGACAACCCCAAGACCTTGCAGGAGCTGCATCAACTGTGTGGGTCCATTAACTGGGTCAGGACCTGGCTCGGATTAACAACTGAGGATGTGGCCCCACTGTTCCAGCTATTACGTGGAGACCGAGCCCTGAATTCTCCTAGGACCCTCACAGAAGCAAGGTCAGCACTTCAGAAGGTGCAGCGGGTGCTTGAGGAACAGAAGGCCCACAGGTATGAGCCTACACTGCCATTCCAACTGGTAGTCCTGGGAAAGGTCCCACACCTTCATGGCATCCTCTTCCAGTGGGATGAGGAGTTGAGGGACCCCCTCCTCATAACTGAGTGGGTGTTCCTCCCTCACCGTCCCACTAGGACCATTACCATGCCACACGAACTCATGGCTCAACTTGTTATGAAAGCCAGAGTTAGACTGCGCACCCTTGCAAGGTGCGACCTTTCGTGCATCTACTTGCCTCTTGCAGTGGGTAATTTAGACTTCGTAATCCAGAGCAATGTGAACTTACAACTCGCCCTGGACAGTTACCCGGGGCAGGTTTCAAATCATTATCCAAAATACCAGATTTTCAATTTGGCCCTTAGCCTGATCCCACGTGAAATTCAGAGTCGAAAACCTCTCGATGCTCTGAATGTTTATACGGATGGCTCGGGGAAGACGCACAAGTCAGTGGTAGCTTGGCGGAATCCCCAGACGCACAAGTGGGAGTCCAACATCAGAGTGCTTTCTGGGTCGGCACAGGTTGTTGAATTAGCCGCCGTGGTCAGGGCATTCGAGAAATTTGAACAACCATTCAATCTGTTGTTTGGTTTTGGCCAAACAACAGATTCGGCCTATGAGCTCGAATAATGGGTGCAAAACTCACACAAGCTCAGTGAGATGTTTATATCCAAGTTCCGAGTTACCTCCAGGGGAGTCAATTTGAGTTTTCTAAGGGGAAATTAAAGAGATTTATTAGGTGGATTTTTGTTAACTTCCCGGATACGTCCATGGAAGTAATTAGAACACTTTCGTTTTGGAATAAGGTCGGGGAAAAATTAACAACGTTAAAAGAGAATGGGGATTTATCAGTTTCTAAGTTTTGTCCTCTTCTTCCGTTAATTTATGCTTCTGTTTCGGGATTAGACAGTGGGAATTCAAATTTGGGGATTTCCCCGCTGCAACTATCCTCCCTCCCCAATCCTACTCCATTTTCCGAAACGCAGGTTGATTTGGGAGTTGGAGCTCACCAACAGGTGCAGGATTGCCACCGTCTGCCTGCCACCTCCCATCTCAATCTGAACCCCCCTCTGGGCGGGAAGGCGCCGCCTGCTCAGGGTTCTTCCCTCACCCTCATTCCTGGCCCCCATTCCTCTGTTTTGTCTCACCCCATAGATTACATAGGTAAAGATGGTGCTGACCGCGTGGCCAGCACCGCCATCTTAGCTACATCAGATATGACAGTTTCACGAAATGGCGGTTCGGGACACCTGCCACTCACCCCCCAAGTGTCCTCCCTCCCTCCTCCCACCACGACGGGGTGTTATGTAACCGCGTTGGGCCCCGCCTCTGCATCGATTACGTATGCGTTGGGCCCCTCCCACGTCACCGGGACACACCCCTTCGTCCAGCATCCTCCCACCTCTGGCTTAGGCTCCACCCCTAATTCTACTTCTGGTTCCCATGCCATCGGGGTCGGAAGTGGGCGGAGACCTAGCCGGAAGTCGGCCATCTTGGCAAGGCCTAATCCCACCATGGCCTTACCAGACGAGTCAGATGAAGACTCAGACACAGAAGATTGTTGGGGGAGGTTACAAAGAGAGGCGACTGCAGATGGGGAGTGGGAATTAGCCAACCGTATCACCGTGGCTCCAGTAACTCACCGAAGGGGAGGACACCCTACTTGGGCCTCCCTCCCTTATGCACATTTTAAAGAACTATGCAAGGTCGCTCGAAGCCACGGCAGAGAGTCCCCTTACTTCAAAAACTTATTTAATGCCACTTTAACGGCACACGTATTTACGCCACATGACCTCAAAAATCTATTTTCATGCCTCCTTTCGCCAGCGGAGTTCCTCCTCTGGGAAAGGAGTTGGAAAAGAGCCTTGAGAGACTTGCTTACTAGGTACCGTGGTGATGAGGCCACAGCCCATCTCACCATGGACCACCTTTGTGGAGAGGGCCAATGGGAGTGGCCTCAAGAGCAGGCAGATGCCATGCCACAGGCTGTTCTCCAGGATATAAAGGGTGTGGCGGAAAGAGCTTTTCTACTCACACCATCTGAGACAACACCTGCGCAAGCCTTTTCAAACATTAAACAGGGTCCGGAAGAGACTTTTATACAATACATAAACAGGTTAAAAGATGCTATCAAGAAGCAGGTGGAGAATAAGGAGGCGCAAAAAGCGCTGATAACTGTGGTAGCAAAATCGAATGCCAACGACGCCTGCAAAAAGATCCTGGCTACTCTTCCTTTAGACCCTCCGCCCACTCTAGACGTGATGTTGGAGGCTTGTGCTACCAAGGCCTCCCAAAGTGTACTTATAGCTCAGGCTGTTGCAAAGGAGGTTGCTGAGGCAATGGCGGTGTCCAACAGAGAATCTCGTTGCTTTAACTGTGGAGAGATTGGACATTCTATCAAAGATTGCCCTGCTAACCAAACAGCCCCCGAGTCTTCTTTTACAGGCCTAAGAAAATATCAGTCACGTCGCCAAGAAAACAATCGACAGCGGACAAAAAACTCCCGGTGGAGCACGTGGCGGCCACACGCGATGACACCAAATACAAGGCCGCCAGCTCCTACCAGTCCTGCTGTCCTTCCTCCGAAGAGGAGGTAGGGGACTGTTCCTGTTTTATCGATGAAGAAGACTGAGTGGCGTGGGCATTACACCACCTAGAACCAGGTACCCGCCTTACCTTATGTGCTGACCTGACTACAGACTTTTCTGACATGGACTTTCATATCACTTCAACAGACTTTCGTAACCCGCATAATCATATTCGCAATGCTCTGGTCTTCAGAGACCCTGTGGTGGCACCTGACACCATCTTTGTGACACCTCAAGTAGCCACCATGCGACCAGGAGATAGCCTTTTGGTGGAAGTATACTGTACATTGCCACCCTTCCACCTTACTAAGGGAACACCGATAGCCCAGGCCTACATCTTACCTGAGGCATGGGACACTGCAATAACATCAGATAGTGTCTACTGGGCAGAGGTAGTGGGAGCTGACAAGCCGATTCTGGAGTGCCGGCTCCGATGTCAGACATCGGAGTATAAAATCACGGGGATGGTTGACACCGGAGCTGACGTAACCATCATTGCTCACTCCGAGTGGCCCACTTGCTGGAAACTAGAGAGAGCGAATGGGAGATTAACGGGTATAGGAGGGACTGCACCCTCGATAGGAAGCCGTAGGAACATCACGGTAGAGGGACCTGAGGGACAGATTGCTACAATTAGACCATTTGTGGTTGCAGCAGGCCTCACCCTGTGGGGCCGGGACGTACTATCCCAATGGGGCACACGACTGGAAATCCCTTTTTCACCTCGGGATTTTCACTTGGGGCCACTGTGAAGCGCGCCGTCCCACGCCTTAACTGGACCACCGATTCACCAGTGTGGGTTGATCAGTGGCCCTGTATGGAGAGAAACTGAGCGCACTCGAAGCCCTAGTGGAGGAGCAATTGGCCAAGGGACATATAGTCCCTACCAACAGTCTTTGGAACTCCCCTATCTTTGTCCTGCGTAAACCAGGCAAAGATCGGTGGAGGCTCCTCCACGACCTCCGTAAGATCAATGAGGTCATTGAGGATTTTGGTCCACTGAACCAGGAATGCCGTCTCCCTCGATGTTACCACAGTCCTGGAAACTTATCATCATAGACATAAAAGACTGCTTTTTCAACATCCCATTACATTCATTGGATGCACCCCGCTTCGCCTTCTCTGTACCATCTCCTAATTGGCAGGCTCCGCTTCGGAGATATCACTGGCTGGTACTCCCTCAGGGGATGAAAAATTCACCAACTACTTGCCAGTGTATGTCACCCACTTCCTCTCCCCCATCAGGAAAAGGTTCCCCAAGGCTATCATATATCACTACATAGATGATATATTGATATGTGCCCAAAATCAAGAGTTTTTGGAGGAAGTTTTTAAAGACACAATTAACACACTTAAAAGAGCGGGATTTGCGCTGCAGGAAGAAAAGATCCAGAGAACTGAACCATGGACATATTTAGGTCATTTAATACAAGAAAGGAGTATAAAACCTCAACATTTACAAATTATGGACAACCCAAGAACGTTGAGGGATCTCCACGAATTGTGTGGAACCATCAATTGGGTTCGCCCCCTCCTGGGAATAACAACAGAGGACATGGCCCCACTCTTCGAACTATTATCTGGAGCAGAAGAGTTGGACTCACCGCGAGAACTCACTCCAGATGCCAGACGAGCAATCACTAGAATCCAGGAGGCATTATCGACAAGGCAAGCCCACCGGGTAAATCCTACATTGCCATTTGAACTGGTGCTGTTGGGTAAGTCCCCACATACGTATGCTCTAATCCATCAATGGGACAAGGGCACGGAGGATTCTTTGATAATAATTGAGTAGGTCTCCCTCCCTCATCAACCCAAAAAAACACTTACAACACCGCAAGACATTGCTGCACAATTAATCCGGAAAGCTAGGTCACGCCTCCATACCCTTGCAAGGTGCGACTTTGGGTGCATTAGGTGGAAACTAGATACCATTGAGGAACTGGAGGGTTTGCTCCGAACGAATGAGAGGCTGCAGTTCGCCCTAGATAGTTACTCAGGCCAAATTTCAATTCACAAACAAAGTCATAAGTTACTCAATTCAGAATTTAATTTGGCTCCAAAATCATTACAAAGTAAACAACCAGTCAAAGGCATCACTATTTTTACTGACGGCTCGGGATCATCAAAAAAGGCAGTCATCAAATGGATGGATCCCAGCACCCACCAGTGGGAGGGAGAGGTGCAGTGGGTTGAGGGTTCCCCTCAGCTCGCAGAATTAAAGGCAGCCGTCACGGCCTTTGAAAGGCTTAAGAACCAACCTCTTAATCTGGTAACAGATTTGGCATATGTGGCAGGGGTAATTAATAGGGCTGAGCACGCCTGGCTAAAAGAGGTATCAAATAAAAACCTACATCAGCTGCTCTCACAGATAGTCCACCTTCTGTCCCACTGAGAGCATCCCTTCCACGTCATGCACACAAGGTCACATACAGGCCTCCCGGGATTTATTGCGGAGGGCAATGCAAGGGCGGACGCTGCAGCAATGGCAGTGCTGGAACCCAACATTCCGGACACATTTCAACAAGCTAAGCTCAGTCATCAGTTTTACCACCAGAATGTCCCAGCATTAATACGTATGTTCCGAATTCCCAGGGAACAAGCCAGGGCAATTGTTAGCACATGTCCAAGCTGTCAGGTTTACCAATTGCCTTCCCTCGGGATAAAAGGGGTAAACCCCAGGGGACTCAACAGTAACCATATCTGGCAAATGGATATCACCCACTACGCCCCTTTCGGACGATTAAAATATGTTCACATATCCATTGATACGTTTTCTGGAGCGGTATTCGCATCGGCACATGCGGGTGAAAGAACCAAAGACGCCATCAGCCATTATTTAAGGGCCTTTGCTACATTAGGGGTACCTAAGGAAATCAAGTCAGACAATGGCCCTGCTTATATATCTAAAAGAATGCAGGATTTCTTCCTGCAATGGGGAATTAAACATGTTACAGGCATTCCCCATTCCCCCACGGGTCAAGCAATAGTTGAGAGGGCCCATCAGAACATCAAAAGGCTCCTTGATCAACAATGAGGAGGGGCAGAGCTTAATTCTCCCATTGAGAGACTCTGCAAGGCACTTTTCACCATTAATTTTTTAAATAACACCTTTGAAGAGCCGGACCCTGCCGTGTTCAGGCATTTTGCAAATTCGACCTATGCAAAACTCAAAACTAAAGCGCCTGTGTTGATCAAAGACCCAGAATCCCAAGAAATACAGGGACCCTTTGACCTAATTACGTGGGGGAGGGGATATGCTTGTGTTGAAACACCTACAGGTCCAAGATGGCTACCTGCATGGAACATCAAGCCGTACGGCAAAGACGTCCAAAAAGCAATGCCAGATCCAGAAGAGGAAAAGAATACCTGTGATGTTGAAGAAATAACAGCCGCATGGAAAAGAAGGAGAAGAAAAAGTGACAACCACGATATCAATGACAACGACAGTTTGTCTTGTATCTTTAACATTACTATATGACAGATCTTAACCCGTGCTGTACCTTGTGTGTCTGCCTGTACCCTTCTTACCCATCCCTCTTTCCTAAAGAAAACAAATAGGGGGAGTTAGAGGGATAGGGGAAGAATGCAATACTTACCATATAACAATTACCATATAACAATTCCATAACTTAAATTTTAATTTAAAAATTATTTTAAGTTGTTCCACAGGAAATCGGACAGAGGAATGATCCAACCTGGAAAGAACTCTCACCACCCGTGGGTCCTCCTGCTGATGGGGATTGTCCTGGTCCAGAAAAGACTGAATGCGTGGCTAATTCCTCAACCCAAAACCAACGTATGGGTAACGCTAGCCAAGGCCATAGGGCAGGAACATATGTGCTTAAAGATGGCAGGGGTGGAAGATCCACTATTGACTTGTCTGGTTGGGGTCCCACTCACAGATAGAGATTATATGTATTCAGGCAAAAGACCAAACCCGGTCGATACCTGGGACGAGTGGGTGGGAATTCTCCCTCATGCAAAAGAGGAGCCCCAGGAATTGGCTCTGCTGGGGTCCACAAAAACAAAATACTGTGTTATATTTGGCTATAAATTATCTAACTCTGAATGGCTGGAGTCTGATGCAATTTGAAGAAGCTATACCAAAGATGTAAACCCAATTAGGAGAGAATATCGAACCCCTTACTGGTGCAATTACACCTCACACACAATATCCTCATCCACTAAAGAACCCAGGCAGCTCCCCAGAGGAGTGTTCTTCATCTGTGGTGATCGGGTCTGGTCAGGGATCCCCTCCCGTCTAAGAGGCGGGCCCTGCACCTTAGGAAAGCTTGCCCTATTTAGCCTCAATAAAACCCAAATTATGAATTGGCGGAAAGACCAATCCACACGTCAAAAAAGGAATTTGGCCAATATAGATGAAAATTGTGACAGCATGATTGTGGATTGGTCACACTCAAAGAAGACAGCTGTCTCTATCCTCTTACCTTGGGTAGCGGCAGCCAAAGCACTAGGAGACATCAGTCATTTAGAATGCTATTTAGGGAAACAAGCAAACCTAACATCCAGGGCCCTAGGTCAACTCCTCGAGGACGAGGAGATAACCAGAAAGGCGACGCTGCAAAATCGCGCCACAATTGACTTCCTCCTCCTCGCCCATGGCCATGGCTGTGAGGAATTCGAAGGACTATGCTGCTTAAACTTGACCTCAAATAGCCGAAGCATCCATTCCACTATTAAGAAGATCACCGAGAGACTGGATGACCTGAAGAAGGAGGCCTCGGGGTGGTTTGAGAACCTGTTCAAAGACTCTGGGTTGTCGGGATGGGCCATATCGATAATCAAAACCGTCCTGTGGATTGTATTCCTTATCTTTCTCATTTTGTGCGTTTTCGGATGTCTCAAAAGAATTTTCTTTACGTCAGTGACATCTCTGTTAAAAAACAAAGAAGGGGGAGATGTGGCAGTGGTGCAAACTGACCCAAGAAGTGGGCCGACCCATCGTCAATGGTGGGCGGTCTCTAGAGTTTGAAACCACCCACATCTCCTCCCCCAGTTGTTGAATGGCACTTGCCATATATGGAATGAGTTCTGGAATTTTCTCGCGTTTCTATACCCCTATTGGATCCCTTCTTTACATCCCTCCTCCCTCTGATCCCTATTGGATGTACCCTTGTCATTTATCCCCTGATCCTTACCCTATTGGTCCGGGTGCTCTCTACGCCCACTTTCTCCTCCCTTATAAGCAGATGTCCCTGGCGACATCTTGCCTTTGGTCCCTGACCCTCCCTTAATAAACACGTTGTTGGGAACCATACCAAAGGTCCATCTCCCTTCTTCGCCGCCTCCCGTCACTCTCAAGATAGCCTGCCAGCGTGGTCTCGCCTCTCCCAGGATCGAGAGAGTTGCCTGCTCCTCCGATAAAGGCTTTCCCTGCCAGGGAGCTTTTGGGAAGGTTGTGGCAGCCACCACCGGTGCGGCCGTGACATAACTGCTTGTTCCCTATTGCCTATGAAGGTTCCACTCTCCCCAGTTCAGCACCCTGCAGACCCCTGTTGTCATGGGAACATGTGTTTCCTCTCCTTGCTCTATGGATTAGCTCATGAATAGTTATTTTCTCTTGTTAATATGTATTATGTTCTGGAAGATTTTGTGCAACTCAATGCCCCGTGGGTTCCCTCCTGAAACTCCTGCCTTACCTTGTCCCTGTTGGCTGATATGTTGTATCCCCACCTTATCTCCACCCCCTGATCCTCGGACTGTTGGCTGTCGATGCTCTCTCCGCCCCCACTCAGTGGGGTATAAAATCTCACGTAACCTTGCTTTCTTTGCTCTTCGCTCCTGGAACTTTCACCCTAATAAACCCCCGTGTGCAACCCATACGAAGAGTCCTCCCTCACTTCTTTGCCTTCGCCTGTGTGCTCTTAACAACAGCTTTAGGAAGCTCCTTCGAGTGAGGAGCTTTGTCTCAGCCGTGCTTTTGTGCAGGGGAGTTTGTGAGCCGCCAGTGGCAGACTGGGCTGCAGGTCTTGTGCGGGGCAAAGTGTAGACCTCCAAGCTATCCGTGAAAGGCAGCGCGCTGCGGCCAGGAGGAAAACTGCCGCAGGGACCAAGGTCTAGAGGCACATCCCCTCATCTAGAAGGTTCTGTTCACTTCGAAGCCCCTGTTTGACTTCCGCCTCCTTGTAATCCCTATTGGTTGTCATTTGGATGTCTCCACCCTTTTGGTTGCAGCCCACCGGTTGTTCTATTTTACTCTACCCCTTTTCCCTTGGACTCCACCCTGGACCCTCTCATTTCTGGGTCTTTCGTCCCTAGACCCTCCTGAGCTATTAAAGCTTTGGAATCCATACAAAAGACCCCTCTCAATTCTTTACCTCTGGGGGCACGAGCTCCTGACACCGAGCACGTTGGAGTGCTTCTCCTCCTATGGGAAGCCAGCACTAGATATCATCTACAGCAGCCCTGCTGTGGAGCCAGCATCAGCAAGACGTGGCTATGAATTCGGAAGGATAAGCAGGAAGGATGCTGTGCGTGCTCTTCCAGAGGACACTCCTGGCCAGTGTCAGGGATGTGGTGGTGGCTAGGCTGGCAGCAGGAGAGGCTGTGGTGGATGGGCCAGCCACAGAAGGGACCGAGGAGCCAGTGGGGCCAGAGAGCCCAGATGTAGTATGGAAAGGCTCCGAGGTCCAAACTCTAAAATCTCCCCCTAAGATGTGGTAGCAAGGAAGGTCTCTCCCCTCCAGGCCCTGCTGTGGAATGTTCCCCTGTGTGGTTGGTCTATTCCTGTTGTGGTGGCGGTTGCCACCACCCAGGTTATTGGCGGGCCTCAGGCCCAAACCTCAGCAGCAAACTCCTGGTGGGCCAGCAGAGGATTAGCATACCCCCTAATTGTTAGAGCAAGTACCCACAGACCCTTGCATTACTGGTTCTGCTACTGTTGGTTTACCATCTCTCCACCTTGGTTTTTGTATTACCCTTTGAATATGTATGACTCTGTTAATATGTATGAGTTCCAGAAAGTTCCATGTTACTCGACACCCAATTGGTTCTCTCCTCGCTGCTCCCTCCTACCTCTTCCCTGGTTGGTCGGTTTGTGTTCTCCCCTCCCCTCTGCTTCAATCCCATTGGTTGCTTGTTCCCGTATAAAATCCCGGACCCTCCCCTTGTAACTGTCTTTTGTCCCTGGACCCTCTGCCCAAATAAACTCATCAGAACCCATATGGAAGACCCCTTCCAGTCTTTTCATCTCTGGTGTGTGCACATGGATAAAGCCCCGTGTATTTGAGCCTGACATCACTCCCGAGGTAGCGGGTGTATGCGTGGTGGCTACCACAGCCCCCCTTGGAGTTGCCGGCTGCAGGTGGAAGTGGATAGGGAGGCTCAGGGAGTCTCAGAACCTGCGAGGGACTCTCAGGGAAGGCGCAGCACTGTTCCTTCCTCGGATACAGGTGGACTGCGTCATGTTCCCTGCGGTGGGTAATTCCCCGCAAGTGGCTATGGCTAGCCTAGAAGACGTCACCTCCGATGTGGAGCCCTCCTTCTCGGAGGAGGAGTTGGAGGAAGAGATGGACGTCTAATCCCCACCCTCTCTCTCTCTCCCCTTGCAAGTGGATTAGAGCAAGGGTAGACCTGTCAGTTTTGAGTTAAGTACTACCCATTCTTCTGGAAAGTTCTGTTGTATTCAACACCCCATTGGTTGATGTTCTTTGTATCCGCCCCTGTGTTGTACTGATTCGCTGGTTTACCCTCAGACCCTCCCCTCACCCCATTTCCCATTGGTTGTAACCCCTTTTTCTCCTCCCCTTCCCCTTTCCCTTATAAACTGATGCAACCCTGAGCTCCGGGGGAATTTTCCCTCGCGCTCTTTCCCACCCGGATTCCTGTTCCCCACTTTGTTCCCTTAATAAAGGAGAGAGCTGGGAGACCCCACTCCCCGACCCTTTGCCTTTCGCTCTTGACTCCCGTCTTCTATCGGCGTTCCAGCGACAGGCTCCTGCCGAGTGGGACAATCTCAGGGTGAGACATCCACCCCTCCCTGGGGGGCAGCAAGGTCCCTCAGTAGGGCTTCCACCGTCGGCATGGAGCACGGCTAGACGCTCTGGAGCAGCCCTCGCCTATTATTTTATTTTTAATACTACAGTTCCCTTGTCAATCTTTGTACCCATACATGGTTATGTTCTGGATTGCTCTCCCTCAGTTAATGCCCTATTGGTCTTGTTCCCCTGCTCCTCCCTTCGTCTACCCTCATTGGTTTATGTATTGTAACCCCACCTTCTCTCCTCCCTCTGACCCTCGTGTGATTGGTTCCTAGTGTTCTCTCCACCTCTGGTTTAGTGTAAAACCCTGTGTCCTGCTTTGTTCTGGGCTCTCCTTCCCTGGACCCTTCACCAATAAATCATCTTGTGGAACACCGTAAGGAGAGTCCCCTCCAGCTCTTTACTCTCGGCTTAAGGTGAGTGTGTGAGTGTGTCTGCACATCCACCTGCACTGGTGGGGATTGGGTGTTAGCTGAGATTGCCCAGCAACTTCTGAGGGAAGGGTTGAGGCAGGAGGCAGCATCCTACTCCACCAACCACCGCACACTGCGCTGAGGCACCGCCAGACAGGACGCTTTCAGGAAGGTTGCAGCACCTACCATCTAGCCGCACACCGCAACATGCTATGAGTTGCTTTATGTTATAATTTGGCAGCTGTTGTTGTAACATACAATCTGTTTCAAAATAAGCTAAAGCCCTAAGTCATAAAATAATGAACATCTCATTAGTTAAGACTGTGTCTATTGCAGTATGTGGAGTTTTACATGGGGCACACAGTCCCACTGATGTTACTTATGCTGGAAAAGGCTGTAGAGAAAACAAAGAAGTCTCTAAATGTAGAAATTTCATCTAAAGCAGCATGAAGAAGCCAACATCCTCTCTTCAGGCATTAAGTCAGCCACAGAGAGACACTGTAAGTATGAATATGACACTGTCTCTCCACTATGTGATCCTGGTGATCCCACTTGGATTGTGTCTTCTGGTGAAGATTACTGGGAAGTGTGGGCACTTAAGCAGCTTCTACACTTGCACGTAGGAGATACCAAGCCCACCAGTAATTAATGTCTGTTCAATCTCATCTCTGAGTGAGTACATTTAGTGTACACTGTTGTGGTGGCCCAGCCCACTTGTGGGATGTGGCAGACCAATGCCCATCAAGTGCTCACCCTCCAATGGACCGATGGGGGCGGATCCGCAGGCAGATCCGAGGGCAGCACCGAGGTTTGAGACCACGTTGTTATGAGGATGTTGGCTTTCGTAGGCATTTACATATTTCCAAGTTGATATGTTGTCGGGTTGTGGGTGTGTTCGGTGTTGGGATCAGTTGTGGGCTAATTAATCAAAGGTTATTCTAGTGCATGGTCACGGACAGGTGTAATACCTTTATGTACCCACTAGATGGGGCGTTATAGGGGGGGATTAATGGAGAGAATGTTCCAGAATTTCATCGCAGAGGTAGTGATATCATCCTGGACTCTTAATTGGTGAAGCAATCCTCCAATGAGACAACCTTATCCAGAAATGATTGGCTAGGAGTGCATCTTGGAACGGATCAATCCAGAACCCAGGATAAAGACCAATCAGGGAGTGGATTGAAGATCGCACCAATCCCGTCTGAGAAGAGGCTTTAAGAACCCTGGAGACATTTGCTCGAGGTTCTCCTGTGGTACTCATCTGCCAAGGGAGCACCCAGTGTGGCGCACACAGTTTCTTTTCTGCTTTGTTGGCTGGACTCTGGGCTTACCCCGGCGTTCCGTCCTCAGTTGTTGTGTTTACCATTAAAAAGATCAGTTAACCTTTAAAAGGTGACTGACTCATTCTTAACAATTTTGGGGGCTCGTCCAGGATAGCCACGCCCAGAGGCGGTCCCAAGGAAGGATGAGGTTGGGATAGATGTGTCCGGCCTGATTTTCGGCTGCTCAGATTTGGATTTTCTTGAGACCGTGGATGGATCGCTGGCTATACTCGAAGAACGACTGGGGACTCGGCAAACCAGAATTTGGAGGACCCTCCGGAGGAGGAGAGTGGGCTCCCGAGGTAGTAAGTACTAGCGAGTGGGGCGCGGTGAAAGGAGTGCGAGCGAGACTGAGAAGTGTGAGTGAGACGGGGGCTGTGTATAAAGACTCCCGAAGCAAGTGTGGACCCTTGAGTACTGCAGTTCCAGTCCTCTGCGAGAAGGCTGGCCAGGAAAAGGGGGAAGTGAGTGAAGAGTGTGTGATTGAGGTACTCTGAGGGACCCGGGGAATGGGAGAAGGGGGAGTACTCCTGGAGACCGGCCCTAACCCGACAAGGCTCTCGAAAGCTCCCACTGTGGGAGCTCCCATTGGGGTGACGCAGCCATAAACCTGGAAGAACTGGGGGTGGTGGTTTGGTAGGGACAACTTTCCAGCGTACTTGTTGGAAAGACCTGCAGGACTTTCCCTCCTAGGGTGGTGACAGGCATTGGGGCGGCCGACTGGGAGGATTTGGGGTGGACGCTGCTGGAACCTTCGAGTTGGTAGAAGCCGGCGCATGGGGTTGAGGGGCCAACCGAGGGGAGGGAGGCAGTAGATCCACAGGCTAAGTGCACCTGGAGGGTGGATTCCTCGGGGTGGGTCGGAGCAATTCCGAATGCAGCTGAAGAACTAGGACCCTTGGGGTGGGCGAAAGAGACTCTTAACCGGAGCCACCGGTTAGGAGAGTGCTCCCTACCTGACAGGAGGGGGGAGAGGGTGTCTGACCAAGGGGGATAAGCAGAAATTCAGGTCAGTGGCTCTGCATGCGAGAGCGAGATTAGCTGACTGAGGGGAGGATTCTCTCAACGCGGTGGCCTGTGGTGGGAAATTCCCCATCCATTGCTATGGCCAGCACGGAAGACATCACCTCCGATGCAGAGCCCTCCTTCTCGGAGGAGGAGGAGTCGGAGGAGGAGACTGATGTCTAGTTCCCACCCCCTCTCTCTCTCTCTCCCCGGAAAATTAGAGCAATAAGTTACCTGTCAGTTAAGTTCTTTGTACTGCCTTTTGTTCTGGGGATTTCCAGGATATTCGACGCCCCATTGGTTGAAACTCTTTGTATCCTCCCCCTGACTGTACCTATTGGCTGATTCACCCTCAGATCCTCCCCTTACCCTGTTTCCCATTGATTGTTACCCCCTTCTCCTCCCCTTTTCTGGCCCCTTAAAAGCTGATGCACCCTGAGCTCCGGGGGCTTTCTCCCTCAGAGCTTCTCTGACCCAGAACCCCGTCCCTCGACCCCAATAAAGGAGAGAGCTGGGAGACCCCACTCCTTTTACCCTTTGCCTCCTGCGTGAGTTCCTTATTCGACCGACACTGCGACTACCAACTCCAGCAGGGTGGACGCACCTCAGGGCGAGTCAGCCGCCCATTGCCTGGGGAAGCACCAAGCCCTCGGCCGTGGCTGTCCGGCGTCTGTGTGGAGGGTAATCGGGTGTGAACCACTCACCCCGTTTACTACAGTGGCCGAAACTCGTTGGAAAGACCTCCAGGGCTTTCCCTCCTAGGGTGGTGACAGGCATTGGGGCGGCCGACTGGGAGAATACTGAAAGAACTGGGGGTAGTGGTTTGGTAGGGACAACTTTCCAGCGTGAGCTACCGGTTGAGGGAAGAGCCCACGCTCATTAGGAGTGAGGGGGTGGTTAGATTCCTGTCAACTAGGGTTTATCTTAAGTTGTTGAACTTTGATTTGGACCGAATGTTTTAGTTGGTGTTGGAGCATTTGTCTGCTTTGGAGTTTATTAGGGTATAAGGGTCTTTTTGCTTATATTGTATATTATTTTGAATATCTCAACTGTCTTGTTTTAGTTTCCAATTTTATTCAATTGCATGTAAAGGTCAGCATACTGGTGTAGTGAGGTTTCGGGGTGAGGCAGTAGCCAAGAGTCCCCAAACCACTCATCAGTTAGTGTGTGGTTCTTAAGGAGATCAATTCAGGGTGGAGTCGTTATTAATAGACGCCCAGGGAAGAAGGAATCTATCTTCTTGTTCTGTGTAGTGATTGACACATAAGACTGACACATAAGAAAGGGGCGGACGAGCTGAGGTGATTGACAAGGGGTTTGACATCATCAAAACTGAGACAGAAGTAGTCCAGTAGCAAGTTTTGTTTTAAGGATTGTTCCCAACATTTACAGCTTAGTTACTTCCCACGGTTAGTAACATTGTGTTTTCGAGATTATAATTTCCCAC
Source organism: Amblyornis subalaris (assembly GCA_018881555.1). Taxonomy (NCBI): domain Eukaryota; kingdom Metazoa; phylum Chordata; class Aves; order Passeriformes; family Ptilonorhynchidae; genus Amblyornis; species Amblyornis subalaris. Next base: position 426,318 of record JACAXG010000223.1, read on the forward strand.
GCCTAAATTTTTCCCATGTGTTTATTGAGTATCCCCCTGGTTTCTCTATTACCCTGTTATCATTGTTACAAGGTTATTTTCCCACGATTTATTAGTTAAGGCAGTGGCTAGTCTTCTAGTTGTCCGTTGTTTTAAACATATACTTTAATTGCACAAATTTAAGGTTGTTAAATAGCAAAGTTGGTAACTGTAGCCAATATCCTAACAGCTATGGGCCAATGTGCTGGGAAAAATTTCCCCAAATTAAAAGGGAGAGAACCCGAGTTAAAAGACATCCCACCCAGCAGTCCACTGGGTGAGATGCTCAAAAGCTGGGAAAATAGAGAAAACACTAAAGAATTAGATAAAATCAGAATGATTAGATACTGTATAGAAATTTCGTCAAAAGAAATAATCCAAGATGGACCAGTATATTGGCCATGGTACCGGTCCAAGGAAAAGTGGCTGTGTGAAGCTTTGAACAAACATGTGAATACCAAAAGGGCCCAAAATCAAGAAGAAATAAAATATGCAGCCTGCTGGCTGGAAAATGAAATTTGGAGTAAAGAAACTAAAGTATATAAAATGTCCAGAGAAAGGACTAAAGAGGAAGAAGCTAAACCAAAAATGAAATGGGATCCCTTAGCCTGTCTCCCTCCCCCTGCTCCCCCAGTCCCTCCACATGCCCCTCCTACCCCTCCTCCTGTCCTTCCTGTACATCCTATCCCCCCTCCCATTCCCCCTCCTATTCCTCTTCCTCCTCCCGTGACCCATCCCTCAGCTGTTATTTCCTTCTCTCCCCGTTACCCCCCATTAATCCATCTGTTGCCGCTCCTCACCTTGCTCTTTCTCCAGTACTCCAAAATCTCCCTGAAACACAATTGTCAGGCAAAGAAAGTGTACAAGGAAATTTAGACTCCCAGAACTCCGTGAGCAACATCATAGAAACTCCTTGTGAACACCAGAAAACAAGCACAGAATAGATCAAGTAACACCTAGTGATCACTGTTAAAACACTCGATCAAAAGCTGAGAAGTGTGGAAATGAAATTGAAAAGGTGGAAAATCTTTTCCCATTAAGGGAAGTTCCCATGGATGGAGCCAGGGAGGAAACTGGGTTTGTTAATGCCCCCTTGACTGCCTCAGAAGTGAGGAACTTTAAAAAAGAAATTAAAAATCTACTGGAAGATCCCATGGGAGTAGCCAAGCAGCTTGATCAGTTCCTTGGCCCAAGTATATACACTTGGGAAGAGCTCAATTCAATATTAAGCATACTATTCTCTCCCAAAGAGATTCAGCTAATCAGAACGGCCGGGATGACAATATGGGAGAGGGAAAACAGACCTGGCCCTTCTGGGGAAGAAAAGATGCCCTTGAATCTACCTAATTGGGATTCAAATGATGAAATAGGTAGAAGAAACATGAGAGATTACAGAACTTTAATCATAAAAGGCATCTGTGAGTCTGTTCCAAGGAGTACCAATGCAAGGCTAGCCTTTGATGGGCAACAGAAACAGATGAAACCCCAAGTGCATGGTTGGCGCGGCTTAAACGTAACATCCAACCATACTCCAGTGTGGACCCTGAAAGCCAAGTGTCCCTGAAAGACAAGTATTAGTAAAGGTACGATTTGTAGCAAGGTCATGGCCTGATATTAGAAAGAAGTTGGAGAAAATGGAGGACTGGCAAGAAAAGGGATTGAATGAGTTATTAGAAGAAGCACAGAGAGTATGTTTAAGGAAAGAAGAAGTAAAGATAAAATCAAAGGCGAGGATAATGATAGCGGTAGCCTGAGAAAGTAGAGAGAATGAGAAGAAAGAATCAGAAGTAACAGAAGGGGGTGAAAGAAAAAGAGATTGGGGCATACATAGAGAGATTTCGGAGGGGCAATGCTATTATTGTGGGAGAAAAGGTCACTTCAGGAGAGATTGCAAGAAATGGAAAAAGGATAAGGAGCTTTACAAAGAAACACAGGTGGAAAACATTGATGATTAGGGGTGTCAGGGGCTCTATCCTCTGGGGAAGCCTTATAAGAAGATGATAGAGCCCTTGATAAGTTTAGAAGTTGGTCCCCAGGAGGAAGAATTTGAATTTTTAGTTGACACTGGAGCAGATAGATCATGTATTTCGAAATTCCCAAAAGGGTGTAAACTCAGTAAACAGAAATGTAAAGTAAGAGGTGCAAGTAATGAACCATTTGAAGTATTCATAATAGAGAAGGTGATAATTCGAGGAAACTCAAGAGAAGGATGTACTGATTTATTGTTTATGCCCAAATTGGAATGTAATTTATTAGGCAGAGACTTGCAGGTGCAACTTGGTGTAGGGGTAGCTCCTAAAGGAGGGCAAATGGTCGCAGAAATGATGGTGATTAAATTAGAAGATGAAAAGGCAATAAATTGCAAAGTGCAGGCAGAAGAAGGTACTCGCGGGTTGTTGAACATTCCCCTGATAAAAATAGACATGGAGCCAGGAATCTCATCAATTAGGGTCAGACAATACCCCATCTCGATCGAAGGGAAGAAAGGACTAACTCCAGTAATAAAAGGGTTGATCAAAGACGAAATATTGGAACCATGCATGTCCCCACACAATACCCCAATATTACCTATAAAGAAATCAGATGGTACTTACAGACTAGTCCAAGACCTTCGAGAAGTGAATAAACATACAATATCTCGATACCCAGTGGTATCAAACCCTTACACCCTGCTAAGCAGAGTACCAGCAAAGCATGCATGCTTTAGCGTGGTTGACTTAAAAGATGCTTTCTGGGCCTGCCCTCTGGCCGAAGAAAGCAGAGACTGGTTTGCCTTTGAATGGGAAGATCTGGATTCGGGGAGGAGACAACAGCTCAGATGGACCCGTTTACCACAAGGGTTCAATGAGTCTCCAAATCTATTCGGCCAGGCACTACAAGAACTCCTAAAACAATTTCAACCCACAGAGAAAACACAAATTCTCCAATATGTAGACGATTTGTTAATCTCTGGAGAAACAGAAGACCAAGTTTGGGATACTACAGTAAATTTATTGAACTTCTTAGGAGAACAAGGCCTAAAAGTTTCTAAAAGGAAACTACAGTTTGCAGAGCCAGAAGTCAAATATTTAAGACATTTAATTGGAAATGGGTATCGAAAATTAGATGCAAGTAGAATTCAAGGAATACTTTCACTGCCCCCACCAAGGACAAAGAGAGATGTACGGAAGTTATTCGGATTAACTGGATACTGTAAATTATGGATTGATGGACATACTAGATAAGTTAAATTTCTTTATGAAAGATTAATAGAAACAGAACCCTTGAACTGCAGTGTGGAAGATGACCATCAATTGGAAAAACTGAAAGAAAAATTAATGACAGCCCCAGTTTTAAGCTTACCGGATTTAGACAAACCATTTGACTTGTTTGTCAACACAGAAGAAGGAGTGGCTTACGGGGTACTTACTCAAAAATGGCGTGGAGTGAGAAAAACAATCACCTATGTATCCAAATTACTAGACCCAGTGGTCAGGGGATGGCCAACGTGCCTACAAGCAATTGCCGCCACTGTAATACTAATAGAAAAAAGATATAAGCTAACATTTGGAAGAAAGATCAAAGTGTATACCCCTCATGACATAAAAACTATCCTGAGCCAGAAAGCAAATCAATGGTTAACAGACAACCAGGTGTTGAAATATGAATTGATATTAACTAATACAGAGAACCTTGAACTGACCCCAACCAAGGCCCAGAACCCAGCACAGTTCCTTTATGGAGAACCAGCTGAGGATCTAGAGCATAAATGCCTAGACGTAATTGACTTACAAACTAAAATACGAGAGGATCTGCAAGAACAACCATTACCAGAAGGAGAAGTACTGTTTGTGGATGGCTCCTCCAGAGTAACTGAAAGGAGGTGAGCAGTAGTAAATGGAAAAACTATGAGCATCCTGGAAAAAGGAAGACTCCCTACAAAGTGGTCGGCTCAGTGCTGTGAAATTCTTGCATTAAAGAGAGGGCTGGAACAATTAGAAGGTAAAAAAGGGACTATCTTCGCCGACTTGAGATATGCCTACTCTTATTTATGAAAACCCCTACAGTTGGCTTTTGCATGTTTAATGATCCAATAATTATGTTAAAGGTTATTAAAATGGTTAATGAGTTTAACTGTTAGTTTGTGATGTTGAGAAGTTGTTAAGAATATTTTATCAAATTCGACTGTTAAAGGATGAAAGTTAAAACCCTAGTTTATGAAGTTTCCCTTTGAGAGTATGTTTTTAAACAGTTTGAAGAAGTTAATTGTTGAAAGCATATGTTAAAACAGTTTTATGAAATTTTATTGTTGAAAGTATGTTAAATAGTGGGCTGCTGGATTGTTTCAAGTTATTTGTGTGTTGTTTTAGTTAGTTTTCATAAGTTTTCCTTATGTTAGAAGAAGTGCCTATTCCCTTTTGAGCATTCCTTAAGTCCTGATATTAAGGTGCAGTAGACCCTCCTGGGGGAAATCCCGGACTATTTTTGGTAACTAGCTGTTAAACTGCAGCTCAGCCCCACCTTGCCATGAATTTCAATGAGGATGATTTCCCACCGAAAGAGCCTCTCCCTGATGACAGCGAGCCATTGGAGGATTCGTATGATCTCACTGCGGGACTCCACCAATCCTCCTGGACCTTGTGGGCTGGACTGTGGGCGGTTGTGGGTGGAGCCGAAAGACTATAAAAACCCCTGCACAGCAGCAGGAGCTGCTCTTTTGCCGTGGGATAGCCTTGGCGAAAGCCCAACACTGCAGTCTACTGGCCTATCTCCTCGGAGAAACTTTAGTGATCATCCCTGTTTTGGATTAGCTAAAACAGAACCCAGTGTTGCAAGACTTCGGCCCTGGGTTATCAGCCAGACAGGCAATATCGGTCTCTGATCCTGCGTTCCTGGTTTATTTTTTTTATTTTTTTTTGGATTCCGGACTTCATAATTTTCCCTGATTTTTTCCTGTTAATAAATTATCTGTTTTTTAATTAAACAACAAGAGTTGTCCCTTTATTCCTGACATCTACGGAATAGTACACACATTTGGTAAAATTTGGGGAGAAAGAGGCTTTGTGAACTCGAAAGGTAGAATCTTAGTTCATGAAAGTATAATAAAGAAAGTATTAGAAGCACTGAGAAAACCAACTGAAATTGCTGTTGTTCATGTGAGAGGCCACCAAAAGGGAAAGTCTATAGAAGCGCTTGGAAACAACCTAGCAGATCGAGCAGCGAAAGAAGCAGCTTTAGAAGAGGAGAACAGTACCTTGTGGTTAGGAAATCAGGGAGGAGAAGAAGAAACGAAAGTTCCCGTATTTAATGAACAAGAACAAAAGGAGCTACAAAAGAATGGAGGGATTCAAGATGAAACAGGAAAATGGACAATGCCAGATGGAAGACAGATCCTTAATAAGGCCTTGACATGGAAAATTTTGGAAGCTATCCATGCTTCAACACATTGGGGAACACAAGCACTCTGTGACCACTTTTTAAGGACCTATTTATGTATTGGAGCTTTTGAAATTGCAAAAATGATAACAAAAGGGTGCATGATCTGGCAGAAGATAAACAGAAAAGGGATGAGGAAAGCACCACCTGGAGGAAGAGAATTAACCAAAAGACCTTTCCGGAATATTCAAGCGGATTTTACAGAACTTCCTGTTATGCATAAACTTAGGAAATTGGCTTTCGCATATTGGTTGTCCTGAGACCAAGTCGGAGGTTGTTAAAGTTGTTAATCAAGTTGGGAGTTTGTTAAAATTGTTAATTAAGTTGAGGTGATTAAAATTGTTATTATGAATAGATTGTTAAGCAAACCCAGAGTTAGAAAGTTGTATATGTCTTGTTGTTTATTCAAGTTATATTGTAAAACTTTGAAAATGCGTTTTAAGGTAATGATTAAGTTAAGCTGTTTTCCAGAGTAAACGACCCATATGAACTGCCGCAGAGCTATTCTTAGTAGTCGACTGGAGACCTGTCACCAAGCTCCATGGAAACCGTGCATTTCAATTAGGACATTTTCCCTCCAAAAAGGCAGAAAACAGCCCCCAGAGACGGCACCCTAGATTCAAACGAGCTATTGGCCAGAGACTGCACCAATGACCTGGACCGTGGAGGAACTTGACCAATCACCTCCTACTCTGGAGGCAGGACAGTGGGCAGTGATGGGAGGGGCCAGAGGGGTATAAAACCTCCTGTCACCAGCCAGGAGCTGCCCTCTTCCTCAGGACTAGCGTCTGGAAAAGCCTGATGCTGTGGCCCTCAGACCTATATCTCTATCCAGAGATTTCCTTATAAGATCTTTCCTTCAGATTAGCTGAAGGAAAACCCAGCACCATAGGTCTCTACTCTGGGTTCATAGCCTTTCTGGTTTTAAGTGTCTCCGATCCGTGTGTTCCCGGGTTTGTTGTTTTAATCAAATACTTTGAACTCTGTTTTCCAAATTTTTTTTCCTTTTTCTAATAAATTACTTTCCTTTTTTTAATTTAAAAAATCAAGAGTTGTCTTTATTTATGACATTCCCCAAATCAAAAGATTCAAATATTTACTAGTTATAGTAGATCATCTAACACATTGGATTGAAGCATTTCCAACCGTTAACACCACAGCTAATGCTGTCAGTAAAGTCCTGCTACAACAAATCATAGCTCGGTATGGAGTCATTAATACCATTGATTCAGACCGAGGCCCACATTTTACAGCAAAAGTTCTGCACCAAATAATAACAGCACTTGGTATTACATGGAGACTACACACCCCATGGCGGCCCCAGAGCTCGGGTAAAGTAGAAAGGATGAATCAAACTTTGAAAAATACACTTACAAAATTAGTAATAGGAACAAAAATGAACTGGCTAAAGTGTCTTCCGTTGGCATTAATGAGGATTAGAACTAAACCAAGAGCAGATATGGGGATGTCCCCATATGAGGCAATGTTCGGCTTACCATTTTTAACTACCTCTAACTATACGGGAATTTATGAATAAGGAGAACAAAGCACTAAGAAATATGTGCAAGCAATCGCCAACAACTTAGAAGATCTGAGGAGAAAAGGATACCTCCCCCAAAACACCCCCATTGACTTTAAAATCCATCAATTGCAGCTGCGTGATTGGGTCCTAATTAAAGTCTGGAAAGAAATACCTCTAACCCCAAAATGGGAAGGCCCCTTTCAGGTCTTGCTAACCACAGAGACTGCAGTGCGCACACAAGAGAAAGGATGGGCTCATGCCACAAGAGTAAAGGGACCTGTATCAGCTCCAACTGAGTGGACAGTAAAAAACAGAACAGATACAAAATTAACCTTACAAAGAAAACCCAAAAATACCAACTGAAAAGAACTATCTGAGATATTAAGAGTACTAATGTGTATTATCAGTAAGGTTACTATATATATTTTTAACTTAATTATATTTATGTAAGGTTATTATATGTTTTTTTTAACTTAATTATATTTATTGTTAAGAGATGTTGTTTATGGTAAAGAAAGTTGCTAAGCATATTCATTTGTTTATGTTTAAAGTTACAAGCCATAACTCACAGTATCTTCCATTGCAGATATGCTAAAGGTCTAGGATTCTGAAGAAATAGAACATTCCCGTTCATCTAGCAATCAGGCCCCAAAAGCAATCAACAGAGGTCAATACACAGAGAGAACAGGTGAGTCACCTCAAACATCAGGGATAGGAGCCTAACAAGGGGCAAGACCAGATCAGGCTTTGCTCTAACCATGAGAGCGCCCTGTACGGGACTCTTGTTGATGGTAGGCATGCTGAGCATCTGGGCTCTGGCCCAGGGGAGTTGGGAAGAACCCTGTGACAAATGTTACTATCCCCTGTGTGCAGGTGACTCCCAGAGTGCTGTCCTAAGAATCCATTCAAACCCTAAAATACCATGTATCGACCAGTTAGAAATAAAAACCTGCAAAGAGGACGGAAAAACATACTGGCTAGCAGAAAACATAGGGAATTTCAAACAGAAGCTAGAAGGGGAATGTCCTATGAAGGAAAAACAGATATGTTCGGAAAAGGATTTGAGAAAAAGCATTACAGAAAAGGGAACATCTGAGCCAGACCAGACCAGGGAAAAAGAATTAAAAGGGGTGGTAAAGAAGGGAATGGAGGATTCAATTTGAAGTGGAAAAAATTTGTTTTTAGATTTGGTGGAACGCATAGGTTATGAATTTAGTATCTCAAACTGTTGGATCTGTGGTGATACTGGTTTAACAGAAATATGGCCTTGGGAAGGTATTGCATTAAGTCCACAGGAAATAGTTAAACTGATGAAGGACCAAGAACGACAGAAGGCAATACTCAAGAGAGATCCAGAAGAAGTATGGACATTAAGATCTGGAATAATCGGTGAGGAATGTTTGTGGAGGCGAGGAGAAACATACTCAGTTAAGGTGGGAGATGTGTCTTGTAAATGGTATTTAGTCACCAATGGAACCCATAAGTGGTGGATCCCCAAGGCACCTGACCTCTATTGGTCCCGAGTAGACAAAGGAAGACGCTCTTATATAAAAAGAATAGGATTGTATGAATGTATCACTAAGATCCCAAACCCTTTTTCGGATATACCTGAGATTGCTGCATTATGGAGTAGAGCCAACATTGGATCTATAGTTCCAAATTTCTGGAAAGCCCCTGATGGTCTATTTCGGCTCTGTGGAAATAGAGCTTATGTCAAACTACCTGATGAATGGGCTGGGAGTTGTACTCTAGGCATTATCAGACCCTCTTTTGTCTTACTCCCATGAAATTCAGGCCAAGAATTGGGCGTACCATTGCATGATACTTTGTGGAGAAAGAGATCTGGCTGGGGGCACCCAGAAGTGGGGAGATGATGAATCGCCGCCTGAAAGAATCATTTGAGAGTACAGCCTGGCCACTTGGGCTCAGGACGGCTCATGGGGATATAGGACCCCCATTTATATGTTAAATCAAATCATCCGATTGCAAGCCGTCCTTGAAATTATCACAAATCAAACAGCCCTGGCTCTAGACCTAATCTCTGCACAACAAAAACAAATGAGAACCATGATCTATCAAAACAGGCTAGCCCTAGATTATCTCCTGGCAGAGGAAGGTGGTGTATGTGGGAAGTTTAACTCCTCTGAATGTTGTGTTGAGATTGATGACGATGGGGAAACCATTAAAAATATTACAGCTAACGTTAGGAAACTAGCACATGTACCAGTTCAGAAGTGGACACCACTCGTCAAAGGAGGATAGTGGGATAATTTGTTTGGCGGAGAGTGGTGGAAAAAGGCATTATTTTTTGGGTTACGTGCAATAATCAGTGTCATCCTTCTTCCCTGTTTCCTACCTTGCTTCATCCAAATGGTAACGAGGATCATCCAAAGTTCCCTGGAAAAATTAACTGAAGAAAAGATCATGACACTAAAGGCTGCTAACGAATGACGAAAAACTCCAGAGACTGTCAAAGAAACTTATGAAAGATACCTAAAGTTAAGAAAAATTTATGAAGCCTACAAAAGCCCTGTTTAATAAGAGACTGATGCGGGTCGAAACCCAATCAAAGAGAGAGAGGGGGGAGTTGTTATGAGGATGTTGGCTTTCGTAGGCCATTTACATATTTCCAAGTTGATATGTTGTCGGGTTGTGGGTATGTTCGGTGTTGGGATCAGTTGTGGGCTAATTAATCAAAGGTTATTCCAGTGCGTGGTCATAGGCAGGTGTAATACCTTTATGTACCCACTAGATGGGGCGTTATGGGGGGGGTTAATGGAGAGAATGTTCCAGAATTTCATCACAGAGATAGTGACATCACCCTGGACTCTAACTGGTGAAGCAATCCTCCAATGAGACAAGCTTATCCAGAAATGATTGGCTAGGAGTGCATCTTGGAATGGATCAATCCAGAACCCGAGATAAAGACCAATCAGGGAGCGGACTGAAGATCGCACCAATCCCGTTCGAGAAGAGGCTTTAAGAACCCTGGAGACATTTGCTCGAGGTTCTCCTGTGGTACTCATCTGCCAAGGGAGAACCCGGTGTGGCACACACTGTTTCTTTTCTGCTTTGTGGGCTGGACTCTGGGCTTACCCTGGGGTTCTGTCCTCAGTTGTTGTGTCTACCATTAAAAAAATCAGTTAACCTTTAAAAGGTGACTGACTCGTTCTTAACAACATCCCCCCATCTAGAAGGTTCTGTCCTGTTTGACGACCCGTTGGCTCCCTATTCTAACTCCCACCTCCCTGTTACTCCCATTGGTTGTCATGCTGATGTCTTCACCCCCTTGGTTGTATCTGATTGGTTGTTCCCTTTTACTCCACCCCTTTTTCCCTCTGTATAAAACCCCTGGACCCTCAGATCTCCCCTGTCTTTTGTCCCTGGACCCTCCTGTGGAATAAACCCCGTTGGAACTCAAACGAGAGACCCCTTTCTATTCTTTACCTCTGGGACACTGTGCCGAGAAGACCAGGCAGGTTAGGGTGTGCTCCCTCTTATGAGGGGCCAGGACAGGCTCACATCTGCCACAGCCCTGCAGAAAGCCAGCATCAGGGAGGATGCTTTGCGAGGATAGGCAAGGATTGCAGGAAGGACGCTGGGCATCCTCTTCTGAGGACACCCACAGCCAGCGTCAGTATACTGTCTCATTTCTAAGTTTCAGAAACAGAGTATGTATTCCATCTCTTCCTATGGAATAGGTTTAGTAAGATGAACTGCACTAATTTCTGAACTACTTCTGGGGTTCAAACTGACACTCTCCAAGGACCTTCCTGTTGGAACTGAGACGCAGGGCTTTTTTCTAGTTTCAATTTTAGAAATTTAAGGCTACGACATCCACCTTAGCATCTGTATTGAACATTTTAGGCAGGGTAAGCTTCTTAATCCAGGCTCTTTTTAAGCATCCATTTAACCATCACAAAGATGCTCTGGGTTTATAGATTTAGGATAATTTGGATATTACAGGTTATCCTTCCAGTAAAGAAGGAAAATACATAGTTTCTGAACTGTCAGTTTGCTTTTTCAAACCAAGAGACCTATGGCTGCATAATATACTTTTATCAAAAGCTTATGACAGAGCTGGCAGCAAAGCACGCCAGTACCTTTAACCAGACTGTCTACTGGGACATTTTACCCAAGCCCTTGCAGCTCCTACCTCAAGATGAATGATACTAGAATATATGCCAAGCAAATAAAATTAAACTGTGACCAGAACATCAGTAGATGAGGGAATTTAAACGTAGGTTAAAGCATAGCACTGGTTCCTGGCATTTCTTAGCTAATGTTATAGTTAGCATCAGCCCTTGAATGAAGTAGGGAAGACAAAAATTCTTCTTTAAACCTTCACTTACTTCATCACTTATATTCAGTTTCTGTATTGAACTTCTTGAGGGTTTAAAATACCCCATGCAAAACTTGCTCACAGTATCATATAGCTGCAAGGCAGGAAATTCTGATTTGACAACATAATGATAAAAGTTTTTAACAGTGGTAAAACGTTAGTAATCCTGGCGTGGGTAATACAGTCCCTTGTATAAATAAATGGGTTCAGTATGGTCATATATCCCTGAGACAAATGCAAAACTGGAGGAAATGGAAGAAAGGGCTGTTAAGATGATCAGGGAAATGGAGATCTGCCTCTGTCAGAAGAGCTTGTTTAGTCTCTGTCAATGAGGACTGAGAGGTGATATGACTGGTCTCCATGAATATTTTAGAAGGCCAACACTGAAGAGAACAAAAAGCTAATTAAACTAAAGGACAATGCTGGCACAACGACAAGCAGGTATAAATTGACCATGAATATATTTAAGGATGAAATGAGAATATTTCTAATCAGCAAAGGAAATAAGTTTTGAAAGAGAAGATGCAGCAGCAAATGCCTAAGAACAGTACATGGTGATTTTCCTTAACAGCTTGTGTAAGTTTAACATGGCTGGCTGTGATCACAAGGGAAGAGATTCAATATCTTTTCTTTGGCCACATCTGGCCAGTGTCAATCAAGAAGAAAACAGGCTTTCAGATGCACTTGGAGACTGCAGTATGTGGGATGAGGAAAAGGAAGGGTGGTTGCTTCGGAAAGAGTCATGTGATCTAAGGCCTTGTCCCTTCACCCATCTGGTGAAGAGAGTGGCTGGACTCAAAATTAAAACATCCAAATTTTAAACACCTTATACTTATTCAATTGCAAATTTCCATTTAAAATTGTCTTTTATAACATACCTTGTGAATTGTAAACTAAAGGACAGTTTTTGTTTAAATATGCATTAATAATATTTTAATTTCTATTTTATTTCCTTATAAGGAAGACAATAGTTTTATAGTCTATATTCTTTGAAAATCTCAATCCAAACTCTGGGTTTACATCTTTCTCATTTACTCCAAAAATTCCTCCAAATTCCAAAAATTCCACCACTTCAGCAGTGATCATCAATCACACAGAAGTTGAAGAAAGAAAGCTCATTATCTGGGATGTATGTAATGTATCTCCTGTCCCAATTTCACTCATAACTTCCACTCCCACTCCTAGTCATATTTTGTGGAAATACAGGAAAAAAACCAACCAATCTCCCATGAATACTGCAAATGAACAAGTTAAAAAGAAAGTAATGAAAGAAGAAAAGTCTTATGAGTAAATAGTGAATTTCATCTGTTCACTGAAGAGAAATACCATCAAGTTTTCCAAATATCTCCAAGATAAACACGCAGTTACTGTGGCATTCCTGCGGTGTCAGTATGCCAATTTTAGCTCATTTCATTTCACAAACAAAGGTCCTAAGAGATCATATTTTGGCAGAGTTAAAGTCCTTTATTAAAGCCAGACATTGCGGACTGCGATGTCTCTGACAAGGAGTCATTCCAGTTTACCCTCAGCGCTGTGGGTACCCGCAGCCCCGCAGGGACGGCCCTTCCCCGCAGCACGACCGAGGGAGGCAGCCATATCGGGGCCCGCGGAGCACCGGTTCCAATTTTCTCCTCGAATGGAAGCACGTAAAGGCTCCGTCGAGCCTTTACAGGGAGGAATGGGACACAGCCTTATGTCGCGCCAGGGCAGGTTCAGGTTGGATATTAGGAGTAATTTCTTCACGGAAAGGGTGATTGGGCATTAGAATGGGCTGCCCAGGCAGGTTGTGGAGTCACCGTGCCTGGAGGTTTTCAAGAGAAGCCTGGACGTGGGACTCAGTGCCATGGTCTGCTTGGCGTGGTGGTGTTGGGTCATAGGCTCGACTCGATCACCACAAGTGGCTTTTCCTGCTCAACTGATTCTGTGCCTCCCTGTCCCACACATCGGCTCCGCACGCACGAGACCCTTCTGCGACTAAGCGAGAATGCCGCCGTCAAGTTCGGCACTTCCGAGCCGCCTCTCGCTGTGTATCCTGGGAGCTGTAGTTCCCTTGCAGCAGAGGCCGTGGTCTCTGTATCGCGCATGCGCAGGATCACTTGAGCGCCGCGCCGCGGGGGCGATGGGCGCCATCCAGCCACGTGACTTCCAAGACCCCGCCGCTTCCTGCCCCGGCAGCCTCCGCGGGAGGAGAAGCGGGTCGTCGATTGGAAGCCTTGATTGTCACGTGGTCCCTAGTGGCCAATGAGGTGCCGCGGTTTCCGGACCCTACCCCTCCGCCGCTGCTCCGTTCCGCGAGATGGCGGGGCTGGGGGCCCGGTGGCTGCTCCGGCCCGGCCGGCGCTGCTTCTCAGAGGTGGCACTGGGCGGCCCCTCGCCGACCCCCGCCGCCCCCTCGCCGACCCCTGGCCCGCTCTACCCGCCTGTGGTGGCGTCCATCACGGCCAAGAGCAAAGCGGCCAAGTGGCGACGCCGGGAGCGCTTCAACCAGCGGGTGCACGCGGCGGCCACGGTGGAGGAGAAGCTGCGGCTGTACGGGCAGCTGCAGCGGCCCAAGTACATGGTGTACCCGCAGACCTTCGCCCTCAACGCCGACCGCTGGTACCGCAGCTTCACAAAAACCGTCTTCGTGCCGGGGATGCCCCCGAGAGCCGCGGCCGCGAAATCCCCGGTAGCGGCGGCGGGAGCGACACCCGAGGCCGGCAGAGCCGTGCAGCCGGGAGCAGAGGTGGCTGCGGAGGCACAGGGGGTGGCGGAGGCGCCGAGGGCTGCGAAAACCCCGGAGCCCGCGGCGGGAGCACCGCCGTTCCTGGATTTGGGCGACCTGCGCTCTCTCGCCTGCGACGCCCTCCTGCAGGAGAGCTACTACCAGAACAAGCAGCGGCCGTTCCTCTACCGCGACCAGGATCACACTCCCGGCCCCTTCCTCACGCAGCTTGTTTCCACCCTCGCCGCTTTCCTCTCCGGTCGCAACCCATTGCTGGCTGCTTCCTCCCTCGGTGCGGAGCGAGGCTGGCAGGGAAAGGGAGGTGGGAGCCCTGGGGCGGTGAGGCCGGTCTGTGAACGGGCACGTAGCTGGCTTGTTCAGAGCGTCACCAGTAATTTGTCTCCATCATTCTACGTGGATTTTCGGTTTTGTGTTTGACTGTGGCTACAGAAGAAGAACTGGGAGGGTTTTAAATGCAAGGCGAGAATCACTGTTTTTCTGTATTCCTTGTTCTGTTTCAGATCTAAAGCCTGAAGTTAACTATTACTGGCATCACGGTGAGGAAGTAGTTGTTCATGGACATCGAAAGGGGAGAGTTGATCCTGTGCGATTTCAAATAGATGATAACCCACATCTCCAGATCCGTGTACCAAAGCAGCTTCCCGAGGTGTGGATATTTTCAACAGCAAGTTAATACAGTGCATTTTCACTTTTGTTTCTGACAGCCATTGAAACCGTGCAGAGGTAGTCTGTAGAGGATCTGGTTAGTTAGTATGTAACACATTTGGGTATTTTTCAAGTCTTAATAGCCATACTACATTGTGGTAATTGCTTTGTAGCTATTGAGATGGTCTTCTGAACTTTTGGTCCTCTTTGTACTTTAAACTGCACGTTGTTGTATTTAATTAAATTGACTTACTAACATTTTATGCTTGGAAATGGAAGCAAGAGTAAGAAATATGTTGTAGAATGTTGTTAGTGGAGGGGAGTAATAGGAGTCAAAGTAAAAAAAAAATAGAGTAAAAGCACATATAATCTGAATACAAGTGGGGCTGCTTGTTATTACTGCTTAAGAGTTATTTTCTTGAATGTTTGGTTTCCTGGAAGTATATTGTGTTTCAATATTCTAATGGGTTTTTTGTGGGTTCATGCAATAGTAGTTGTGTAGCCAGTGAGGGTCTCTGTTGTCCTGTTTCCACCACGAACTGAAAACTGTTATGCTTTCTGTAAGCACAGAACCTTTATTGCTGACTTAGTTGTACAATTTGCTTAGGTTAACTGTCAGATGCTACAAACCTTGGCATTTTGGAGGAACTGTCTGGGCAACTTAAAATGCAGAAAACCAAATCTGTGAACTCAGTCTGCAGGTTCAAGTTAGTTTATTGGCGGATGGTAATGATGTTTACTCTTTTTCTACGGAAGCAGATTCTGGTTTTGAAGACAGTGACCACTGGCAGTTTTGCCAGCATCATTTCACATCTTGTTGTTCGTATGTTGCAGAAAAATCAATGTGAGATGACTGTGCTAACACTCAGCACAAAACGAGAAGTTCTGTTGCAAAAAAATGAGTTTCATTTAAGGTTATCTGTATGGTGTATGTAAGCAGGACATGCTCTTTCTGTTGTCTGACCAGGAAGTTGTGTATTATGTGAAGCCTGATGTCAGAAATGTGTCTTACATCATAGTTTTTCTTTCTTCTGCTGCCTTCAAGGTTGTACCTCTGGAGTCAGATCTTGGACATGTTCCTGTTATTGATCACAAGCCATCCAAACTACCATTGTTCAAAAAGCAGTATGAAAATAAGGTATTTATAGGTAAGAGTTTTTAGTTATGACATTAGCTACTTCTTTATTGTAAAAAAAACCCCAACAAACCAATGAAAGAAAAACCAACCCCAAAAAAAACCACCTCGATCTTTCTTCTCCCATCAACAGAAAACAGTTGTGTGTTTTTATGTATAACTATACTGCATAATTATATGTAGCATATAGATCTCTATTGAGATTTCATGTCAGTTAGACAATAAGGAGTAGTAGCTTCCTGTGCATATGGTGCTGTGTGTTCAAATTTGCTTGAAGAAGTTCAGTTACATAGAAAATTGTCACAAAACTTCAACTTTTGTTAGGTCTCCAGGGAAATTCTCAGACATTTTGGTATGTGAACTCTTGCTTTTTGGAGGTAGGCAGCTCCTCACAGATCTACAGTGGAGGTTCTAACGTTATTTTCAGGGGCTAACAGTGAAGGTGTATGTGTTCGTGTGCATAATACAGAGTGTTCTCTCTGATGGTTTCATTTTGGGGAACACAGGATCAAAGGTAGCAGATCCATGCTGTTACGGACATACCCAGTTTCATCTTCTTCCTGATAAACTGAAACGGGAGAGGTTTATAAGGGAACGTCTCGAGGATCAGATTGAAGTTGTTTATCGATCTAATGGTATTGCAAGTCTTTTTGCCTGGACAGCAGCACAAGCAATGTATCAAGGTGAGACAGTAGTTTTGACATATTGTCAAAACCACTTCCTGGTTATGAGTGCCTACTGTAAAGTTCTTTAAACTTTTCTCCCCACCGTTTTTTCATGCTTTTTTTTTCTGAAGATGCTCTTAAGTAAGTCTTTACAGACGTAATTGAATTGATAAAAAAAAGTTAGTTTAGACTTTGAATACTTTGATTCAAGGGAATTAATTACAGCGAAAGATATTTTTTTACATGTAACAGTAAGCCTGTGCAAAAACCTCAATCCTGCTCTTTAACAGGGAAATGTGGTAGATATCAAGCAGTTTTGTTCTTTTTTCCTCTGAAACAGCTATGTAGCTTAGCCCTTGTTTCAGTAATTTCAATTCTATGGAACTACAAGGAATGAGAGAAAAATATCAGCAGTCTTACTTTGGGATTTTATGCCTAAGTTTGTCTAAAAAAAATCCCAGAAGACCTGGATGCTTAAAACAGATCAGTCTTTCATTTATTCTTATAAATATAATTATTGCCTAGTTTTACTATAAGACACCTGATTGCTGGTAGTTTCACTTGAGAAGCAACACATGTAAGAAAATCCTTTGACTATGGTGTGTATTGCTGGCTCTGCATCAATTTTTTTATGTAATGGTGTCTCAAAACCTTAACTTCCTTTGCAGACATAAAATGTAGAAGTCAAGTAAATCTTGTCTTCCAATCTGGTCACAGCTGTAAACACATTGTGAGAGTTACAGGGGCATCTTTATGCAAATCTATGACCTTTTTTTTCTTCTGTAACAGTTTCTAACATTGTTTGTTGCACATGTAATATTCTTAAAAAATATTTGTGTGCACTAGGGCACATGCATAAATATGTACATATTTTAAACATACTGTTAGTGCTCAGTGGAGGTTGTTTAAACTATTAATACTTACTGAGATAGTGTTCTTGGTGTCTGGGTGGTTACTACAGTCAGTTATGCTCATGCATACATGGACGTGCTTTTGTCATGAAACAGATGCTCACTGCCTTTTGAGAACCATGGAATAGTAAAAAGACATTTTCCCTCAGCTCCTTTGCAGGACTTTGGATGCTTTAGTAACCTAACTGTTTTGGAAAAGCCACTTGGCTGATCAGTGAGTGTTTTTTATCAACTGATGATAGGGAACTGTATACAAAATGGAAGTACACCACTGTGTCCCTGATGTTGGACATACCCTTCATTGGTGGTTGTGTTTTGGTCAGTCTATGAAAAATGCTTGTGTTGCTAAAGCAGACAGAACTTTTTCCCTGCTAGGCAGCTGCTGCAATACCTGGTGTTTTTTGGTATTTCAGGTCTGGGGCTTAGGTGTGTGTGCTGATAGAAATTTCAAGTCCTTTTGTATTTGTTTATTTTGTAGGATTCTGGAGTGAAGCAGATGTGACCCGTCCTTTTGTATCTCAGGCAGTAGTGACTGATGGAAAATACTTTGCTTTCTTTTGTTACCAGCTAAATACTTTAGCACTAACTGCAGAAACTATTAAAAACAACCCTCGAAAGAATGTCTGTTGGGGTACAGACAGTAAGCCACTGTATGATGTTGTGGAAGATGGTAATGTAAAAGGCTTTAATGATGAAGTTCTGCTTCAGTTGGTTCGTTTTCTGCTAAACAGACCAAAAGAGTTGTAAACCATTAAACCATACTTGAAGTAAAGTATGTACCTGAACTTCATTGTAACTCCATGAAGTATGAGCTAGAACATGCCTTGATTTTACTCAGGTATTTGTCTAGCAAACACTATCTACATATTCTATGTTATTTGGGCCTTCTTTCTTCTTTTTTAATGTATACTGTACACTGACAAATAAATGTATGAAATACCTTAAAGTCTTTCGTATATTTACTGTTAAAAGCTTACTGTGCTAATTCAGTCGTGTGAGTACATTTTTTTAGCAGATCCACAGGTTTATGTTGAACTGTCACAGCAAAGTATGAATTCATATGACCATCTGATAGTATCACTAGGGAATGGCTGTCTTGATATTCAGCATCAGTGATAAATTTCTAATTTTGTGCCTGAGAAGAGTTAAATGCTAAATTCTAAAGAGAAAGTGAGCTCTCTCTAAAAGTGATTCTTAATGAATGGTTGGCAATTTAGTTACATAGTAAGAGAAATCCTTAGACATTGAGCAGTGGTATAAACATGATGAAGCTTACTTCCAAACACTGTGTTATGAACATGCATACCCAATTTTAAGTTGTCACTTTCAGAACCACAGAGAGAACTCCCAAATGCATTTGGAGTCTACAGTTTTTCTTTTCGCTTACGTCCTTGATTTCAGCTGTCATATCTTGACGTTTTCATTGCTGATACTTGGATGTCTTACGTATTTTTAGCAGACCACAGTTGAGCCCCAGCCACAACAAGGATCTCTGACTCATAAGATAAAACATCGCAGAATCATGGGAGTAGTTTGGTTTGGGAGGGACCATTAAAGGTTATTTGTTCCAAGCCTTCTGCAGTCAGCCGGGACATTTTCAGCTAGATCAGGTTGCTCAGAGCCCTGTCCATCCTGACCTTGAATGTTTCCACGGATGGGACTTGGCGTCTACCACCTCTCTGGGCAGCCTGTTTTACCATGCTCATTGCAAAAAACTTTTCCGTGTATCTAGCCTGAATTTGACCCTCTTTCGGTTTAAAATATCACCTCTTGTCCTATTGCAGCAGGCGCTGCCAAGATACAAGAATTGTTAGGAGCCTTAACAAAATGTGTCTGGTTCTGAGGTAACTAAACATGCCTGTAATTTTATGTAGTTTCAGCTACTGCACCTGACCTTTTTGGAATTTTCCAATGTTCTTGTAAAAGAGTTAACTGTGTTTTTGAAGGGAGAGTACTGAATCATGTGTGACTCATGTTGAAATACTGGCCTGCACATTCTTCAGTATGAGCAACAGCCCGCTTCCTGTTGTAAAGTGGCGTATAAAGTATTTTGTTAGTTACAGAGTTGTAGACTAGTTGTAGAGTCTTACTTGCCTGGTACTTTGTTATGTTGGAAAGTGTTGCCACTTTCTCCACCAGCAAGAGATAATGTAAGTAAGATGTGCACAAGCACGGATTATTTTTTAAGAGAAGTCCTTAATTACTGCTTTTGTCTTAACAATGCAAGACTATTACCATTTCTGATAACTGCTGATCCTTGGGTTGCGTAAATGTTCCTTGTAGGAACAGAAGATAAACTGCTGGGTAAGAATGTTGATTATAGAGAATGACCTGTGACCTAGTTTAAAAGGGAGTGGTTGATTGTTGTTGTCAGGTGTGATCAAGGGATGATGCAAAATGGAAGGAAATGAAAAAGAAGCAGTTGGATATTCTGACCCTATGACAATCTTTACAATCGGTGTGATATGTTACAGTCTTCAGCATACAAGTAGTGGCTGTGAAAGCTGGCATGTACAGTCAAAGAAACTCATGCTCCCAGGGTTTAAAAACCACTAATTTTTCCGTGATTCAGCCTTTTGTCTATCCTGAGGCTTCGGGTGTAGTACAGCAAGTTCAAAGAACTTATTTCCTTTGTGCGGCTTTCCTAGTGACTGAAATATTACTGTAGATGTGTCACCTGGTGGTAAAACCCAGTGCTGGGAGTGAGGGAGAAAGACTTAGCTTGAGCTGGCACTTTAGTAATTATGAAGTACCGACTTAGCTTTCTTCAGCTTTCTGGAGCAGGAGATACCTTGGAAAAACACCGGGTGGCACTGTTCTACCTTCTACTGAGGAAAAACTGTAACGGGCGTTGTTCTACTTTTTTGTCACTGAATGGCAAAGTTGAGACATTGTAATGTTTGCAGCTTTCTACAGCAATCTTTCATCTCCAAGGCCAGGTTGGATGGGGCTTAGAGAAAGCTGTTCTAGTGAAACGTGTCCTTGCTTGTGGCAGGTGGGTAGGAACTAGATGTATTGTAAGATCCCTTCCGACCCAAGCTATTCCATGATTCTGTGATCTTGTACTCGTCTGTACAGGGTCCTTAATGCTGCTGTAGGATGATTGAGTAAGGAAAAAGAAGCTCTGGTTTTGTGTGTGCTTTCCTTCATTTTTTCTGTAAGTATTGTATATCTATTAAAAGCTAAAAAAAATTAGAAAATTTAGAAGCTGCAGTGTTCCTGTTCAGCTTTGCTCACCAGAAACCCCCCATGATTGTACTCCTCTAAGTCTCATGGGAGCCTTGTTCTTTAGCATTTTATATTGAGTTTGCTGTTTAAAAGAAGCCAAAAAAGGGTAATTTGAAAACATAAGGTGGAAATCTCCAAGTTTGGATCCTTTTTCCTGTATTAATTTCTGCTTAGGCCCATTGGAGTGTAACACAATGAAACATAAGGTGGAATCTAAAAATAAGATCGGGTTTCACATAATGAGGCAAGAATTTTCTCTAGTACTGAAATATTTTGCTTACATCTTTTCTCACCTTCAAGTGGGTGACTGATGTGTGAAATTTGGCCTGCATTGTTGTTTCATATTATGAGGCTGAGTGGTGACTTGGGATGGAAACTTCAAGCAGAGAGGAAGAGATGGGGAGACCGAAACTTTCTTTTATCTACTCAGGGCCATGTTACACCAAGTTGCTGGGGCAGATTTCAGACAGGAGAAATGGCTTTGATATTTATAGTCTTTGCTTGGTCATGCAGAAGTCACTCCTGATATTTCTTTTGGACTCAGGTTTTCTGTCTTTGGAGAAGACACCCATTCCATTTATCACAGGCATAGATGAAGATTTCCTTCTGGAGCTTCATGGAGTGGGTTTTTCCTGAGACAAGAGCAGCTCTTGGAGTGAGCTGTTGGTGAGAGACTCTATTGACTACTTGACATAGTGGCAGTATACCTCTGAGGGACGTAATGAAAGTGGCTTTCCAGTATAGTATGAAAGAAGCTCATCTTGTTCTGATTCTGGAAATACTGGATCATGAGCTGTTGAAGGATGCTAGTAAATGGAGGCCAGTAATGATTACAGGGGTTGTGCCTTCTCTGGTATACTGACAAATTGTGTAAAGTTTGCTAGGTAAATACACAGTAAAATAATTTTTCTGGAAGATCTGACTGTCCTATATCTAGAAGTGGATTAAGAAGAGTTACAAGCTACAAGGAGTTAGTATATGGCCACTACTAATACATTTATTAATGCATGTTGTGGTGTGAAGGGAGGAAGCTGTGAACCTCACTTCATACTCCTACAGGAGCAGGAGTTTACAATTTAAGGGATTATTTGTATCTAATTCAGAATAAAGGGAGCCAGTCTAAAGTCTGCTATGGTAGCTAACCCGTTGATCTTGCAGCTGGAGTTTGAAGATGCGACATTAAAAATTGTTTCCTTTGCTTTGAAGATAACCTGGGTAGGCCGCTTACCACTGGTAACAGATGCTTTGTGATGAGTTTATTTACAACCATTTAGAAAAACCCTTGAAGAAGGCAAACAGGCAGAATGCTTGGCATGCTTTTTTTTAATGTCTCTGCAGGACTAAATGTCCAATAGCTTACACTACTGGAAAGAGAAATAATTCTTCTATACAGGACAGCAGCTTTATGGTGTCTGCTCAGCCGTATTGACCTAAAAGTATCTGCAGTAATTTTTATCTATCCTGGTTTCTGCATAATTGGAAGCTTTTGTTTTTAGCTAAAATATTCTATGAGTGAGCATTCATTCTTCATCTTCGAGCATTCTTGTCTTTTAATAGCTATTTGAAGCTCAATTTATTGAACTAAATCTACAGAATCTTCTCTGTACTACCTTTCTTGTTCTTACTAAGTCATGCTTGATTTCGTTTCTTTAGTTGTATAACAAGAAGAATTGATTGTAATATGTCTCCTTTAAAGTAAATCTTCCTTCTATTTCTTTTCTGTTTTTATGCTTTCAGCATTCCTTTAAAGCAGTAATCAAGTCAGTATACTTTATCACTGCTCTCAAGGGACACTATATAGGATTGTTTGCACTGCTAGAAAGTGTAGGTTATAACAGAAGACTGTCTGCACTGCAAATGTGCATGCTTTTGTCAGTGAGATATCCCAGTGCAGGTTTACATTTCAACCTCAAATTTCAGCATGTAAAGGCTTTTTGTTGTGGTTTTTTTTTTTAAATCAGTTTCTGCATCAATGCATTTCTTCAGGTAATTGCAGGTGATTAGGAGTTGGAATTTTAAAACTCGAGTTCTGTGATTGTTTAGCCTGGAGAAGAGAAGGCTCAGGAGAAAAGTTATCAATGTGTATAAATACCTGATGGGAAGAAGTGAAAGAGATTTAGCTAGGCCTATTTCAGTTGTGTACAGTGAGAGGGCAAGAGGAAACAGGCAGAAACTGAAAAATAGGGAAATTCTACTTAAAAGGTTTTGTTTGGTTGTTTTTTTTCTCTAATGACAATTGAACTCTAGAACAGATTGCTCTAAGAGGGATGTGGAGTTTCCATCAGTGGAAATACTTGAAACCAGATAGGTCAGCCCTGGGCAGCCTGTTGTAGGTGACCCTGCCCTGAGCAGGGTGAGTGGACTAGACAACAGGTATCTTCCAACTTTTAGTACTCTGTGATTCTGTGGAAATAAATTCGTGGTCAGCTTGTAGATCAGATACTATAAATGTGTAGGAGGAAACCATGTGCAGAGATTTGGGTAAACAGTGGGTGTCGGCCTGAACCTTCTCTCTTTTGGTCTTTGTGTGGCCAGCCATGTTTATGCATTTATTCAGAACATAAATTTTAATTGAAATGCAGCTGCAAATTACTTCAGCAGAAGACCCTTACATTACATCTTCCTTTCTTGACAGAGTACTGACACCAAGAATACAGTTAAGGCTATACACTGAATTGCTGTGTTTCCGAGTTTATCTCAAAGCATGTTTGTGTCTGAGCTTCCTATCAATATCGTAGTTCCTTACATATGACTTTGACAGGCCCAAGTGTCTTCTCCGTTTCAGAAGGCAAGGTTAGGCAGTGTTGACTTGGCCCCTGTTGTCTATATACGAGTGTGGTGTTGGTTTATTCTGCATACAAGCATAGATAGCAGATCCAAACAGTCCCTGAAACTCCCAGAGGGAACTGTTACAGTAGAACACCTCTCTTTCTGAAGGTATGTAGTGTTTTGCCCGTGTGATTAATGATCCCCTCTAATCCAGTTACAGCTAAGAAGCTCATGTCAAATGTCTTATTGTTGTTTTAATAGGGCAGATATGCCTACCCTCTGGGAAATCCTGTGCAAATACATAAACAGACCTTGCCATGAAAAATTTCTCAAGCTGATAAGGAAAGCAAAGAAGAATGGGGGAAACAGCAATGCCTGCTTCTTGGAGAAATTATCCAGTAGCGTAAAGATAAAATTGAGGTGGAGTTAAGAGTCTCGTAAGACTCTTTGGTAGGATAATAAGATTTAGGCTTGTAACTGTGTTTACACAAGAGATATGCACTAGTAGATGACTTTCTTTTATAACTTTAAAAGAAATAACAAGGTACAATTTTATGTTGTTTCTCAATAGCATGTTATTATCTATTTGGACCAGGCTATTATCATTATTATCATTAGTATCATTATTATATGTTAATCTCACTTGAAACTGAATATTAAAAAACCCCCAAAACTTATATACTTAATGTTTCAGCAAGGTATGCTCCCACTGGGATTTTTTTAAGTATCTAAACAGGTTTGATTCCTAAATCTTAATAATAATTTTAATGGAATTTTATTTTAGACTTCTAAGGTACATAGATATTTTGATGATTTTTTTAATGTACTTCTAAAGCCACTAACCTGCCTTTTGAAAATGCTCAACCAGATTTCACTACAATACAAATCTAAATAAAGCATTTGCTCAGACTGGACAGTACAGAATTTCTGAAGTGTACTGCTTTTCCCTCTTGTAAGCATATTATTATGCTGACCATGATCTGAATTAGAACACGGCCAGCCTGGCATTCAAGAGGTACTAAACAAAATCAACATAATGACTGTGTGTTTGGACAATTGCTCTCTCTGGAGATATACCTACTGGGCTTTTCTGAAAATGTCATATGTGCACAAAGAATTATGGCTTAAATAAATCAACTATATTTTTGTTGCAAGCCTTTGGATTGAATCTGTGGGTGGATGGATGGATGGAAGCAAGTGGGATGACGTTTAAATGTCAAGTATGTTGTTGCCATTTTACCTTCTGTGTTAAGAGATGCCTAGGAAAGGGCAGGATGGACTGAAACACCTTATGGAGTACTACTTGAGCTCAATACTGTAAGGAAACTATGGAGAAGACAGAGTCAAGTCTCGTAAAAGCTAACTTTAAATTAAGTGAACTAAGAGTGAATTGTGCATCCTCCCACTGTAAACAGAAACGTCTTTACGGGAGAGGATAGATTATTTATGTGATCTAAAAGTTACTACCTTCAAAAATAAATATTAGCTAGAGGGATTAAACTAAGACAAAGTGTGTGGCTCCGTTAGTTATGTACTAATATATTTGGTTTGTATGGATGTTAAATAATGAGATAAGGTGTTTCTGGGCTAAACATGTCCTTAGTAAAACTTGTGACCAAAATCCTACTGACACACAGTAGGGAACAGATTGACTGAAAGAGGGGTCTGCTAGCAGGTGTGTGTATGTGTTCAGAGACAGGGGCGACTCCAGAGAATCTGAGGGTGTGAGTAGAGGGAAGGGCATTGGTGGGGAACCCGTAGTAATCAGGTGAAGGGTTGTGAGAAAGAAAGAGGCTTCTTTTTCCACCTTCACCCTTTCCACCCTCAGGCTTTCCAACCTTCAGGAGCCTCCCTAACTCCTGGCCTGTCTTCCCTTTTGAGATTGTACACCGTGTTTCTTCCAAACTCCTTCTGGACAGAGCCTTTTGGGTATCTCTGAACTACACATCCTGCATTTCAGCTCAGGTACGATAACCAGGGCAGCAGCCTTTCCTGTCAGTGCTGGCAGCTCAGCCTCACAAATCCTGCAAGGGGTCTTTGCTTCTCTCTCTTGTCCTTTTAAGGTACTTTGACGTTTAGGTGTCTAGATATGGTTGCTAAAGCAGATTTCAGATATATTCAATAGAAAACGGAGACATGTCTTACCTAATGAAAGAACTTTGACTAAAGCATAGTGGTTGTATGTAGTAGTTTCACCCCTTTTGGAGTCAGTGGAGGGAGAAACCCCACTGAAGAACAATTCAGTCCTCCTGAGATTTAATGTGTCTGCCTGCTCATTGAAAGACAGTAGTGATACTTTCAATCTTCCTCTTTCTTCCAGTGATTGTAGCTTTGATTCTTTCTTTCCTATAGATCTTAGTTTGTTGGAAGTGTTCTGTAATTCTTAAAATATGATGGGGAATAGATACTTTATGGGTCTTTCTGAACTGGGTATCCTAGTCACTGCTGTTCAAAAGGAGACTGGACTGGGCAGTCAAGCTGACTTCCCTCAGGCCTTCATGCAGAAATATCTGTAGCCTTCAGAACATAAGGCATTGTTGTGTGCAGAAGAAGTATCAATTATTTTTGAACAATGATAATAGTATCTGATTTACTTTTTTTGTCTGGTCTCAGCCAGCAGGAGAAATAGCTGGATAGACTTCTAAGTGTTCTTTGTTGCCCTTTTTTTTTTGTTCTGCTTGTTTTGGTTTTGTGTCTATGACTTGACTGTGTTACTGTGTTTTTTCTTTGACTTTTATTTTTTAATTGTGTTTTTTCCCTTGGCACTCCTTTTTTTTTTTTTTTTTGCTTGGCAGTCTTCAGCAATATTTGAAGGAGTGGGAATGTGGCATACTGAAAGCTTGAAAGATATCATGCTTGGGAAGGAGGTTACTGAATTTCATTAGGGAAAGTCAAGGGAATTTTTAGCTACATTCAGTACTTTAAAATGAATGTGCTCAGTTCCAGTCTACAGAAATAGGATATTTAATTTCAAACCGGTTTTGAGGTAAGCAGTTTCAACATCCTTTAATGTTGCAGTTATTGTTTCCTGTGGAGGGTAGAATAGTTGTTATGGTATAATCTGTTTGGCAGAAGAGGACAAATCATCACAGGATGAGAGAGAGCATATAAATGGTGTACAGGGCTGGAGCTGAAGTCTAGAGGGATGCAATGTTGACATCAGTGACAGAAGATTTAAAAGAGGCTGACAATATTTCCATGGACCTTTTACTGCTAAATTTTAGTTATTAGTTATTACTTCATAACAGTTTTTCATGGTGTTGTTGTGTACTTTTAACTTCAAAGATTACTCCCTGTTGTTAAAATCTGATGCAGATTCCTCATTATGTGTAGCATCGAGAAAATTTGAATAAATTATAAATTATTATAAATAAATTTTTAAATTTATAAATTTGTATAAATTCAGATGC
Source organism: Amblyornis subalaris (assembly GCA_018881555.1). Taxonomy (NCBI): domain Eukaryota; kingdom Metazoa; phylum Chordata; class Aves; order Passeriformes; family Ptilonorhynchidae; genus Amblyornis; species Amblyornis subalaris. Next base: position 453,103 of record JACAXG010000223.1, read on the forward strand.
TTTCCTTTATGCCACGTAAATATTAGAATGGAACAAGTGTTTGCAGCATGAGTTTCAGATGAGAACCTTATGGAAGCAAAGCCCTTCCCTTGAGCAAAAGAGTAATTTTTTCCTTCAAATAAACACCCACTCATTTCACTGTCTTCTGGGGAAAAAGAAAAAAAAAGTGGAATAGGAAAATGTTTATAGTACTGTAGATACAATCAAGGAGGTCATTTGCAGTTGGGATTTAGCCTTGTTCCTTACTTCACTCTCACTAGTTGGGAAGCTGTTCTGAAAGGTTTCTGCTGCAGTTAACAGAATGTGAGTTGTAGTCTCAGTTTCACTGGTGTAAATTCATAGTTACTCTACTGAAGATTTACTGGAGTAGCAATTCTAATACTTGGCTTCTTGTGTTACTGTATATAAATGTATAATTAAGGTGAACAAAAAGAACTTAGATTCATTAAACAAACTGGGGAGAGTGGCAAAATAAACAGCATATGATAAAATTTTGAGGAGAGTGCAGAATCACATAATTCCATAATTAACCATACCTAGAACTAGCAACTCATATATCAATTCCAACCACTTCCTCCTCCCCCTTTTTTAACATGTTACCAAAGCTATATAAGAGAAAATACTTGCTAAACAGTGTCTCACCAAATTTGCGAGTGGTACCTGTAGGAAGTCTGTTTTCAAGGAAGAGCTTCAGACCTTCATGCAGTATACAGCTTTATATATTTCCAAATGGGTTTGGTCTGAAGCCTAGGAGCTGACATATATTTATGCTTAGAGATGTCTTCTGATTACAGTGGTACAAGGAATAAAGTATTAATAGTCATTCGTGTTTGTTTCTGGCTTCTAAAAAACAGAAGAGCTCAATTCTTTGTGTTTACAAAAACCCCACAACAACAACAACAACAAAAAACAAACAAAAACCACAATCAAGTGCCCCAAGAGGAGAAACCTGAAGAAAAGAGTAATAAATCGCATATAGCCAACATCAGTTTGAAAATTGAAAATTGCCAGTTCCCTTTTTCTCTGTGTTTTTCTCTGTTTTCAGAACATATTCTGTCATGAGAAGCTTTAAGGAAAGGTTAGAATGAGAATGGAATGTAATAAAACTTTGAATTTAGCCCTGCTTTGAGTAGAAGGTTGGACTAGATTGCCTCTAGTGGTCCTTTCCAATCTACATCCATCCATACTTTTACAAAGGGAAGGAGGGGGAAGGTGATCGTACATTGCTGCTGTCATGAGTGAGACCTCTCTCATGTTGCCTCTCAGGGAATGTAGTTTGAAAGAATGTCACTGAGATTTTTCATTTCTTAATGTTGTAAGCTTGCATCGTAGATATAGTATGGTTTCCTAGGGGATGTATCTGAAGGCATTTCTGTTACAGAACTGTAAAGTTATGTAAGTTATGCAGAGTTATAAGGTGCTGACTGTATTTTCGGAGGAAATACACGTTAATAATTGGGACTGAATATTTAGGTAATTGCTCATTTTCTCACTGAAATTTTGAAAATTTGTAGCAGAAGATGGATGACCTATTCAATATGTGCTTGGGTAACCAGTTGTTCCACTCTAAAAGAAATTTTAGTCACCCCCTCAGGAAGGAAAACTAATCTGTTTTGATTTAGGCAGCCAGTCACGCAAGGGGCACACAGGCAGCAACACAGTTCAAAATGTACTCTGAGAAGAGCCCCATGTACTGAAATAATTTGGGATCAGCTTTTGGATGTTTCATAAGCAAACCCAAGGTTTAACTTCACCAAATAAATGCTTCACAATGAATAATGCACCCAGCTGTAGCGGTAAATGCCATTTGCTCAACTGCTTAACTATTCATCCTTCTGACCAAGGTTTATGGTGGTGTGAAATGCAGCTTAACTTTGCAAATATGGAATGTATAGTAAAATTATCCCCTTTTGTGAAATTAGAAGGAATAAGCTTCTGATGGGTGTTTATGTACTGTGCTGACAGATTATAAAAGATTAAAAGGAAATTTTAATGAAGTGAAAAGCAGCCCTTGCAGCTTCTAACCCTCATGATTAGAGGAGCAGAAGCTAGGGGATTTAGGAGGATTTAGCAAGATGAGGTAGATGGGGCAGGGAGATTATGACCTGCAATTGGAACCAGTTGCTTGTCTAACTCGTGTTTCCTTAGATAATGCACTTAGGGCTCCAGTTCTTTCAAGAACAATGAGGATGAGATGGGCAGAAGAAACATAGTCTTGGAATAGTTTGTGGCTTATTTTCTCTGATCAAATAATAAAACACAAAGGCAAACACAGAGTCAAAACAGTGTATCAAACAACAAAACAGAGAAGAACACAGCATTTACATTTATATAAAGGGAATGTTGCAAGTCACGGGGCAATGCAGTCGTTTTGCATACTTTTTGTAACAAAAATCACACAAAAGAGGTCTAACTAAATGCTTGGGATTATAACCTGAACTCTTCATTGTGTTTTGAGTATGTTGTTGTCATAGAAAAGAAAGTTGGTGTGTAATACAGGCATAAATTGTTGTATAAATTATTGAAAAGGAAACATTTGGTTTAGATCATAATTATGTAGAATATGTATTACAGAGTACTGAAAGCATTTGAAGAATCCAAAAGGATATTGATGAACAGCATTTGTAATTACTAATTAATGAAAGTCATTAGTAAAAAGCTTCGTTGTTAGAAAAAACTTAGAGTGTTACTGCCATGATACAATTTTTATAAAACTGCTGAAGGATCACAAAGGATGAGGACAGAGCACTTATTTTGCTCCCCATTGTTATGTGGATTATGTCATTCATTATCCATCTAAAGTAAACTCGAGTTCTGGGCAAATGTCTCTTTTGCAGATAGGCTTACTTTCTATCCTTGTAAAAGGCCTGCCACAGCAGTGCTGCAAAAATAACTGGCCTTCTCTGTCATCAGTGGAGCTTCCCCTTTTGCTGCAGTCACAAGCTGTCTTGGGGCTAAGAGCTCTGTGGAGAAATTTTTGGCATGGTGCTTACTATTTTCCATTTTAAACCTCCTTATTTTCCTGGAAACAGGATGGATGACATTAGTTTTTATATCATGCACTCAATATAATAAAATTTCAGATCATGTGCTTGCACTTTCTTTTTTGAATGATTGCAGCTCTTGTTTTGGGGACTTTCTCGTTTCATGCTCTGTGTCAGTACAATCTATTCTTCAAATACTAAACAAGAAAAAACATCTATCAAACAGAGTTTAGAGATCCCCTTAGGTTTTTCCATTCGAAACAGTCAATACAAACCATCTTAAAAAGCAAAGCATTAGAACTGGAGCAGATAGTTTGTTTTACTCTGGCATGTGGAATGAGCAGTAAGAATTGGTTTGGACATCTTTATATGCCCCCCCTCACCCTCAGAGTAGTTAGATACCTATGGCTTTAGGCATCTTTAGATACCCAGGTGACTAGGCATATGTCATTAGAACCCCAAATTCTCAGCTCAGTTGATAATAATTATATCATTGGAGTATCTGTCATTCAGGTAGTACAAAAGTATTTAAGGGCTGATGTCCATGCAGGACACTTAGAACTGTATCTAAAAGCAGAGATTCAGAGGCCACCCTCAGCGATTCTCAGTTTCAGAGGCATTCTCTGGTCTATTGTGCATGTGAAGACAATCCTGGAGAGATGAAATAAAATAGAAGTGGCCTTTTCTGAGGCCAAAAGATGAGCTAGATTTTGCATAACTTTACTCATGGCTAAGGAGTTGTCCTAGAATGCAGAAGGCCATTGCTGAAAATCCTGCTCACCTGGGTTTGATTTAAATCCCTGTTTCCTGGACTCTAGAGAGATTCTTGATCACTGGAACATTGATTTTATGTTTTGCCCAGTTAATACTTTATATAACTTCAGAAGAGGAACTTGAGTGATCTACTTTGGAGAAATGAAGCAGTATTAAGAAGGCTCACCTTGGATAGATACTCAAAGCAGCAGATATGTCAGATATGGAAAAGAAGACAGACTTGCCGTGGTCTGATTAGGGCACTATTCTCCAAGTTGATAGATATTTGTGATGACTTCACTTCTTATTTTAGTAAGGTGAGTACCTAATTTCGGGATTGAAAAGACTGATTAACACAGACGATATCTGGGTAACAGAAGGATCTCCTTGTGGCCATCATCTTTGTAAGTAACAACATCCCACACATTTCCTAATTGTTTCACTCCTGGCTAGTGCAGATGACTTCAAGTCATCTAGGGTCGGATTCCTGGTTTTGCTAAAGTTAGATGGAAGCTGTACATCTGAACACACTTTTGAATTGGAATCTTAGCAATCAACTATCAAAATCTCCACTGTTCCAACTTTTGCAAAAACACTGAGAATCTAGGGTTTAGAAACTGAGACAACTGTATTGTTGTTTCCTGAGACCATCTGTAGTGTTAATGTCAAACAATGAATATTAAACTATTCCTTATATCTGCAGAGTATTAAAAATGCAGTTTTAAAATCTGGTTTCACAAGATTGAAAGAGTCAAGAAAATTGTGCTTAGTGGTGGAAGGAGTTACAGCTCAAGTTTTAATTTCTGTTCATTGACAGTCTAGTGAATTATTTACGTATTTACTTTGAAATGTTCTGTGTGGGGAACTATATATTTTTCACTCATTGCAACTGAAGTTTGGCAATTCAGCATAAGGAAGAAATAAATAAGTTTGCACTAATGGGAACTGGCTTTAGAATTATGATTTGACCAAACAAGTTCTGTAGCAAATTTCTCATAAACTTTAAGCTTCAAACTATATCTCCACAATTGTTTGAGGGAAGTTTAGTTCAGACAACATTGCAGATCTGAAAAAGTGTCCAGAAGCTTGTCTAATTTTATTCTGGCTGAGAATAATTCTGTAAATAAGTCGATTTTATTCTGTATCATTTGATCCACAGATACTACATCTCTACAAACTTGCCCACCATGCTGGGTGAAGCAACATTATTATTAATATATGTATGTAAAATATACTTTTTCAAGTTATGGGGATCACATCAGTAGCTATGATATTCTCTGCACTTTAGTCCTAGAAGAATTTATATGATCAAGCTTACACTGATTTTAATGAAGTTGGAGAGTTATTACAACTAGTATTTGAGCTAACTTGTTCAGTGTTTAGTTGGTGTCTATATGCTGTATTATATATATTTTGCAGATATATATAAAAGTCTTAAGTTTTGTCTACTGATGCCATGTATTCTACTTGAGCATTAAAAGCTAACAATAAAGCTTGATTCAATGGATTTTCTGATTTTTATGTTCAAGTAACCGATATTAGAATTTGGCACAACCTCTTTTAGGTTATGCATACTAAAGGTAATGGGACATAGTATGCTGTTAAAGGCAACAACAAAAATAATTTATGATCCTGTCTGCTCAAGGCAAAGGTTAGGTTACCTTTGTCAGCTTCTTTTCTATGATACAGCTGTAGGATGAAATGGTAGGAGACAAGTTCTAGAAAAAATCATAACAGTATTCTGAACAAACTGTGCTGGAATAGATATTTGAACTTTATGAAGATTCACCTGTTGGGTGTTCATTTTGTTCCTCTTTATCTTTCTGTTTTCACTGTGAGATTAACTTTGACTTTGTAAATTGGAAACAGTGGGATCTTGTTGAAAGTGTTGCACTGGGTCCCTTGCTTAGACATTTGAATGTTTTTGATGTCATTGTAACCGTTCCACTGAACCAGATGCCTTTCCATCTTTCACTGATTTTGTTGAGGGCTTCTATACAATTCCTGAAATAAAGATGAGCTGTTGGTATTCTTTTCTTCCTTGATGTTTAAGAATGCACATCTCAGATCTTTAAAACCACCTATTTTACGGTCAAAGCAACAGTCCTTTGCCAGCCTGATGTCTTTTGTCCACCTGTGATGAAAACTGGTTAAAAATATGATCAACTAGGAGAGCCCAAAGGTAGTGATAATGCTATATCAAGGATGAATGACCACTTGAATGACTTTTATGTTTGTTTCACAATTATGTGGGTAGTGTTGTGATATTCTGAAACAAATTCAGGTCTTCCTGAATATCTTGCTCTCCCCTGCATATCTTGCATTCAGTTCATTATCCTTCTGACTCGCTCTCTTTCCTGTAGTTTCCACCTCAACATAACTTATTCCCACAGGAGCTACAAAATACTTGTATTATACTTAAAGTCACCCACAAAGTATATCATGCTTTGAGATTCAAGCTGTGACTTTGGGCATATTGTCTGGATTTTTTGCAGTTGTTGCAAGATCAGTTGCAAAATCTGAAGTGGAATTGACATTTTTCATTTCAACTCCTTTTCCCATGGTAGTTTAAACAAGGAACTATTGGGATGGTATAGCTTAAACTGTTAAGTACTCAGTAGTAAAAAAAGCAAATGGAGAAATCTCCTTTAAATATGTTTTATTTAAAAATATGTGAAGATACCACTACAAATCAGCTTTGTCACAGTCATTTCTCATTTATAATATGAAGAATGAGGTTTTTTTCATGGTAATGAGCCCCTTGGATCTGATATTTAAGTTTAGAAATGTGCTAAGACCTTGGGGCAGCTAAACTCCATCAGACCACTATGGTTTAATGTTACAGTTTGATGAAGTTCTATCACAACTTTATTTAAAGAAAAAGCTAGTTTGTAAGGCTGGAGGGCTCAGCATTTAGGAGAATGTGTGGCTTGCGGGGACTCTGAGTCCTCAAAGATTTAGGTTCTTCAAATACTGAAACGTCTTCCTGTGCACAGGTGCTTTTTATGATGGTACTGAAGAAGAGAAAGCATCTCTTTGGACATTTGATATATGTGGGAAATCTGTGGATGAAAGAGTGCATTTCTGCTTTTTTTGAAAAATAGGACACTAATTTCCTCCTTTCCTGTGAAATCAAGCTTCAGATTGAGAGAATCTTTCCTTTTACTCCTGACCCATTTTTCTTGATGATACATGGTTATTGTTGTCTAAGAGAAATAAGTATACTAAAACTTCTTATAAGTACCTAAAAAGTACTAGGGTGCCAATTTAACTTTTCACAACATTTATGTTCTTGTGGTTTTGTAGATGTTATCATTCTGATTTAGGGAAAGAGCAAGAAGTAAAGCTGTTTGGATAGGTTGGCAACAAGCTAATTCATAAAACAAAACCTAGATAGAATGGGGCCATTGAGAGAGACATTGAGAGAGTTTTACGTCTTGGAAAGCAGGATTTTGTTATTAGTTAGCATATAGTGTCCAAAGTGATTTATAGCCGGATTTTGAGCTGTACAGATTGGCTTGGATCATTTTGACTACTTGAACAACAACAAAAAAAAAACTAAAAGAAAACAAAAGGATAATGGATTTTTTTTCTTGAAGTGAAGTGGGAATATGTCATAAGCATTCATCCCTTCTTGCCTTAACCCTGTGATTCAGAAGGAAAGAAGGCAAAAGAAAAAAGCTGAAATAATGACTAGTCATTTGAATAAATGTTATTTCTTTTCTTTAATCTAATATTATGTCTACAGTACTTGCAATTTATAGATAACTCCATGCAGCATAAAAAGAAGCTAAAATAATTATTTGCTCAACTCTAGTTATGCAATTGTTCATGGTGCTGGGTATTATGAGGACAGTGATATATTAGTTCCAGGAATTGTGTCTTAAAGCAAAACTGCAGTCAGCCACTGGGCAAGCTGTTTGAAGGTGCACAGGATTTCCATTCAAAATCACTGCATGACCCTCTCTGGTGGGGATTTCATGTTTTTATCCAAATTAGAGGGAAGGTCAGTGCTCAGTCTTTGCCACCAGAGGTCTTCAAAGAACATATTACAGATATTTTTTCAGTGGCTGAAAATGAGAGGTGTATCATACAGTCACTGCTGACAGAAGTAGTTGGGAGTAATTTACTCAAGTACTTCAAGTCATTTTTTGTCTGAGACAGAATTTGTGCCTGTCAGAATTGCTGCTGGAAAATTGAAACAGCTCTGCTTGCTTTTCATCTTTGACTGGATGAGTCGTTTTCTATTCTCCTGCTTGGTGTTATAGAATTTTGATAGTGATGAGTTAACAAGAGATTTTGATTATTTGTTGAACATATGTAAACAGAAGGAATATTTTGGCAAGAAAAATTTTGTAACCCCTCAGCTGGTCACTGAGGGATGCTGTGGACAGGACAGAGGTGCTGAAGGTGACCTTGTGGAGGAGGCTTTCCCAAGCCAGGCATTCCTGCAGCACCACTGTTCACAGTGCAGAGCCCAGCTGACAGAGTAGCTTTTTCTGGCCTCGATGTGGAGCCCCCTCTCTGGGTTAGGATGCACAGCCTGGTATTTTGGATCTGCCTTTTTGAATATCGTGGGACAAATATATTTGTCAAGCTCCCTTTATACCTTTCCTGCATGTATAAGGAAGGGAAAAAATTTCTGGCAAAGTAATTCATTTTCAAAACTAGATTCTTCGTTTTTCATTGACTTTATATTAGCATGTGGTGACCTTTTACAGTACAATAATGCAAAGCAGAGACAATTGTGTTTCTGTTATGAAATACATTCCCAGTGATACTGTGGGTCTTTTAAGCTCATCTGAATAAAGTCAATATTTCAGTTGAAAGAAAGTGTTAGATCATGTAAAGATTTATTGGTTATAACTCATAAGTAATCATTTTTTCATAAATGAAGACTCAGATGAATTTTTTTTCATTTTTAATGAATGAAAAAGCAACAGGGAAGGAACAAGGGAATGTTATAATTCTATTTTCCATTTTGTGTCTTTGTGTCTGAAAATGGTCATTATTTTGGCTGTGAATATGATAGGGTATCACTGAGAGTTTATTAGAGTAAAAAGGGAGAAAAAAGGCATGTTGGCTTGATACTGCTGTGCTTGGCGATGTGGGTACCCTGAAGAAGAGGAGAGCTGCGGTATTGGGCTCCAGTTCTGTTACAGATGAGAACAACCTCCTCTTTACCTCTCCCATATCTCTGCTTGAGTCCTTTCAAAGCCAGATAAATGCCACACTGTAGCAGTGGGTCCCCCACAGGGACAAACTTCTAGGAATTAAATAAAAAGGAGTGCAAGCCGAAAAATAAACTTCCACTTTCATTCCAACCCCTATGTGACTGTCCTCAGCCAGTGTTCCCTCTGCCTCCTGAAGAATGTTAGAGCATGTCTGGGCACAGGGCACAGCTGTCTCTGTTCCCCTTAGGGCCTTCTGTTTTGATTTTGCTAGAGAAATGCTTTTGTAAGCCAGCACTGCCAAAATATTGGCTTCATGCGAGGCCTTGGTGCCGTCACGGGGCAACAGTTTTACTGTCTGATTTTTGGAATTTGGGAACTTTTATATGGCACTTACATGGGTTGCTACTACTGTAATGAAAGCCTTAAAGGAAGCATCAGCCTCCAGCTATAGAACTGGCACATTCTGGAGTTGGATGTAGTCCTTGGTAAAGAGGAAAGTCAAGCAAGCTGTCATACTGTAGCTGAAATTTTTAGTAATAGTTTTCAATGCAAGTTTGGGGAGGGTTCCTTGTAGAGCAGGCTGTTCATGAAAATACTGTCAGTGTATTTTATCTCATCCATGATTGACTCCCTGGAGGGAGTAAAGCATTAGAAAACCGAAACAGTTAATTTAGTACCGTATACTGAGAGCCTTGATATATGTGTTACTAATTGATTTTTATTGTTTAAAAGAAAAAGCAAGAAAAAAAATTGTGCTTGATCTAGTAGGCAGCAATGAAACTTGAACAGTTAATAGGCTTGAATAGAACACAGCAAATAGTTAATAGAACATACCAAAAAGTCAAAGAGCAGATTAAATACCTGGAGTAAGACCATTCCTTAGCTTGCTCAGCCAAGCAAAACCCAGGTCTATCTTTGATATGGTAAATGAAATCTCAAATCCATGAATTCCAGAGCCATATTGTGCAAATGTATCTTCTGAGCAAATCTACTTTGGAGTAGAGTCTGTCCTTAAAGGACTTATTGGTAACAGTCAAAACCCAAAATTTTCCCTAAGACAGATATTTTTAGACAGCTGTGACAGCTAAGAGTTCTCTGAAATACTCAAAATTTACAATAGCTTTTAATTGCATCTGACTGGCATGCTGTGAGTAAAGTATTAGTTCTACTTGCCTGTGCTAATACTGTAGGAAACAATCTGGGTCCTGGTGCCTTTTTTGGTGATGAATTTTATTATAGACATCTGTAAAACCAGTAAGTAAATGACATACTAAAATCTGAGTCATAAAATCATAAAAAATACTCACATCTGTATAGAAAAAATAATATATTAAAAGAAAAGATGCAGAATGTCAGCTTTTAGATGTATCTGACTTGATGGAAACCCTTAACACAACTTTATAATCATGTAGTTAGAAAAAAGACAGACAAAACCAGTGAATATTTCAAAAAGCTTAGGTTGAAGCAGGTCTCATCTTACCTTCTTTCTGTTCTTGGCTCTAAAAGAGCTACTTCTGGGTGGGAGGAAGGAAGGAAGACTTTCTGAAATGTGTTATTTTTCCCCTACTTTAGCCTCCAGAAACAAGGCTGTGTGATTGTGGTCAGAATGTGTGTTCAGGTAACACAGATATGAAAGAATAAGGAAGATGAGTTTGTTCCACTTCTGTGAAGACAGCAAATTCAGTAAAATACAGAGACAACAGAAGTGCAAGAGCTGAATAAAAATTTTCAGAACTAGTTTATTTTTAGGAAAGACCTGCATTAGGAATAACCCAGCTGTTTAATGGGACACCTAAATCAATCATTAATCAAATGCAAAGCATAATCTATAATTAATTAAGCATGGATAGTTCAGAATCCCAGTGAATTCTTGATCTTTGCCTGAATAACAAGTAATAATCTTTTTTGTCATTCTTTATGAACAGAGATATAAATTCAAGAAACTACTGTAGTCTCATAAGGTGTGAAGGTATGCAAATCCTAAACACCAATATGTAGCCATGTCAATGGAGCTTGACATCCTTGGGACTGTGGTTCTTTCTCTGAGGATTGATGTGCAGATTAAATGCTTATTCTGTCATTATAAGAGATGCTGGTAAGTGATTGCATAGAGCTTCCCATGCCCATTTGTTTAAGAGCAGACATTTTGGTTTTCGGTAACCAAAAACGGAATAAAAACAAGGTATTGATAATATAGTTTTCTTCCATAAAGTGAGGAAATCTTATTCCTAAAATGAGTTCAAGGCTTTTGTCCTCCTTCTGTTGGGAAATGGTTTCAGAATGTATTTCTTTCATAGATCAAGAACCTTGTTTTCATTCTGAGTCTTAACTTATGCACATTTAGTTTATGCGGATATATTCCATTGCAGGATATGATCTTGTAAAATGCTGAGTGCTGCCTGTAGGAAGCCAGGCAGGTCCAGCTTCCTTAACTGAATTAGGTCAAGAAGAAACAAATACAGAAATGGAAAAAGAATCTGATTGGCAAAAGAAGAGTATAACTTGGATGTTAGAAAGGTTAGGAGTAAAATGAGACTTGTGAGAAGTGAAGCTAAGTTTAGCCCTACAAATGAACCCAAAGCAAGTATTTTGTACATGGTTTCGGTTTTTTTGTTGGTTTTTTTTGTGGGTTTTTTTTGGGTTTTTTTTGTTTTTTTTTTTTGTTTGTTTGTTTGTTTGTGTTTTTTTGCTTTTGTTTTTTTCCTCATAGCTACATGCAAAGAGAGCAAGATAAAAACAAGTGAGTGTATTGGGAATTGAGGACGGGCCAAGACTAAATACATTCTGGACAGGAAAATGTACTGAATACCTTTCTTTGCAAAAAGAGAGCAAATGTTAGGGTGAAGATGGCCTAGTAAAGGATATGGAGGAGAGCATGAATTTTACCTGTATGTGAGGGAAAGAGGGGTTCAACTGCCCAAGGAGAAGAAAGGAACCTGATTATCTCTATCTCACAAAAGCGAGGGATATGAGCTTGTTTCCAGCAACACTATTGTTTAGGACCCCAGCATCCAGGTAAAAGTAAAGGGTAGAGAAGTGGTTCTGGTGATTTCTTTTTATATTATTTAAATAATTTTTAATAAAAATAATGCGGGACATAAGGATGAAGACAAAGAGATCATAATTGACTCCATTTTCTCTTTACCAAAAGGTAGGTCACATTGTGCTCAGTGCTTTTCAGGTTGAAATGATTCACTGAAAACAAGAAGCCTGCCTACATTTCATTAAGGGTTTGTCATAGTAACAGCTATATTAATTACAGTAGAGAAGGAGGAGGTTAAGTGAGGAACTGTAAGACTTGGGCTTAGGTTAGCATTGGTAAAAATGAGCCTAATGTGCTGATGGGGTCTCTGAAATGGATGTTTGGTCTGAAAGACTTTCTTTTATGGTCAGTGTCATTTAATGTTTTCATTAATGAATAGCATGGAAGGGCAGAAGAATTCTAAGAATTTTTTTGAGGCAAAACTGGGAGAAATCATCAGTATAGAAACCAGTACCTGACGTGGGAAATACTTAGTGTATTTGAATACTGGAGTTCCAGAAATAGGATTAATAATATTATTAATATGGTTTGCAACATTTCATACATAGATGATGCCATAAACTAGGGGCTCATTAACTAGAAAGAAAAAAAAATCTGGTCTATTTGTCAATCACATGCTGACTGTAAATCAGCAGTTGGCTATTGCTTTTGTAGGGAGAAAACAACAACAACCAAAGCATATGTGTGTGTAAAATGTGTAGCGAGGTGTCTTTGTTTATGCTTAAAGACACAGTGTTTGAGATTGTTAACAGCAGTGGCCAAGCCAGTAATAGTATTTTGGAAGACTGCTGTTCAGTCACCTGTGTTTGAAAAGCATGGTCTCAGCCTGGAGCAAGTGCAGGAGAAACTGAAGGATTTTGTTTATACTGTCAAAACAAGGGCAAAGAATTACAACACACTGCAAAAAGTACAGAAAAGGTTAGAAGCTTTTACACTTGGTAAAGCATTCAGGAACTGAAAATAAGAATTATGTGCTTGCCTTGAAGTGGTCAAGAATTCAAAAAGGTTTTCAAATCTCCTATAGATGATACTGTGGTTTTGTCTGTTTCGGTGGCCTTATGCTTCTTACCAGCATAGCTAGTGAAAGCAAGTAGTGTAGATGGCTTCCAGACAAGAACTGAGAATTAGGTTATTACAGACTACTGTTGCTTTTAGTTGTCTTTGTCAATTAAGCACAAAAGTTTAGTTGGTAAATGAGCTGACTGGACATAATACTAAATGTACAAGTAAAAGGTGTATCTTAAAGCAGTACGACTTTTAACAGATTATCATTGCTATATTATGTGGCTGAGCTCTAACAAGTATTTCTCCTCAGTTTGTTAGATGTTAATATAATTTGCTTATGTGCATCTCACCCCAAAATAGGTCCGTGTTTTTGACCAGTCACCATTCATCATTTTCTAAGGTCAAAGTCTTGTGGTGCAGTACTGTTAGGGCCATAGGACAGCAGAAGTGAATTTTCCCCAAGCTGCATGTATTGGCCAGAAAGGCAAAAGCCAGGAAATGGAATTGGCAGCATCATAATTGAATGAGGGAACAGCCTGGATTTCTCAGTGACTAATAGTGGCATAACAGCTGCTAATTTGTTAAAGTTGTACCTGAAATGACCTTATTTATATAAGCATGGTTTTTAGGAAATTTTTATGGAACAGAAATCTGGAAATTGGAAATGTGTCGTAAAGTAATCGGTAAAACTTGGCATAGTCAAAGTATTATTATTTGGGAGGTAATAAAGTACACGATGATCCTGTAACAAAATGCCAAAGATGAGTATATATGGACACACTTGAGCTGTAGAAATTTCTGAAAGACACCAAAATAAATCCAAATATTTCAGTAATTATTTCACCTGAAAGTGCAAGTCTTTTCCAGAGCTTTTTATAATTGTTATATTTATCCTTTTAATATATAGCTTCATTGCCATGGCCAAAAGCCCCTCAGAAATTTATGTGAAAGTAAAAATTAAGTGGATTCTTCTTTTATTCTTATCCTATTTATTCTACCAGCTTCTTTTGACATGGATAATCCTGTCATTTTCCTGTATTATTCCACTTTTTCATTTTTTGATAAATCCATATTCCTTCTGTTCGGTTAATTACCCTTTATTCCTCTGTCTGCTGCTTAAAAATCTCCTTTAACATCATCTCTTCCGTATTTGAGTTCTTTCACATGTATCCATGGGTCCTGCTTTCCCTCTCTTTTCCCTCCCTATTCTTAATGTTTGAATGATATAAAGCACTGTGAAAGCTTTTGCTAGCTTCTCTTTGCAGGCAACTCCCAAGCTTACCTCTTCACCCCATTCTGTCTCTCTCAATTTAGTTTCACATTTCAGCCTGTCTTTCCGGATGTGCTGTTCTCAGTTCAAACCCAATATTCTGAAAGTGAACTATCTTTGGAGGTTTTTTTTAGATTTTCAGTGTTGTTCAGTTCTTCATCCTGGCTGGTAGTTTTGTTATTTCTTTGGTGATTTAGACTGTGGCATGTGTCCTTTTTCAGCTGCATTTTTGCTGACTTGAAGAAATCACTGTTATCTGTCCCCAAACCACCTCTTTGCTGAAGCCATTTGTCTTCCCCACATCCAGTGTCTGAGGACTTTTAGAGCATATCATTTAGTCTCAGTCAGAATGAACCAGGTTATTTTAAAAAGTGAATTTCAAGTTTATTTTGAGGAACTGTGTTGAGGAAAAATTGCATGAGCCTTTCATGTTGATGCTGGACTGGTCCATAGTGTCTTTCAGAGGTCAATGCCAGGCAAGAAGGAGTTGTCTGGGAGTGTTAACTGTAGCTAGTAGCAATCTGTATACTAAACTGGAGCAATGGGATGTTCAGATCATAATAGCATCGTATCAGAACAAGGGTTTTCTTGTACTTCTTTTCTTCACTCTTATGGTCAGATGTGTGTAACAGCCTCAATTGTATTTATTAATTTCCTATCATGAAGTCTAAATTTTTAAAAAAAAGTAAGCAAGGAAGAAAAAGGGAGAGACAAATTCCACAGTCTGGATTATTCCAGATATGCATCCGCATATCTGCAATAAGAAACCGAAAGAGAGGATTCAAAGCTTCCCTAAGTTAGACAGCAGGGAACTCTCCAGAAAGGGAGAGTCCTAAAGATGTCAGAAAGCTCTTTGTTTTGCTGCCAGGACCTCACTTACCTCATTGTTGTGTTTGCAATACAGGATCTTTTTTTGAAGCTAAATATGTAAGGTTTGTCTATGCAGAAAGTTGAGGAGTCAAGGAGCTGATCTTGTCTTTCAAACTGGTGTAAGAAGCTGGCATTCTTTTTTGTGTGTTTCACAGCTCAGTGGCTGAAGAGCTCACCCCAATGTGTGAAGGTTGTACGTGCAATTCTCCTCTGATTTAAGATATTCAGATGCCCATTTCTTGCTTTGCCCTAATCAGCAGACAGTATGTATTTTATTAAATTATCTTATGGATAGCAAAATACATCTTTGCATGGGGTCATGACAAACTGGTTGGGCACTTGGGCAAGCACTACACTTCATGCTCCATTTATTGGTTATGCGTTAACCTTCTCTTTAGAAGGCCAAGAAGGAATGTATCCAGTTTCTTCTGTCTTCGTGACTGCTTCAGCCACTGGACTACTTAAAGGCTAAGAGAGCATGTGAGATGAGGAAGAAGGGATGACGCAACATCAGCTGCACATATCTGTTGTCTCTAGGGTGAGCTTTGAGAGAGCACTAGCTAATTCACAAAGTATTTCTTCACTGAAAGCGTGGTTAAACAACGGAACAGGCTGCCCAGGGAAGTGGTGGAGTCATCATCCCTGGAGGTGTTCAAGAAACAACTGGACGTGGCACTTGGTGCCGTGGTCTAGTTGACAAGGTGGTTATCAGTCAAAGATTGGAGTCCACAATCTTGGATGTCTTATCCGACCTAAATAACTCTGTGATTCAGGAGAGAGGGAGAGAGATGAGTTGCACACCTGTGTATATGCAGAAGACATTTAGATATGCAGGGTACTCCACAAAGACAGCAGTTAGTTTCAAGCATCAGAAGGATTAGACAGAGTCTGAGCAAAGGGTGACCCTGTCTGTACCAGACTGTACCAGATCAAGGGGAAGGCCAGTCTAAACAATACATTCTGTGATATTGCATAGTAAGGGAAGCCTGGGGAAGAGGATAAGAATATGCAGTGATACGTTTTCATCAAGCCAGAGATGAGTGTCTCTGTAATTCATCATCTTTATTGTGTTATTCCTCAATAAATTTGTCCAGTCAGGGTTTTTTTTAGAGATATTGAAAATTTAGTGTCCACAGCATCCTGTGGCAAAGAGTTTCACCATTAGTTGCACACTGTGTGGAAACGACCTTGTCATACTTGTTTTGAACTTGACCTCTGCTGTTTCCAGCTGGAGCTTGTGGGAGGGTTCACCCCACTATCATGTCGTCTACCATGTTCTCCATAAATGCCTGTGCCAGTAAGTAAGTGAGATACCTAAACCTTTTTTTGTCAGGCTGTGCTGTTATACTTGGGAACAAGCAGTGCCAAGATTTGCCAAAAATAAGAGAAAATATGCCATTAAATAAATAAAATGCTTATTTTTCTTCCAGTATGCCCTGATGTGTGTGCTGTTGGTATGTTTTCACACATCTGCATCGATGTCTAATTATTTCTAGGACAGAGAGATTAGAACTGCAAGCACTTTTCCACATGGAAACACAAAATCACTTTATCTATAGTATTATTTTAACAGCAGAAATGCAACTAGTTTTCATATCTCGTTTCATCTCACGTTTTTCCAGAGAGTGGACAGCTTTTGTTGCTTGCAGGTCTGAATCAAAAGAGATTTGCAGACAGAGGTGGTGGTCCATTAACGTTGCTTCATGAAAAGGAATTCCTTGCTAGAACCCTCAAGCCATTATGTGTTTCCCTTCACTTGAATCTATGTGGTTTTCCACTCTTCTGCACAACTGGGTAGTATATTGTTTGGGCATGATTTCGATGGCCAAAGGTAATCTGGACCATCTGTTACTCATTTAGCTTTCTCAGCCTTGGTATGTGAGCAGCTGGCTTTTCCTATTTGTCTCATGTTTTCAATGATTTTTAAAAATTTTTATTAGGACTGTGTTAGGGCCATCAAGTGTTCTTTGCTTACCATGGCTCTTTAATATCACAAACAGAGCAAATAGCTCTACTTATATTAAAACTAACCAGTAACATATGCAAGGAAAGGAGTAGGAGTTCAAATATTCTAATTCAGAGGATGTGGAAGTCCTGTACATGTGCTTTAAGGACTGAAAATTTTTACTTGTTTGTTGATTGAGGTAAGATATCTGTAAAAATTACTTATCATTAGTATTTAATTATTACAGTTTTTACTTTAACCAATAGTCATGTTATATTTAAAGGCTGTAATCTAACACTGCAAAGGTCTAGTGCAATGATCTTCATTATTGTAGATGGTAATTATCTATAAAATGATGTATTGCAATCTTTCATTTTTGTGCCCAAGTTTTGTTCTGGATCTAGCATTTGCAGCTGTCTCTGACTGTAGATTAAA
This sequence comes from Amblyornis subalaris, assembly GCA_018881555.1. Classification (NCBI taxonomy): domain Eukaryota; kingdom Metazoa; phylum Chordata; class Aves; order Passeriformes; family Ptilonorhynchidae; genus Amblyornis; species Amblyornis subalaris. The sequence goes on from JACAXG010000223.1 coordinate 470,582, forward strand.
CTCTTTCCAGCAGAGGGTGATGGTACCTTTATGCTCAGGCAGCTGATTACAGTAGCTTGAGAACAGGGCTAATCTTATACTGAAGAGGAAGGATATGAACATACATGCATTTCTGTCAAGTCCATTCCTGTATGCTGGTCTGAATGGATCCAATGTAAAACAATGCCTAGGATCATGGGATTTTATTACTAATCAAAATAATAAAAAAGTAGATCTGTTAACACCACAACTAAAGAAAGTTTTCATGTGATGTCCCTCCATCCATTGACTAACTGAGTTATAGTATGATTTTGTGTTGTACTTATACTTACCTATTACTTTCCCCTTAAGGGCACTCCCCATCCACTGTGTCAGTGTCACTGGTTTTGACTGTAGCAGTAGACCTAAAAAATAATAATTATTTTTCTCTAAAAGATTTATTCACATGTCTGTTTTTTACAAAGATTACAAGAGTTTAGCTAATCTTGAGACCTCATTGCCTCTATCATGTTCAGGTGAAACTGTCCAAAGGTTGCAAATCTCATGTGAGGAGGAAGGGAACTGGAATCATGTGAAGGATAGTACATAACATTAAGTCTTGTTTCCGTAGGACAAAAAAACCTATTGAAAGATAAACATACCTAGAAATCATGGCAATTTTATTATCATTAATATCAGCATACAGCACACTATTTAATAGGTGTTCTAAGGCTTCTAAATAAAAGGTCTATGCAGAAATACTGCAAAGCTTGACTGAATTAGGATCAGGCATGGCTTAGAAAAGAAAAATCACAAAAGATCCACAGATCAAGACAAACATAGAAAACGAAAGTATTACAAATGTGAAAAAGTTTGTATCTGCTTTTCATCATACTGAGGCTATTGATTAAATTGTCATTTATTGTCACTCATTAGTTCTGGTGATTTCATCATTAAAGCCACGTCTATCAGTGAATGGCTCCAGCTATATTGCATATTAATACTCAAGTGCAAATCTGTAATTGATCTAGACTAGTTTGTGTGTGACAGAGTCAGTAGTTCAATAAATATTAGCTGCTTAAATCTTCAATACTTCAATGTGTTAGCAGAAAAATAGGCTTCATGTAAGATACCTTTAACCAGAAAAATATTAATGTCAAGCTAATCCTCCAAACAACATATTTCTGTATGTCCTTTCAGATTTAAAAATTTATAAAAACTTTAATTTGCATTAAATATTTCTATCTTGCATTGAGTTAGTTCTTTTCTGGTGCTTTTGTTTGATTGTCTTGTCTATGTTTTCAAGCAAATGTACATCTGACAACTACTGTTTAAAGTACAAGTAGAGAAATTCTTGGTTTTGGTGCAGTGTTCAGACGAAAAACTCTTTCAGACTTCCTAGGTGAAGAACACTGAGTTCTGAAACAGTCCCTTGCAGAAAAGCCCTTATTTTCTACTGTGTGAAAGGAAATTGAAGTCCAGAATAGCGTGCATTTGGGGAGAAATCTCTAATTGTGGTATGATGTTAATTTAGCTATAGAATGAAATATTCATGGCTTTCTGCAGTGTATAAACAACATTACCAAAAATTGCTAACAATTTTACACACATACTGACACAGGAAGAGATGAAAAGAGGCAGGGCTAAACCTAACTTTTACAGCAGTTGTCTCCTGGTTGCTTCTGTCCTTTAGGAAGTCACACTTGCAAACGAGTAGCTGGAAGGAATTACAATAGCAGATGCTGCTGTTTCTTTACACTCTTTGGGCTACTAACAAGCTCATGGCAGATGTTGTAACCTTGATGCTTCTAATGGAGTTATTTTGGATAAATTACTATTTCATACTATTACATCTGTTTAAGCACCTCACAGTCTTTTAGTAGGGAGCTCCTGGAACTTCACAGTATATTACTGGTTGGGATGATTGTCTTCCTTAGTCTTCTGGTTGCAGAGGAAAGAAATCTCATTAATTTATGGCCCAAGTCTTAAAATAGTTAACCCAGTGCTTACATTTATGATGTATGGCTACGGGGCCAACACACATATGTATATATATATGTAGTTAATTGGGTAACATTGTTAGATCAACCCTCATTCTTGCAAAATGAAGATTTGTGTTTGCAGAGGCTGAATCTCTCATAAACCTACTAAAATTCTGTGACTGACTCCATTGCATCAGGGAACCAGAATTCCCCTTTGAATCCCATGTTCCCAGTTGGGCCACAGAACCCACATGCTGTTTGAGACAGGCTCAGGGTCGGCACTCCCCCGTAGGCGGCAAAAGTGCTTTTTTATCTTGAAACAAATACTTGACCTGAATATTTTGACATGATTTGAGAGTCTCTGACTTTTTTACCAAACAGGATCTTCTTTCATATATTTTAGTCACTGTTGCTTTCACTGAATAAAAGGCCAAATTAGTATTGAAAAAAATAAAAATACAAGGGTATACAGAAGTGAGTCCAGGAACGGGACACTCAACAAACTCTAAGGAAATTATTTTTGTGGATCCATAGAAAAAAATGTTTGAGTTACATGCCTGCTATCAGGATATTTATTGCTACTGTTGTATTTTTTTTTCCTGAGTTCATTTAATTGGTGTCAGTTTTCTGAGTGTCTAAAAATGTAGCAAAGTCTGTGAGGTGAGAAGATTTGCAGCTTGCAGGTGCATGTGGAGACACAGAGACATGACATTCTGAGTCACACAGACCACAAAAGGTAAGTGTTCATCATAAAGGTAAGCATCCATTTTGTCACTGATATCTGAGTAAAGGTCGTATAATGGACTTATCCCCAGAATAATCCTGTGCCAGGCTGTTGGTGTTCTATCTCTTGCCTCATGCAATTGGCATGCCAAGTGTTTCACCCTGCTGTTGTAGTGTTGCTTGTGAACTTTGTGAGTCCCCACAGCCATGCTGACTGCCCTTGATGTACTACCCTTCCTATCAGCCAGGACCTTAACTCATGTAGTTGTTTTTAAGAACAAACTGCAGTCAAGACCAGCTTTGTTATGGGTATTGTTTTCTTTAGTAAGTAGAGTAAGTTACAGTCATAATGCTGCTCATTATTGTAAAACAGCATAGATCAAAGCCAAAATCCAAAGAAACCATCCCCAGCTCTGTTGTCCCACCTTTTAATAGTGTTTTGGAGATATTATCAGGCATTTTCTTACTGCTTATCTCTGGTGTAATAAGTGTTTAGGACACACTTGAACTTTTTAAAGTATTTTAGCTGTGTGCACTGTATGCACTAAAGCTTTTCAGTGAATCCTTTTATGGGGGACATATCCTTACTTAGCTCATTATCTGACTATCTATTTCTCTACTTCCTTCTTTATTTTAGCTGCACACCCTAATAATTAGTTTCAGACAATCATAGGATTGCTTTAAGCTGATGCTGTCAGGTGTTGAAACACTGGGCTATCCTTCCTGTCCTGGAAATACTTTTAGTGTACAGACAATCACAACAATATTGTTTTATTTGGTTTTCTGTGTAAAACAAAAGAAAAGGGAGGGAATTCTCGGCTGCTACTCTTGGTAAATTTTATGTATGTGTGCTGTGCTAAGAAATACTTCATAATTTTATTACTTAAGACTTAGAGATTTTTGGAAAATATGTGGAAAATACCAAAAGCCTGTTTAAATGTAAAGACATGAATGAATAAAATAAATTACTGATCTGAAAAATAGCTTCAGCAAGCAGAGTACACGGCATTTGGTAAACTTCAGAAAAAAAACAACTACAAGAAAAGTATAATCTGACTCAAATTTGTAGGACTAAAACAGAGGGGTTATATGGAGTATACTCAGACATTCAAATGTTTTCATGGTGCAGTTCTGTAAAATCAAAACGATTTTTTTTTCATCTTGTGAGCAACTTCTGAGAGTCTCTCCTTTAAATTCAGTCCCTTCAGATAAACAAACCTATACATATCAGTATACCTACATATACCTATATCAGTATTTACTTTATAGACTGTTGCTTTACGTTAAGACACCCTTCTGCATTCTTTGTCTACAGAACAGTTAACTCGACCGTTTGCAATCATTTGCAGTTGAAGAGATGTAAAAGAATAGAGGTACCTGAGCTGACTTCGACGTGCTCACATGTGGTAGGTGCATCAGGAGTGTGAGCAGGACAGGAGCTTGGCAGGGCTGCAGAGTTCAGCTGGGAGGTAAAACAAACACCCCTGCTGTCAGTTTGCATTGAGCTCCAGCCTGCCATGGAAAGCTGCATTGGTATTTGAACTTGCTAATTTAAAGCAAACAAAATATGCCCACAGTGGGCTCCACTGTAACCTCTTTGATGTTGAAAGGCATCAGTCTAAAGGAACTTTTTATTTTGCAGGTGCAGTAGATGAGTCAGCAGTGGCAGTGCACTCTGAATTCCCCTTGGAAAGAGTGTAGTCTTACAACTTGCGTTTTTTTCCAGGCTTTTTCCATCTGAACATTCTTCTTATTTGACTGAACTGTGAAATTGTATTATTTTATATGAAAATCTGCAGGGAGGGTGGAGAGAGGGCAGGAAGAAAAGAGGAGGGTGGTGTCAGTCATCCAGGAGTCCTGCATAAGAATCTGCTGAAAGTGCTGGTGTGAGAAGTTTTTTGAGATGTAGGTTATCCATGCCTCTTTCCTCAAACTACATAACAGCCCATGTTCTCAATCTTTAATTCAGTTTGCAACAGATATTTTACATTGAAATGCACTAGGCTGTGGAAGGATCATAAGGCCAGCAAACACCCTTAGAGAATGGTACCTGTCTGCCTGAGCTGATTCTCTTGCTGCCTGAGATGAGCTTTTACTTTAGGAACCTTTACTGCTTGACTCCAGCAGTCACTGCAACTAGGTTACAGTCGTGCAAAAGGAAGGACACTTGGAAAACAAAGAGCTGGAGAGATTCAGAAAATGGAAATAGGGCAGTTCATTAAATTAAATATATCTTGGGAGAGGCTCATTTTAAAGTTTGTGAAGAGGAGGAAAGAAGATTGGAATTGCAATGGGAATGCTTTATTGGGGTCAAGACCAGTTACTTTCTCTCAGATGCAGAAGGAACTGTGGATCCCCGAGTCTGACTGACAGACCTCAGTTGCTATAGTTCAAGGAATGGTGTGATGAAGACTATAGTTGTAGAAAAAGAGGACATGCTAATGACCTCGAAAATATGTTTTAAAATTATATGTAACCTCCTTGAAGGTCTTCAGCATATTTAAAACTTACATACATTTCTTAAGCTCCATTGTTCAGGCAATTTTAAGTCAGCGCATAACTGCAAGTTCAGAGTCTTGTATCTCTATGTAAGGCTGCAAGGACACAGATGTTATCCATGTCTCACATCCTCATAAGCACTGTACTGTTTGGCTGGGTTCATGTGGAAATCAGGCAGGTCCTGTTCCATTTCTCATGTTCTTCCTCTGTAGAGGAAGAGCAGTGCCTCATAACAACAAATCTAACTCTTGTTGGAGTTAGTGTGGCCATTGTAGTTGTTATAAAAACCTATTTATCAAGAAACATGGAACTGAAGCGGTTTTTGTAGGTTGTTGAGTTCGTTTTCTACTACTGCAGGCAGCCAAGATACCTCTCAGAAGTCAATCAAACATTGTCTCAGAATTTTAATTGACCCCTTGATTGCTTTTGTCCTAGGAGTCCAATTCAGTTTAAAATAAAATATTTTCCTTTTTTGGATAAAACAACAGAATACTGTTGTTTGCCCTACTTGGCATAAGACAAAGATCTGCTTTATCTGGTGCTTGTGGTTGATGTACCTCCTGTTTTTCTTAATTTTCTTTCTGCTAGATTTTACTCTGCTTGACTGCTAGGACTTCTGACTTTCCCGTGAATTTGCTTGTCTCCAGGATGCTAATCAATACCTATTCTCATTATTTCTCTCCTCTCTGTTTATTCTCTACATTAATCTGGAAGTGAATATCTGTCTGGCTTGGTCTGTAATCCTTTCCCTGTGAAAACATTGCCTCTTTTTTTTTTATTTTTAAAATTGGAGGTACCGATAAAACTTAAACATGCTGTGATATCTTGCATCATTTACGTGATATGGAATGTAGCCTTATTAAATACAGTATTAGCATCTAAGAGTAGATAATGCCATAATGTACATATATGCACACATGTTATTACTGTATTATTATTTCATAAGGATAGGCTCATTTTATGCCCATGCTTCTATGAGCTCCACAGTAGAGATGCAATAGTCACTAATGCTGATTCAGACTGAAGAAATCAAGTCAGATTATTGCTGAAGTCTTCGTTTTGAAAATATTAACATACACAGTAGAAAATACATGGCTGTTCTGGCTCTGGCATTATATCATCGAAAAGCCATTGCCTGAGTGTCCAAGAAAATAAAGCAGTGTAAGGTTCCCCTCTGAATCTACCTTGTATTTTGAAACAAGATGTGGTAAAAAGAGTGTCTTCCCCTGGAATGCTGCCTGTGGTTCCACAAAGGTAGGTAGGATCACTCCCCTGTGTTCTCCTGAGTGCAAGAAAGAACATGTCTGGTTCTACTTCCAAAATATTGCAGATGAGCCTGTATAAAGCTGAAAGCAGTTGGTGCTATACAAAGAAACTATGTGTGAGACAGAACATTTCACTCAGAATGTTAACAGTCTGTGGATATTTGATATGATTCTGCTGTTGCAAACCATGTTTATTTGATGATTTGATTGTGTGGGTTTTTCTGCAATGCTGCTCTGAACTAGGAAGCATAGTGCACGGTGGCAGGAGCTGTAAGATGACTGAAGTTAGTGCATTTCTCCTACTGAAAGACTTTGCAACAAATTTCTTTAAACATGTCACCTATATTTGAGCTGGGCTGTCAACATAAACAAATATGTTAGGAAGGTTTTGGTTTTTTAATGAGTTTCTCAACCAGTCTGAGTTCAGGGAGAGAAGTCTAATTTGGCAAGAGTCCCTGAAGAACCTCTCCACAACCTGCAGGTTTCCCCCAGGAACCTTAAAAGCAGTGCAGGTTGCCAAGCAAAGCCGACTCCAAGGGAATACAATAAATTTACTACTGTGTATTACTTTCTCTTCCCTCTTTGCTTCTTTTTTGTGACATTTAAAGTGGAAATTGGACATCTTTTTTCCATATATGACTAGTAGACTCAACAATCAGAATATGACTGTTGTCCCTCCATCTTAGTCTTCCAGTTTCAAATATGTTTGGCTTGAGAATGGGTATGAGAGTCAAACCCTAATATTTTTATTCAGAAAAAAAAAGTCCATTGACTTCAGTAGGGTTTCTCAGGCAATGGATTGAAATTATCAGAACCTGAGAGTTTAGGCAGTGTACAGTTATGTAATTCTGTTTCATAAGTGCCACATGTATGTTTAATGTACCCCTTGGTTGCATAAAGGGACTCCATGGCTATAAAAGGATAAAGTGGCTCTCGCCAAGAGATCCTGTTGCCTAAGTGGCTGCAACTGAGCAAGTTCCTGTAAATGTCTGTTAATATGATTCTCTCCCAGCCTGAGATTTTTTGCTCTGAATTACATAGCAAGTGTGAATATAAATATGTACCCTAGCTGTCTGCATTCACTGTCCAAAACTTAATGTATTTCAAAGGAATTTTCTCCTTTAGCATCTACTTTTTTTTTTTTAATGGTCCTTATGCTGCAGTTAATTTTGATGAATTTCTTTGTATTCACATTCAAGAACCCTTGAAACTTGTGTAGTAAGGTTCAGTCATTTACAAAGGAAAACAGCAGCAACCTCAGCATGTCAGTGTTGAAAATTATGTTTGGTTTCCTGTTACAGGGCTATGAATCATGTTTAATCTTTCAGGTTTTAATGCTCTCCAATAGGAATAGGATGAGGGTAGGTGGGCGGTTTTGAAAAAAAGATGTGTAAATGCTTCTCTTCCATACGACGTGAGGTCTGTGGTTTGAAGCGCTTTGGGAAGAACAATTTGAAATTATGATGAGTCCATGCTTTACTCTAATGTTTTATAACAATTTTGATACAAAAAGTGATTAGATTGTCTCAGCCTCTGTGAAATATTCTAAGTGAAGATACACCAGCTGCATTCTCTTAGGGCTGATTATTTTCTTTGGATAAAGGGCATGTCATGCAGTGCTTGGATATGACTTGTCATTCATATATGCCGCATGCCCCTCACAAACAATTATGAAGAATTGTATCTTCTGCAGAACTGTAATACACCAGGGCCTAGGGAAAGAAGATATTTCATCTCTTGAAGTTCACAATGAATATGTGAGAGCTGTGAAGAATGCCTTATTGCTCCAGGCAGGTAGCTTAAATGTCAGATGATAAAAAGTTGTAGGAAATCAGCCTATTTTCTGATATATCTCTTCCTGCTCTGGAAGAGCATTTCAGCAAAGAGAAGATAAGACGGGGATTGTTTTAGACAAATCAAATTATTCTAAATTTACTTCAAGACCTGAATAACACTGTGTTCCATTCCAAACCAATTGTCCTCAAAATGGGAGTTTAAATGCCTGGTGGCCGGTGTCAGTGCCTGCAATATACATAGGTCTGCCTTTCTCTAATAAGGCATATTCAGTGCTGAGGAATCTTTGTGTTGCTGTTTTCTTCTTTAAGTTGCTGGTCACCATAAATGGGCATCCAACCTCATGTTCTCAAAGCTAACCCTGAGAAAATATTGAGTGTGAATGCATTGCTTATTCAAGATTAGCTACTGTTTGCGAACTCTTTGCATCCTTTCTTGAAAGAGATTTCTATTGATCTAATAGAAATGTATCAGCTTCTCTGCTGCTACAAAAAGACACTAAATTTCCACACACTATTACTCATTCATGGCATTATTCAATTTATCCACCCACCATGAACTGGCATTCGTACTATTTCCCCGAGCTGCAACCATGCACCTCTTATGTCAGTAACCTGCAAGTATACATTTCTCCCACATTCTTAAATTTATCGTGATAGCCCGGTGTCACTGTTTAATCCATGAGAGCAATTGAGCCCCTTAAAGCTACTTGCTCACTCTTTCCCCAGTGGGATCGGGGAAGAGAACTGGGAGGCTACAAGTGAGAAAATTTGTGGTGTGAAATAAAACAAGTTTAATAAGTGGAATGAAATGTCATGAAATTAAACTTAAAGCAGCAATAATAATAATGATAATGATAATGATGAAGATTAACAATGATAATAATAATAATAATAATAATAATAATAATGCCAACAATGGTAACAGTAATTTGTAATTAAAAGGAAAATAACAAAGAGAGGGAAATAAAGACAAATTATGAAAATGAAAACAATTTCTTACCCCCAGTCGACTGATGCCAAGCCAGTGCCTGAGCAGTGACACTGCTGCCAACTGCCCACCAGCTTTCTATGCTGAGCATGATGCCATGTAGTATGGAGTATCACTGTGGTCCTTCAGAGTCAGCTGCCCCAGCTGTGTCCCCTCCCAACATGCTGTGCACCCAGAGCCTAATCTCTGGTGAGGTGGTGTGAGGAGCAGAAGAGGCCTTAACACTGTGTAAGCCCTGCTCAGCAATAATGAACACATCATGTGCTACCAACACTGTTTTCAGTACAAATCCAAAACACAGCCCCACATCAGCTATTGGGAAGGAAATTAAATCTATCCCAGCCAAAACCAGCATGGTCAGTAATCCCCAGGTAATGTTTTTTGTGCTTTTCATCAGAAAGTATTGGAATTACCTGGGATCCAGTAGACTTGCCTGTTGTTATCACCCTTGCCACTGGCCAGCTGTATGCCTGTTGCCCATCTTACTGTCACAAACTCCCCATATTCCCCTTATTCACCATTCCAGTAGAGGCAATGTTGTCCACAAATCATTTGTAAGAGTGCTTTGAGTGAGGTAATGTTGACTAGAGCTCATTTGTAAAGATGCTTACGTCTACTGACGGAAAGTGCTACAAGATGTAATGATTGTGGTTATTTTATCCTTCAGTGAATTCAGAGTTTCCATGAATAACAAAACTTAGAGAAATGTGAATTTCAAGTAATACAGGAAGGTGATACAGATAAATAGTTGGATGTGCAAGGGAAAACGGGGAAGGGTGGTATCTGTAAGGTTATATCAGATGAGTGTAAGTAGGCTGGTGTAATAAGGTAAAGGGTTAGTTGGCTTCTGTGATTGAATCACGTAAAAATTTTGCCCAGATAAATTTCGGCGGATGCTAAAAGTTTTGTGCAGTTGTATTAAAAATTTTAAGACTTTCCTACAAACAAAAGTACTATACCCATCAAAAATGTGAGAAGCAGGCATCGATGCTTGTGAGTTCTCTATTAACTCTTGAGATGAGAACATGCCGTGACCTACTTCTGCTTATTTAGTTTAAGAAAGAGCATTTATGAGTTGTAGTTAGCTTTTTATTAAGATGAAAAGACAGTGATACTATATTAAAATCTGTTTACTGATTCTGTGTCTAAGGTGAATGCTTAATTGAGAAAGGAAATCTATAGCTTAAGGAGAAGAATACTTAATTTACTGGGAGTTATACCTTACAAGGGAGTTGAATATGTGCTTCCAGTCAACTTCAAAAAGAAGCTGTTCTTAGAATGACAGCTATATACACTAATATGCCTATTTAGTCACATCTTCAAATAATCTTGACCTAAATAAATTCCACAGACATTTTGTCACTCAGTTACAGGCAGTATTTTAAAGGAATTTGATTATTTCTGACATTGAGAGTTGTAACTTAAAAGCAAGTTGTACCTTATAAGCAAACTGCCAAACCTATTTCGAAACGACTTTAGTCAATGACATCATATCTTTTATTTGTTTTATTTTTCAAATCAAAGGCAAGAAAACAGTATTTAAAAACTGAGATGAATATGCAGAATCCTGTTGTATTTCTGAGTATCTGAAGCACAGGAGCTTCTGATGGTGTCATTACGCTGTGTAAAACATGTTTCGTTTAGTAACTCGTTTAATTAGTCTTCTTGTACTTCAGTGCATTGTTCATTAAGGTTTATATTTATGTCCTGGATAGTTTGTGGGAATAAGCAGTATGTTTTAGCACATGAAAATTACTTAGTTTGGGGCAGGGGGCCAAGGGGTGGTGGGAAGTCATCTTTCGGTCATATAATCCTTCCTTGTGGTCTGAAACAGAAACGACATGTTAATGCCGTGATAGTTCCACGTTTGCTTTGATTTTATCAGGTAATTTCAAAGGAAAGTGGGATGGAATAAATCCTCCCTGGGTTTGTATCCAAGCAGGTTTCAGTTTGTCTTTGGCTATAAATATTACTAACTATAGAAAATCAGTATCTGGCAGTTTTCCTTGGATGTTGTATCACTTTGAATTATGCCATGTATTAATTTATGTTTGGCCAGAGCTGGTGTTACTCCATTCATTCAGCAGTCCAGGGGAAGACAGATGATCTGACTCACAGTTCACAGCCAAAGGAACAGAGAATTAAACAAAATTACTATTTTTTATTAAGTTTATTCACAGTTTATGAACATCTCCTAGTCTGTGAAAATAAGATGATTCTTAGGTAGGACTCTTAGCTAAAAACTAATTTGTTGGTTTAAAAAGATACTTTTAATTTTCCTCTGAGAAGTTCAGGATATATTCCCATGTTGTATGTTGTGCTATCAGTCATGGGAGGTGTTTTCCAATAGACATCTTGAGTAGCTGGAAATATTTTAATATGAGTCTCTTGGCTTTGATCCAACCAAGATGATATAAAAGCAGATAGAAGAGAGATGCTAAGAAAGAAGGAAATAACTTGGCTTCATTTCAGGCTATTAAATATTTGGCCTCATGCCAAGTAGCTTAATTTCAGATGGGCTAATATACTTCATCTCCACTAAAAGAAAGGCAAATTTAAATAAGAGAAAGGCAAAATTAGGGTACGATTACCTCTTTTTTGTTTCCTTTTTCAACAGAACAATTTTTAACTAATTTGGAATTAAAAATAACAAAAGTAGGGTGGTTTTACCCCTTCTTTAATAAAAGATTGGTGAGTCATGAGAGATGTCTCAGGTACTCTGATTAACCGTCTAAGATGGCCTGGCAAGCAATGACCTCTGGGATGTTCAGAGCTGAATGTTAGCCTCCATTGTTTGTGTATTTGCCTCCTACTTTTTGCTGTGAAGAACAGAAAGCACAAGCAGCACTGGGTATATCACACTGTAGCAGTCTGAAACAGCTCTGTTTGTCTTGGGGGCTCTCATGCAAATTCTTTCTTTATGTTTGTTGAGGGAGTGTCGGTTTGCATTCAAAACTACAACCTTCAACATACAAATTTAGCCCTTGAATAAATTCAAATTTTTTAAGCACAACTTGTTCATAACTGTGAAGTTTCACTTTGCTCCCAAACTGTGTAGAACTGTGAGATGTGCATGATTAGGATGCAGCAATAGGAACTATGAATCATTTGCTCCAGATTTATGAGTCTTTGAAGATTATAGATGTGAGGCTTTCATTGAGTATGATGTGCTTTATATAGTTTCCGGGTCAGTTCCAAACTGTCCATGTGAAAAGGCATGGCTTGAGATCAGTTCAACTTTTCTTGAAGATCTGCATCAGTTCTAGCTACCTTAAAGCACACAGAGGGAACCTTCTAGAGAAGGAACCCAGTCAGATCTGTGCAGAAGATCCCATTCAAAGGGACAAATTCTCCTTGAAAGCATTTGCCTCCATTTTTTGGGACCTTAGTGTTGCTGGATAGCTGGGATGGTGCACACAGTTGCAAGTTATTTTCAGGCAGCACGTTAACAGGAAGTGTCATTTGTGTCAATAACCATTAAATGCAAAAAAGTGCTGCTGAACTATTGGTGTCTGATGGAAGATCTTGCACTATGGGTCAGTGAAGTACTTGTGCATGCTATGACTGCCTGTGGCATAGGAAGACTCTGGTTTGTTTATCAGAATTTGAAATCTTCACTGTAGATTTTCCTATTACCTCACATTATTACTGACCTCTGAAAGCTAAATAGAAACCAATGCTTTCTGTTCACACGTAGCTAATCTCTTGTAAGAATTAAAGAAAGCATCTTGAGCTAAATAGGAGAAACTTTCTGAAGGATATCAGTTATTAAGAGAAAAAAAGTATGCAAAAATAATGTTAATTGGAGGGGCTTTCAATTTAAATTTATCTGCATTTCGTGTTTGAACAGGAAACACAGCAAAATGTGGGACCCTACTGAGTGTTTTCTTCCCCAATCAATTACATGGATACGAGCAATTTTTCTGTTTTCCATTCCAAGATCATAAGATCTCATAAGTTTTGACAACTCTACCTCAGGTTAGTAAATGTCTCTTGTTTCTGAAAATGTATTCACAACCAGGAGTGTCAAAGGAAGAGTTCATTGCAGAGATTAATTCCAGAAGGAAACAACAAAGGGGATGTTACCTAATATTTTTGATTACTGGAAATGTAATTTGAAAACTTTATCAACTTTAACCATTTGATTTTGACTTTATCGGCAAATGCCAAAGAGTAATTGGTTGAGAATTGTAGTTTTGCAGACTTGTTAAATGTAGGAATATGTTTTCAGGGCTGGCTGCAGCTGCAGTGAAAAATTGCAGGATTGTATGCCAGTCATGACAGGGTGTGGATGGGAGCCTGAATTCTTGCAGCTTCCCAGTTCCCATTCGGGGCAATATGGAATACTTCCTTTACCTTTCATTTATGACAGTACCACCACCACATGTTTTATTTTCAGTTAGAAACTCAGGATAACAGTTTAGGGTCCTCTGGTATTAGGAAAAGACTTCCATTACCTTGGTGTGGGGAACCTTCGCCCATATCATTGAGGACCACCATACTCTTGAGTTATGTCAACATAATTTGTTCCATGTAGCTCAGATGAAGGAGGTTCATAATCTAGGGGTGAAACACTCTGTGGTGAACCAGCGCAAAGCACATGCATGATAACATTATACAGCGAAGCACTGAGCTGTTGTGGTTATGAACTCAGTAGAAAAACTCCTGCAGATGATGATACAAAAATATAAGGATTAGCAGATGTGCTATGCTTATGGTTTGCATAGGAATGGCAACTTAAAAGAAAAAAGATGATTTAGCATATAGTTATTAGGTGGATACTATTCAGGACTGTTTTTCATTTGTATACTGTCTATCACTGTATTTATTTCTATAGCATACTGCTAAAACCCTGTATAATGTGTGTATTATTAGAGGGGAGGTGTTCTAAAGAAAAGGATAAAACTAGTTAAAAATTTTCAGTGCTTCTGAGTACTCTGTTCATTGTGAAGTTGAAACCCAAAATGTCCATTCTGCTTTGATCAAGGATGTCATGTTGTCTCTCTCTGTATTTTGTCTGGTTTTTTGTTGTTGTCTGGGATTTTCATTTTTTGTTTGGTTTTGTTTTTTTTTTTTTTTGTATGTAGTTACCTCCAGGGTAGTAAAGACAGTAGTAGACAGTTGGCAACCATCAAAGAAATAATCAAGCATTTCCTTTAGAGGCTGTAGAGCTGTTCAGAATATCACTTCAAGGCTTAGAATAGCAGAGAATTTAAATTACAGTGCAGTGTTGAATTTTTGTGCTACCTCTACAGTGTGAACCTTATTTTTTCCTTAGTTAAGGAAGATCCCATGATTATTTGAATCTATAGGCTGCTGGAAAACAGTTACCAAAGTATGAACTCAAGAAAATGTTATTTAGGGACAAGGAAGAATAAAGGCCTCAGGAATCAGAAAGACAATGTTTCTCTCTCATTATTTTGGGTCACTGAAGATTACGTCTGAAAAGGATAATCTCAGATAGGTATTTCTAGGCTCGCATATGGAGAAGTAGGACAAGAGATTATTTAACAGCTCAACACAAAATTTGTTGGTTAGGGTAGCTGGTGCCAAATACTCAGTGTACTTGGCAATAAATTGCTTTTTATCTAGCTTAATCTCTTCTCTAAAAACTAGCGTAACTAATGCATACTCAAAAAAAAAAAAAAAGGAAATGTTGCTTCTTGGATTAAGGCATGAAAACTGATTAAAAATAGCATCTCTTCCCAGACTCTGGAGTCCTGAAAGCAGGTAACCAGAGAAGAGGGCTACCTGCAAATGCCACTGCTTTTCCCAGTGTCAGAAAGTTCCCTAGGACCTTGTAAGGCACTGTTGTTTCACTAAATGGAAAGTCAGCTAACAAACAAACATGCCAGTTCCCTTCACTAATAGTCCCATTCCCGCAGGCAAAACAGCAGTTTTAAAAAAGATACATTTGTGAAGAAACTTATTTTAAGATTTAAGAATTAATGTGTCATTGGCTCAATAAGAGGCACTTTTACAAAAGTGGTTTGTCATCCAAAATGACATTAATGTTGCCTCTGGAAGTGTTTTGCAATAAGGTTGTAGTTAGAGTAATTCCTAGGTTTGTGCCAACGTGGCATAAAAGACAACAGCCTCAGAAATCTGCCTTTGAATCTGATGTAATAAACTCATGTGGTTTGAATATGTTTTATGTTCAAAAGTCCTGTAGACTTTACCAAAATACTCTAGAACTCAGCGACTGCATAATAGAAACTATGCTCTCTTTTATATTTTGATATGTACATAGATAGTTAAAAGATGTGATGCTGTGCAAACCAGACTAACATGGAATACGAAAATATTCAGCAAATTTAACAAATAACATGCTATAGGTTCTGGAGGTGTTCTGTTTTACTTACTTAATATGACATATCCAAGATTTTTGTTGAAATGAGTAAACAGATCTATTGCAAACGTGCCTGAAATCGAAGTGTAAGTTCTCTCTCATGGTGAGCCAGAAATCTTAACTTTTGCTGTACAGTCTTCCTGAAATGGTGGAAATTGGTGTGCAATACAAAGCCAAAAGTTTAAATAAAGTGAGTAGCTCAGTGGGCTCATGAACATCCCCAGTTCCAGCAACTGGTATATTCTTAACAGAAAAGAATTTCAGTGGGATATTGTTTTTATTAATGCTTTTATCCTGGCAAACAAAGAAGTAAATTGCTTAGTGACTCACCATGCAGTTTGATAACATATGAATGAGGTGTGAGGTCATGTTCTGCCATGCTTAAAGTCAATACCTAATCTCATAGGCATTTATTTGCTCTCTGAGGGGCATTATGATCTGCACTACAACACCAACACTGCTGATTTTAAAACAGCAAATCAAATTATTTATTTATTAAATGTGTGTAAAAAATCACTCGCTACACAGTCTGCCCAAGAAGACAACACTTCAGGATGTCTCAACTAAAGATAATATGAGAAAGTTCCTGCATCTTTAATTTTAAAAAGCAGCTTTTGAAGCGGTGTTAATAGAGTCATAATTGTATGAAAGATTCAGAAAAAAGTTTTATAATTTGCTAGCCTTAAATGCCTGGAAAATGTATCTGGAGCTTACAGGCATCTCCATGATGAACACTCAAGCTGAAAGGAGATTTTCATCTCCCTGTGGCACGCACAGATAGAGCTGTGATTCTCACTGAATATTTGTTGTGCTGCTTTCGTTTTATTCGGAAGGGTGTGGATGGATAGCAAAACAATGTCCCAAAATTAAAAGCTCAGAAGACCTTAAACTGACCTCTTAAGTCCACATAATAACAAAGCAACGCTGAAGGTCTGACCTCACAAACTCAGAAAACACAGTGCCAAATAATCTTGTACAGTATAGGGAAGCCAAAATATTGAACCTTATTTTAGCTCTGCTCTGACAGATGCACCAAAGCCTTAGGCTCAGGAGCTTTATGTGCTTTTCTGCTCATGAGTAACATTCAGCTCAAGCTTGTAAAAAAAAAAAAAAGGAAAGAAAAATAAAGAAAAAGAAATCCTGCACGTCCACAAGTGGAGCTCCCCTTGCTGCAGGGCTTGTACGGCTGGGGCAGGAGGTGTAGAGTGCATTGCCTTTCGGGGTTTCTCTTTCCTTGCTTGGGAAAGGATGGCAGGAATGACATGCAATGGAGTAGTGAAGTGGCAGTCCAAGAAACACCAGTGCTTTGCCGGTGAGGGCTGACAAGAGGTCCATGCCCCTCCTCTGGCATTTGTTGTTTACAAGAAGTGAGGGTGGAACCCTATCACTTCAAGTAACTGCGTCTATGTGAGTTGTGTCAATGCAAGATTATGTGCAGCAAAGTAGAAAATAGAAACCTATGTTAGATCTAGGGACAGAGATCTGTGAGGCTTTAATTCCACTTCACTTCAGACAAAAGTCATTCTTAACTCAACCCTGAGTCTGAGTACTGTGCTACAGGTTACTCTCAGCTCAAACGTAACAGCTAGAAACTTTTCTTTGGGATTGAGAAGCATTTGATGGGTGGCTATGGCCATTTCCTGAACTGTGGAGTATGTCCTAAGGAATGGCTTTGATTACCTAAAGGCACTCTTGTCTCTCTCTGTTGAGAGACAAGTGAAGTGCTGGTGGACCAAGTTATCTGCAGAGAACTTCATCTGAGTCCCATCTCTTCACTTTGAGGATGCTTCACTTGCAATAAGTCTTTATAAGAAAGTGTTAACTGCAAAGCGTGTTTGTACTGACATAAATGTGTCTATTTAGGGCTCTAATATGGAAAGTATTCCTACTCAAAAGAGCTCTGACACTAGGAAGTTTGTGTCCTGACAATGTGGGGCTTTTATGAGGATAAAAGTACAATGGAAATGCTTGGCTACTGCTCTGTAAGTTATGCAGCATGCACAATGCTTTTATTGTAAAATACATTTTTGTTCTTGTAATAAAATGGCTAAAAAAAGTTAAGTCAGCAGATACAACAGAAGTGTTGCAAATGCACTGTTTAGTCTTTTGCTTTGCCAGTCCATGTATAACTTTCTGCTTTACACTGTGTAATTGGATTGCTGTTAATTTAGTTAAGGGGGGGGGGGTTTCATTTTGGTGTGAATAGTAATGTTTTGATCTTAGTTTGGAAATGGAGGAAATAATAGAAAACTCCTGAACCTTCTAAATAGTGAAACAGGGATGGTTAAGTTAACAAATGAAGGCATGTTTGGAAATCAGATGTCAGAAATTTATTTAGGGTTTCATATTGGCATTAAAAATTGTCACAGCAGCAAATGATAAATATGGTGTGGAGGACTCCAGTATATCTTCTATGCAATTAAATTCAAATGCAATTACTTCACGATATCTTGCTGCTTGAAATTTGTCAGGAAGTTTGTGGGACAGAGCAAAAGGAAGGTTTCCATCCCTTTCAGAGTGAAGATGGATTCTAATGTCTGGTGGGATTTTTATCTGGAGACACTTGCAGTCATTAGCCTTGTCAGCATTTTTTTTAATCTGAGTAGCAGGAACTGTGACTAACAGTGTGTACAGTGTGTTACTAACAACATTGTGATGGCAGAACTAGGTGCTGTCAGTATTATCTCTTATAATAGAGATATTTCTTAAGCTGTGGTTACAGAGGGTGGTGCGTGATCGATGAAGGATGAGAAGATCTGAAAAGGATGTGGATTTTTTTTTCCAATCAAGGCAGAGAGACATCTCCTCCCAGACCTTCCACACTGTCTCTATGATTGTTTTCCCAAGGTTTTGGCACAGCCCCGTCCAGGCAGCAGAACCATTTGCACCATGAAGAACTGAAAGGGCTTGGCATTATCATAGTGTTTTACAGATGCAAAAGTCACTGCCACTTTGTCTGGGTATAGCACAGAGCCTCTCAAAGGTGGCCCTAGATAAGGTGAATTGATGAGAAGCTGAGAGCTCAGCTGTTCCCATACACATCTGAAATTCCAGGAATGTTATATCAGGATTACAAGCTTCAAATTGTGCTCCACCTTGCTTGAGAGGGCAGCAGCTGTAGGAAATGGTACAGAATTTGATAAGGCTATGAAAGGATACATTGAGTTCAGATGGTGTACAGCTTTATCTTTTTGTGTTCTTGTGAAAGGGAGCTTGCCATGCTGGGAGATTTCAGGCCTAGGGCATTACATAAAACACTTGACAAAGAATGTTAATACTTGTCTTTTCTGTTCTGGTCAGTTGTCCTTAAAGTAACTCCTGCAGACTCCATCTGGCCATCCTTATATGACTTTGAAAAAGTCAGCACTATAAACTTCATCTGACTGTTAATTTATTACAGTGGATTTTTTTTCTTGTCCAGACAGATGGAATAGTAAGAAACTTCCCTTTGCTGCCAAGAAACAAGAAAAATGGTGATATCATATTCAGGTGCTTTCCTCGACTCCATTTATTCTGCATTGCAATGACGTTATGGAGGGAAGGGTAAACATACATATTCTCTGCCAAAGTTTCCCTGCATGTGGAAGAATGAAGAAAAATAGGAAAAAAGAAAGTGTTGGATGTTTTTTGTTTTGTTTTTTGTCCGGATGGATGCATGAGCAGGATTTTTATGTATAAGATGCAGAGGTGCTTGTTCTGTTCTTCTTGTTGCATGTCACCCATCCAATGGATAAATATGTTGGAGATGGATCTTAACATGCTTATTCCTTCCTTCTTGTTGGAAGGTTAAGTGATCAGATTCCCTCTAATTCTGCCCTTTCTATGATTTTTACCTGGCTCTTAGATATCTCTACCTTGTGTTTTTAAGCAGGATGACACTTTCTTCATGGTAGTATAATCCTCAATTTCTTATGGCTTTTTGAGTTGACAAGGTGACTATCTTCCATAATGTATATTTCTGCATATCTCAGAAAGTAGCCACCAGGCTTCCATTTATGAGCTCAAGAGCTGCTATTAGTTAAAAAAAGATGAAATCCATAAACTGGAGAAGCCTGTGCAAGACATACAAGGAGTTAAACACACATGGTGGTAGATGAATACTGGCCACACGTGGAAATGCTGGCAGAATTTGACAAATTTGGATTTTGCACAAAGCCTCAACTTTGCTATAAGCCTAAGGCAAAAATAATTTCCAATTTTTGCAAAAGAACAATCTTTTTAGCATTTTACATTGAATTAGATACTTCCAAATTTAGATATATCCATATATATATCAACTCTCAGCTCTGTTCTGTGGCTCTTTGTGGGACTGCTACAGATGGAAAACCAATGTAACCAGCTACCTACCTGTGCCCTTTGTATCCCAACAAAGAATGGAATAGTGGTAGCAAAGAAAAGTTGCCAAAAAGTACCTGTGTTCAGGAAATCACAGTAGCTTCCACTGCTTCCTTCTGGTATAGTTAGTTGCAGCTCAAGGAAACCATGGTTTAATACCAAACACTTCTCTGCAGAGTGTGTTTCTGAAAAAAATTTTTTAATAGAAATCAAAATATTTGTGATTTGACTTGACTAATGCAAACCATTTCGACCTGTGCTTTATGTCCTTGATAATAATTATATTACACTGTGCTCAATCTACCTTTGCATTTTCAGTTAAACTCTATAACTAAAAAAATGCCCTCATTTTCTGGTAGATGATTTAACACCCTCCTTTATTGTCTTTTTTTAAGGAAATGTTTTCTCAACAATTTTTCAATCCATCTGGAGTAGAATAATTTCCTAAAGGTACCCACTGACTCTTTTTTGATTTTTAGTAATCGCTCCTCCCACAGTTATATTGGAATGATGCCTCTATTTATCAGAAGGTTGGCAGGCAAGAAATGCAGGCAAATATGTATGAATAAAATGTAAAATCTCCTGAAAATCAGCATGCATTCAGACATATATCAATAGATTTGGAAACGCCCAAAATGTTTGGTGTTCTTAAGCATTCCTATGACAGTTCATTGGGCATTTTGGAGGATGTTTCCAAAGCCTTCCACTGATGAAAATTCCAGATCTTTCATTAGAATTATATTCCATATTTATATTAGAAAGTTTGCATAATACCTGACTTTGTCTTCTTTGAATCTTGTCCTCAATAAACTTGGAGACCAACATATCTGCACTTTTGCAAAGCCTTCTTTAAAACATCACTTATAACTGAAAACAATTTTTTCTACTATTTTCCTATATGCCTTGTTTTCTTGACTCCATCAGAATTTTCTCAATATCATTTTTGAGATATGTGGCCTCGGGCTGGACCCTAAAATCATACCTCATCACTCTTGGAAGGCTTACTTTATCAATCCTGCATATAATATTCCTGTTTATACACTTGTTTGCTTTCTTTTTTTTCTTTTCTTTTCCTTGCAAGAGGATGACAACACTGATTTATGTTTAGCTTTGATTTATTCAAATATTGCTGGGGGTTTTTTGCTTTCTTTTTTCCTTTTTGTTTTCTAAGAACTGCTGTCTCTTCATTTATTTTCAATCTTCTATTTGTCATGGCAGTTTCTGCTGAAATGGTATATATGCTATTTGTCCTAACTAAACTGCAACCTTTTTCTACGTGTTTCTGCACTTTTTCTGGGTATCTTAAAATTCTTAAAACTGTAGTCTCCAAAGCATTTTCAATCTTTCATAGAATCATAGAATGTTTAAAGTTGGAAAAAACCTCATTGAGTCCAACCATTGACCTGGCTCTGTTGTGTTCACCACTAAGATGTGTCGCCAAGTGCCATCTTTTTTGAACATTTCCAGGCATGGCGACTCCACCACCTCACTGGGCAGCCTTTTGCAATGGTAGACTACTAAAGGTATTTTATGGTTCATCATCTCCCTCTTTGATGAAAATATTTAGCAAGGTCCAAGCCCACAACAGAACACAAACTTTCACAAAAATTATTTGTAGCTCATCTTTGAGAACAATTTTTAGTTTACTTACAAAAATACCAGGTCATACAGTGTCAGACTCCTGACTAAACTCACAAGCCCTACTTTCCCGCTAAGTGGTTTGGCATAAGTTGCTTATTTGTTCATTTCATAAGTACCTAGAAATAATATAAATAAATACTTTGTAGAATGATATTTTCCTGGGAACTCAGTTACAAATCACTGAGTCTAAAATTCCTAATTTCTAGCTAAACTATAATAATAATTTTTTCGCTCCTTTTTTTTTGCCTCCTTATTCATCTAGATTCTCTTGTTCAATGCAGTCTTCATCTTCTGGAATTTCCCAGCATCCTTTATGCAACATTCAGAAGAGATAGCTGAAATGGTCCTGCCTGGCCTTGAAATACAGGGATCTACAGTTTTTGTGTTATCCCTGTTCACTCCACACTTAAACATGTTTTGGCTCCAGATAAGGTTAGATACACCTAGACTGTCTCCAGTGGTTGTTCATATTATAAAGTCTTGAAAGCAGTCACTGAAATCCTACTATTTTCCTAGTTCACCAGTCCCAGTACTTAACTATAATTCTGCATGGAAATTTTACCTAATGTCCTATCCAGAGTTCTATTTTTTAGAATAAAGGGTTTGCTCCTTGCCTGGTCTTTGGTTGATATGGGGGACAATTGAATTCTTTATTTCACTTTTCTTCGTGTTTGAACTTTATTGTTATGGTCTCCCTCAGTCTGCCCTAAACTAGGGAAACCTGAATCTTTCGTTTTGTGTTCTGTACTTCAAGCCTCTTAGTTGTTGCTAGTCTTTCTTATGTTCTCTTTAGCTTTTCTAATAGATGGTGACCAAAACTGGATGGAGCATTTCAGCTGACATTATCTATTGTTTGTAAGTAGTACAAAAGGAAAACCAAATCAATACTATACACTATACTCCTTTTATTACTTTGTAGATTGCCAGTTCTTTGAAACCCACCTATGTACTTGCATACATTTAAAAAATGCATTACAAAATGCACTTCAAAATTTTCACCTTAGCCCTGTTTTATTGATCTGTGTTGGGAGTTCACTTCACTGAGAAAGTGTAATTCCATGAAAACAGTGTGTGGCTTCAAGGAAGGCAAAAACTCTTCATCAAATGTGCTCAGTTTAAAAGAATGAAAAAATACAAAGCAGGAATAATGAAACCAAAAACCCTAATAGTAAGCTCTGCAAAGACAACTTGGTTAAACCAAATTTTTTCTTCCCTGATGCACTCATATGACGACCAGAGCTCATGGCTTTCCAGAGTTTAATTTGCTGCACGTAACGTGAAGGGAAATTCTCTCTGTGGGCAATTTGACTTCCCCAACAATACAAGCAGAACATAATTTCCCTACTAGAATTAAGCACAAATGTTTTCCAGTCCTCAGGCTGGATTACAAACCACTCCTCCCCTTGGTATAACAAGTTTCACCACATTTTCACAGTGAAGCTTCCCAGTGTTGATTAAAAAGAATGAGTGCATAAGGTGGAGGCAAGCCCAAAACAGTGTTGCATACTCAGGCAGCAGAGGCTAACTGTTCCTTCCAAGGATCTTCCTACAGCCAACAATGGTGTGCTTTTATAGACAATCGCTTGCTTTGCCCATACCCAAAGCTGTCCATTTGTCAAATGAAGTTACTGGGAATTCTGCTCAGTGGTTCCCCATGTGCTCTATGCCAAAGCTGAGATATTTGTGTGACGCTCCGAACCTATCCATCCTGGTCTGACCCGTGACTCTGCCTTAATAATTTCTCTGACAGTACTCTATAGGACTCTATCTACAGCTAAAAAAAAAAATAAGTTTATGTGTAAATGTTTAATCAACAGTTGGAAGTCTCCTAACTAAAGGTTTGTGATCCTTTCCTCCTTCTCATTCTTTATGCGAAGACGAGAGATTTGGTTATCCATGATAAGGTGTCTGACACGTAAATTGCTGAAAGGTAATTAGCAGGACTGTGTCTAATTTAGCACATGGCACCAACACTAACACAGGGGCAACGCTAGAGTTCAGGCAATATCCTCAGCAGGCCTGGCCAGCTCTGCCAGGTGTGAATTGTGAGGTTCCTCAAGCAGGAGAACTTAATTTCTATCTTCAGAAACACTAACAAATAATAAACAAGAGACAGAGGCAGGGAAATTAAGTCCCTTTGACCCCAGGGCCTCACTAAGCACAAATTTCACGTAAGAGAGATGCTGTCCTTGAGGACCCTGTTTCACAGATGTGTTGGGAGTTTGTAGCAAGCAAGTGGAAGAGGGCATGGTGCTACAGCCGAGGTACCCATCCTACCCATGTTTTAACAAGAGGCTTTCAACAAATTGAAGCTACAAATAATTAGGTTTGTTTATAGAGAGGCTGTATAGAATGTGGGAACCTGTAGCACAGGCACCCTGGTCATGGTGAAGGGGGTTCTGCCAGCAGTGGTTCCTGCTTGACAAGGACCTGTGAACATGAGGGACTGTAGTCACTTCTCTTCCTTCTGTGTTGTACAGAGCTATTTTCTCTAGCATTGTGGCCTTTCTCCCAGCATCACTTCCACTGATGCATGTGAGAGGCTTTAGATTTTGTGCCTCTGCAAAATTCTGATGACTGAAATCTGAAATCCAGCTGGGTCTGTATCAGACCCTTATAATGTTTTGGGCATAGAAGAAGAGCTCAGCATCTTCCTGCAAAAATTCTGCTCTTTACTTGCTCTTTGCCCTCAAAAAAACCCTGCTCTTTGCCCTCAGAGACAACTGGCAGAGCTCTTGTAACACTGACTACAGGTACTCAGTATAAAGTTGTTGGTTATGCTTCGGGTGACACACAAATGGTCAAATACTTCTGGTGACTATAATTTCCTTGCATATATGAGTGACACTATTGTATGAGTAAGTATATTTTCCTTTTATGACTGGTTGTTATTATTATGCATATGTGAAATATAGGTAAACTAATGGGTAATTTTTATTTTTTTTTAACTGAGAGTGCAATAGCAGAACAGACTGAAACCTGCTTAGCTTAGTATCCTCACTCTTGGAGTGGTCAGTAGCAGATGGTTAGGGAAAACTTTGAGAAATTATACAAGTTGTAAATTATTCTTCCTCCTGTGATTTTCTTGGGCTCCAGCAGTCAGTACTTTAAAAAATTCCTGGAGGTTGCATCTGCTCTGTTATATTTATGCACTCTTTAACTCCTGAAGTCAATTAACATATTTCTTTAATCTAGAATTTGTTGGCACTGTTATGGTCAGTGACATCTCATGACAGTGAATATAATAGTAATAGTAATAATAATAATAATAATAATAATAATAATAATAATAATAATAATAGTAATAATAATAGTAATAAACCCCTTGAAAATTATTCTAAAATCTCCTTTTGTTTTAAACTCACAACCCCAAAGTCTCATAGTGGAAAACTGCTTTTCACAGTTAATTTGCAGTGACATTTGCAGTTTGACAGCTAGACCATAACTACTCAGTCATCTCTTTTCCTATGAAGAGCTCCTGCCTACTTACCTCACGCAGAAGTTACTCTTAAGTTATCCTGTGTACATCACTTGCTACCCACTCAAAACCTTGGTTTTCTCCTTAAAAAAAAAAAAAAAACCAAATCAGTTTTTGCCTTAGGGAGAGTTGTGAGTATGATCTAACTAGAGACAAAACCTCATGAAACTAGGAAGTTGCCATTTTAGGAAGCTCACTGGGTTGAAAGAGTACTAGGCTTTTCGCCTTGCTGTCAGGGTACCAATTGTTCCGTGGAAAAAGCAATGGATAAGTGTTTTGGTTAATGGCAAAGGACAAAATGCATGTGCCCTCATCACCCAGCATCAGAAGCCTTCAGACATAAGCTTAACCTAGATCTGAGTTGAATTTGAAGGTTTTGTGTCCTCACAGGTGACTGGTCCTTAAGTCTAATAATGAGATAACATTTGGCCACTCACCATGCAAATCTGACTGACCAAGGGCAATATGGAATGATGAGGGTAGGAAGCAAGCAGGCGACCTGCCACTGTCATGCTGATGAGTCTGAAATCTCCTGATTCTAATTAGTTTCTTAGAACCATTATCTTTAGCAAACTTCAAAGAATGAGTGTATACTACTTTTTAAAACAAACAGAAGCATTATAGCATAGGAGTTTAATGAGCCAACTTTCCATTGAGCTAAAATTACTTATTTTAAAGGAGGGAATGGCCGTATTTCCCAACTGACCTTTAGAGCCATGAACCAGAATATTTGTCTGGCTGGGAGCCTCATCACCTTTTCCGTGGGAGAAGAGAGCCAAGGAGATGGAGAAGAGCTCCAGGAATAGCAGGACACGATAACAGTTCTATCACTGCATTACATGTAAGTGAGTCATGTAAGAGTGTCAGCCTGAGCAGTTTTGCTACTTTACTTTCTGCTATGACTGGAGATTTGGGCTACCTGACAGCTCCTTCTTGGCTACAATTTCGCTGGGACACTTGGCCCAAGTGACACAGGTTGACTGTATCTGCTTAAGGAAGACCTGCTTGTAGATAAGCTCAGAGAGTGCTTATCACTCCAGCTGAGTGCACCTACATCACAGAGGTGAAACCAACTACTGCTGCAAAAGGAATAATCTGAATAACCTTTATGTAGCAGTACAGTGGTCAGGCACTGGTGCAGACTATGTTCAATGCTGGTGGTCAAACCCATGACTTGGAGAAACATGTTTTTGAAATGGAAGGTATGAATGTGGTCGTCACTTCCTATGTGAAGGCACAACTAATTGAAATAATCTATCTCACATATCAGATGGTTTTTTTCTTAGAGAATGGATTTCTTAAATCCTACATAAATATCATATCCTCACATATCTATAAAATATTTTATAGTTGTGCTTATGTATGTGTAGCTGGAAGTGTAGAGCAGATTGATGCATCTTTCATGCAATGGGAAAGAGCACTTTGTAAGGGATAGGACACTATTTAGTCAACAATTTCATGTAGAATTTACATCTGGAGCTCAGCTGCTGGAAACTGCAGGTCCTAGTAATGGCTTTATTCTGGTAACAGGTAATACCAACATTCTTTTTTGTAGCATCTTAGCATTGTTCTAATTTTAGTCAAAATTGTTTCCACTGTTTAATGGAGTCTAAAGTTCAGTTAGCTATTGAATTTCGCTACCATATTTTGCAAATTGCTGTTGTTGGTTATTTGAATTATAAATTGTTCAGGATATATAACTACTTACTGTTATGAAAAGGTCCATTTCTGACATCTAATTCCAGTTTATCAGCCAAACCCGTGAACTGATGGCCCTGGTCAGCACAATAGGATGATAAAACCCAGCTTTGAAGTATATAATCCTCTTATTAGTTATATAAGACAGGCTAGCAGGAAATTTCCCAAATGAGGTCTTAAACTGTGTTGTTTTCCAGTCATTTCAAACCATCCTAGATTCTCAGTAATGCCGTTTCAAACATACCTTTGGCTGGAAAGAAATCATCATAATTTTTGGCATATTTTATTAATCAGAAATAATCTCATCCTTTCTGTTCCCTCTGATTTTTCTGTTGATTATATATATTTTCTGTTTGCTGCCAGTTCTATCCGTAACTACTCTTTAATAATTCTATTCAAATATATTGCAGTCATAAAGAGGTTTTTTTTTTCTTCTCCTGAACACTGTCTTCATTTTTTTTCACCTTCTGAACACTGTTTTCAGTGGGAAGAGGGTCTGAGAAAGCATTAGGAATACACCCACCAGCATCTTTGTTCCTTCCTTAATTTTTTGAACTTACTTCAAAGACAGAAACTCTGTGGCAGTGTACTGAGTATGCTCCTAGTTTACAGAAAATTGTTGGATTTAGCTGTTAGAGAGCTCCATTCTGTCATTTAGTGTTCTAAATCTGCGACATATTTTAATTCACTGAGGGGTCATGCTGATTTAGCTGATAATGGTTTCTATTAATTCTGCATGCTGTACCAATTAAACTCTGGGCATGCAAATTAAAATGTTTATTCTGGATGAATGGGAGATAGGGGAGGTTATAAACCTCAAATGCTTCTTTGAAGCATGGTTCTGTTTGAACAGAAAGAGCTTCTAAATATTTTACTCTGGGAGTCTGTGTGTATTGTGTCTCAATCAATCCTTATCAAATGCTCCCAGGTTACAATAAACAAGGTTTTTATTTCCTTAGCTGCCAGCTTGACAAGCTGATGCAGTCTGTCAGAGTCAGACTGGGATCTTTCCATCACACATTACATGACCAGTAAGAAAGACTCTGTGAGCCAAAATCTGTCCTCAGCTGCACTCCCGCAATCCTGTTACCTCTGCAGCCTGTCCTCAGTGACACCAGAGCAAATCCCTCCTGTGCAAGGCAGCTCTTCGGTGGGAGACGCAGGAAGGGTGTTAGAGGTAGCAAAGAGGTACAAGGAGGCAACGGGTGCACATTCCCCTTGCAAAGTTTGTTCTTTATCTCTGTTTGCAAAACATTCATTTTCATTGAAAACATAGACCCTTCCTACTGTACATCATAGCTGACAGACATTTCATAGAATCACAGAATATGCTGCATTGGAAAGGACCCACAAGGATCATCGAGTGCAGCACCTGGACCTGCATAGGACAAACCCAAGAACCCCACCATGTGCCTGAGAGCATTGCCCAAACACTTGGACTCTGACAGACTTGGTACTGTGATCAGTTCCTTGGGGAGCCTGTTCCAGTGCCCAAACACCCTCTGGGTGAAGAACCTTTTCCTGATACCCAACCTAAACCTTCCCTGATACAGCTTCATGCCATTCCTTCTTCAATATCCTAGGGCTAATGAAGAATTAGTGCAAATTTTGTAGAAGATAAGATGAACCAGAAGAGCCAGAATACAAGTTGATCTCTCTGAGCAATGTTCTTTGTATTTCCATGTTTTACTAAATGAAATATTACTTTTAGGAAAAAAAAACCCCTTAAAAATTGTATTTTAACATCAGTTTTGCTATATCAGATGTTCTTCTTTCTTTATGGAATGCAATATACATGTCCTAATTAGTTTCTTCCATATAAACAAAAACTTTTACAGTAACAGCTTTTTGTCCTGTTTTTTGACAAGTGATGGTTAGTTAGCACATTGAACATATTCATTTACTCCCTTTATACTATAGAATCATAGAATGGTTTGGGTTGGAGGGACCTTAAAGTTCAACCTGCCTGCCATGGGCAGGGACACCTTTCACTAGACTGGGTTGCTCAGAGCTCTGTCCAAACTGACCTTGGACACTTCCAGGAATGCATCATCCACAGCTTCTCTGGACAACCTGTTCCAGTGCCTCACCACCCTCACAATAAAGAATTTCTGCCTGATGTCTAATCTAAACCTTCCCTCTTTCATTTTGAAGCCATTTCTCCTTGTCTTGTCACTACAGGCCCTTGTAAATAGTCTCCCTCCATCTTTCTTCTAGGCTCCCTTCAGGTACTGAATGGCCACAATTAGATCACTGTGAAGCCTTCTCTTCTCCAGACTGAACAAACCCAAGTCTCTCAGCCTTTCCTCACAGGAGAAGTGCTCCATCCCTCTGATCATCTTGGTGGCCTCCTCTAGACTCGCTCCAACAGGTCCATGTCCTTCCTGTGCAGGGTCCCCCAGAGCTGGATGCAGTGCTCCAGGTGGCCCTCACCAGAGCAGAGCAGAGGGGCAGAATCCCTCCCTCCCCTGCTGCTCATGGGGCTCTGGATGCAGCCCAGGACATGTTTGGCTTTCTGGGCTGCGAGTGCCCATGGCTGGGTCATGTCCAGCCTCTTACCCCCAGCACCCTCAAGTCCTCTCAGGGCTGCTCTTGGTCTGTTCATCCCCAGCCTGTGCTGATACCAGGGGTTGAACTGACCCAAGTGCAGCACCAGCACTTGGTCTTGTTAAACCTCATGAGATTCTCATGGGCCCACTTCTTGAGCTTGTCCAGGTCCTTCTGGATGACATCTCATCCTTCAGGCATGTCAGCTGCACCACTTAGCTTGATGTCATCTGCAAATTTGCTGAGAATGCACTCAATCTCTCCACCTATGTCATTAATGAAGATATTAAATAATACCAGTCCCAATACAGACCGCTTATGTCCATCAGGAGTCTGAGCTCTTCACCACTGCCCTCTGGGTGTGACCATCCAACCACTTTCTTGTCCATCTAACAGTCCACCCATCGAGTCCAACTCTCTCTGTAATGCATTGTGAAACAGGCATAGGCCTTGGTGGTGGTTCTTAGAATTTACTTTTCAAAAGGGATGTTTCTACAAAATGTGTTTGTTCAGAAGAACTGCAGCTGTCGGAGAAGAAGGAATTTTTCTTGAAGTAAATTAACTTTTCTTTTAAATCATGGAAATTAAAAGGAAGATTGCTTTAAAGAAAATCTAATTAGAGATTCTCTGGGGTCATGAAACACCAGCAAATCCAGCAGATATAAACAGTCTTCTACTGTGCATGCCTAGGATGTCATAAAAATACTAACCATCACTTGCACTCAGCTGGTGACCTTTGTAAGTCATGTCTTTAGTTGTTTGTATGTCAAAAATTATCTGATTTTGATCACTATATCTATGGTAAGAAATGTTACACACCTGAAGTAAGCCATCAAATCTCTGCATTCTGAATATCTTGGCAGTATTGTCAGGTGATAATAATTTTAATGATTTTTCTTTTCCTGTATGTAATACTTTTTGCCCACTGTTTGACGACTTCCTAAAAATCCTCATCTCAACGTCTGTGTTTGTAACTATTTTTGAACTTTGCATTGACTACAGCTGTACAGAACAAAGCCTTTGAGCTTTGGTTGTCAAAGTCTGACAGTTTGGCAAAATTTTAAAATAATATTTGGCTTTGAAAAATGGGGAATGCGTGGGCTTCTAAAGAAAATTCTTTCTTGTTGAAAGAACAAATAGACATTAATTTTTCAGGAATAAACTTGGAAATTCAAAAGTTTGTATTTGCTAGAGTCTGGAATTTCTTCTAGTGGATTGACAGGCTGAACTTGACTTCTTTGTGAATGGAAGGATGTTAAGCAGTTGCATGAAAACAGAACATCTGATTGAACCCAAAGTCCTGTCGATCAAACATCCTCACAGAGCTGCTGGCCTCTGTGTATTCAAACTGAAAAGTCTTGCTGCTGAATGTAAATATTCAACCAAGTTAAAACATGCTGTCTACACTTCTGTACAGAGGTTTTTTATTCATCCTCCGATATTCCTTCAGAACTTAAAGATGACTTCTAGTTCCTTGATATCCTTCCCTTCAATGACCTTGTGATATCTTCACTTCAATAACCTTGTGATGAACTTGAATTCTGAAGGTCTGTGTGGAAATGGAGAAAACAATAGGAAGATTTTGTTGTTCGTAGGTTTTAGTTGTTTTGTTTTGTTTGCTTTTTCTGTTATCTGGATGTGTCCTACTTCCACTGTTTAATGTCTGTCTAGAAGGAGACAAAGTTAAATGGCTTTTGATTCGGTAGTATGCTCATGTAAGAGCATTCAAGCCTAAAGTTTATGAATAAAATAATAAGACATACTTAAAATTTCATTGTATTTTAGTTCAAGAAAAGTAGTATATGTCTGCTTCTGTGCTGGAGTTAGTCTGGACCTGTGTGACTGAGAATACCTGAAGCGATTTTCTTCAAGTTTACTTGGCACAGATTCATTTAAAGCAAATAAGCTGTCCTACATCTTGCCTTTTGGCTGGAGTAATTGTCCTTTGCTTGTGCTACCTTGCACTTTCAAATAGCTTAATCTGCATGAAAAAACTATGGCCTCAGCCGGCAGAAAATAATTTAGAAAACAAAAGAACACCCACCCTGCACCTGAAAGAAATCCAAAGAAACCCCCCCCTTTGTACGTCTTTGTCCATGGTTATATCTACATGCCACTTAGTAGTATTCAATATACTTACCTTGCTTGCCTCCCCTGATTATCTGTAATTCAGAAGTATACACAAAGTCAGGACTTCTGGAAATAATAAGGAATGGTAATATTACTGTTGGTGACAGTTCTTCCTCCTGGCAGAAATTTTGTGAAAGAGAGAAAGAATTTTATATTACGAAATTCATCAGTATTCAATAGTTTCCTGGAAAGATGTTTTTAAAGGATTTCTCCTTTCCTTTATGGAGACTATTAATAATGCTGAAAGTCCATTTATATATACTGCTATTAAAAAAATAGCCTTCTAAAATTTGGAGCAAGGGTACTGATCATTTTATGTAATGACATTCCTGCCAGTTCCGGAATTTAGATACTAAATCAGGAAGGGGAATTACAAAAGAGCACAAGAAAAGCTAAATTTTCTTTTTTCAGCCCTGTTTAGAAGCTTAGCAGGATAATTCTGATTAAACACTCGGAAGAAGAAAAATGGGCGTGTCTGGGTGCAAAATAGCCATATGTTTGCTGTGAATCACTTCAAAGGCCTTTTAAGTTGGGAACTCATTTTTCCTCACATGCATATGCACAGCAGGCTGAAAACTAGATGCTCAGAGGCCTTACCGTGGTTGACTTAGACTGGAAGCAGCAACAAAAAACTATCCACAAACCTCAAAAGGACACAAACATTTTGGAAGAACCGTTGAAACACATTATTTGTGCTTGCAATTATTAGAGATGCTGTGTAATGGTGAAAAAGTAGTATTAGCCAAAGTATTGTCCAAAGTAGGAGAAGCATTCACACCCACCCTTTTTCTTTTTCTTTTTCTTTTTCTTTTTCTTTTTCTTTTTCTTTTTCTTTTTCTTTTTCTTTTTCTTTTTCTTTTTCTTTTTCTTTTTCTTTTTCTTTNTCTTTTTCTTTTTCTTTTTCTTTTTCTTTTTCTTTTTCTTTTTCTTTTTCTTTTTCTTTTTCTTTTTCTTTTTCTTTTTCTTTTTCTTTTTCTTTGTTTCTCTACCTATTTCAAGATTAAGTGCTCAACAGTACACTTAGATGCAGGGGATGCTTACAATTTGATTTACAAATTCAAATTGGCAGTCTCATCCTGCTTAGTGCAGTTGAGAGGAGCAGGTGCATCCACCCACAGATCTCTGATTTCCTCTGCAGCCTGTGATGTGAGTGCAGGAGATTGCACTGGCCTGCAGGAATTGCTGGGGGACCCAAGGCTAACCTGGCTCACCTGGCACTTGCAGCTTGTGCCCTTATCTCTCCACCATCTGTCACGAATACCTGACTTGCTTTTCATGGTGGCTAATTCAAGCAAGGATTAGATAGGAATGTTGTTGTCTAGACTCCACGTAGCACCCAGGGCTACTACCTCTTCCAAGGTGATCTTGCTAGAAGTGAGTGGAAGCAGTGCCAAACCTGGTAACATTAAAAGTGTATATTTGACTTACGCCTTCTTCTTTATTGAAAGGGGAAAAAAAGTAACTATGTAGCAGAATGGAGCTTTTCTGCTGTGTTTGGAAGTTGTTTCTTCAGGGGTCCCAGCAGACAGCCCTGTGCTGTGAGGTGCATCCTGGCAGTCTGCTGGAGCACGCCAGGGCCCATCCTGCCTCCTGTCACACCAAGAGCAGTTGCTTCAATAATGCAACTTTGCTCAATAATGCAAAGTAAAACACCTTTTTTTTTTCTCCACAGATTTCTCCAGTTTAATTCTGTTTTCTATTAGCCATAGTGTATGATTACTTTTCATGTGACTCTGAATCCAGACAAAATTGAAATGGCCCTTCTTTTTAAGAGCTTCAGCTGATTTGTTGCTTCTCCCCTTATTCCCAATGTATTCTTAATGAACTCCTGGTATATTTTCCAAACTCTTTCCTGATGTGTTCCTTTCTACAACTGTCATCTTACAACATAAAATATTTTTCTGTAATAGCCGCTTTCCTATGAAGATGCAATTACATGAAACATAATGCCTCAGACTAAAAATGGTAAAGAACTAAACACTCAATTGGATTAGACTCTTGAATCAGAGTTAATAAAACAAAGTCTAAGGAAGGAGGTAAAAAATACTAGGGTGCTTACTATAGGAGGAAACATGAGTTAGAGGATGCTGTAGAAAATGGAATTTAACATGAGGTACAATGCCCAAAGAAAAGTGTCACAATCAGTCAAGTAGCTGATGTAAAATTAAAAAAAAAATTATAAACAACTGAAAAATCCCCACCTTTTTTTCTCTGTTATTGACCTATCTGGTAACCCCTTTTCTGTCGAGAAGGCTGATTTAAAAAAAAAAATCAACCAAACTGATCGTTACTTCTTAGTATTTTAATATGCTCAGAATTTTATTAAACTGTTTTGAGAAAATGTCTTTGAGAAAATGCCTCTGCCCTGATTGCCTCCTTCAGATATATTTATCACAGTAAATATGACAGGAGCATGATATTGCTTGTCATCTCCTTTCACCTCTCCAGGTTCTTGGCCTTGTGAAGGTCCCGGTCACCTGCACTTAAACTCATGCACTTTTATTTGTCTGACTAACTCCCTGCATTGGGATATTTCTGCAACACGTTAATACTCCGTCCCTTCCCCTTCACATGGTCTCTTCCCTTGCAGAGGATAGCATCAGCCAGGCCAGTTCCACCACAACAAACTTGCTGTGCTCTTACAAGTAAAATAATGTCAGCACCTGGAGCTCAAGTTCTAAGAGACAATTCCTCTACAGTGCAATTACTGTTTTTAACAGAGTGTTTGGCATTATATTATTGCACATTGACTCGAATGGTGTTTTAATTTCTAAATTTTGTCAGCTATCCAGATTCAATCTATTGCAAATGTTACTGACTCCCATGGTACAGTAAAGTGTATGTAAATAACAACACTCTTGAGGCCTTATTAAATTAAAATAATTTACTAATGCTGTGTGGGAGGAGAAGTGGAGGAAAGAAAAGTGGAGATTAAATAGTGTGGAATTAGAAAGATTTTGTATGACAATTCCTGATTCAGGCCTTGAAATGCATGGATGGCAGTTAACTGAATGTATTAGTCAAAACCAGAATTTGCAGGTATGTAGTCCTGCTTTTTTCAAACGTAACTCTCATCTGGATCCTTCTTACCTGATTTAGGGGGCATGATTTCTGGCTGCAGCTATAGAGTCTCAATGTTTAGAAGAGATTGCTTGTGCCTGTGACAGCCTCCTGTTGCTGTTGTTATTATCCGAGAAATTTTACCCTCTGCCAAAGCTGATACCCTTTAATAACCTACCACAGACTAACATTAAGTGTTGAAATCGGGCTTGTTGATTTAGGTCGTTCTGGTTTTTTTTATGTTGTATAAGTGCATATGCATTATCCTTTAATGAGTCAAGTTATTTAAATTTCAGATCAGATTGGGGATATAGCGAGTGTGATGGTTCTATATTCCTCTACCATCTGTCGCTGAGAAGCTTCTTAAAGTTGCAGCCTCGGTTAGAAGAACAGCTTGGTCCTATAATCTCTCTGCCGCTGTTTCTAAACAAAGACTAGAGACAGGCTTCTCATCTACTGAGAACAGTTGTTTTGAGTGAAACTTAGTGGAGACACTAAGGCTATATGGAATAGTCAAAGACTATTGTGTTGGTGCTACAAGTGTGATGTGTACCTCAGTGGGTCAGACCAGGAGCTCACCTCACAAAGCACTAATTTAGTGCAAATCCCTGGTGCTGAGGAAAGGTAGGTGAGTGGTCGTAAAGTGCACTCCCACAGGGAAGTGAGGCATCTGCTCTTACTGTTTTTCTTCCTTTTTGTGGCCTTCAGTCAGATCGGACAACCCTGGCTGAGGCAGTGGAGTTGCTAAATCATCTCAGCAGTGGCACAGAAGTGACCAATACGGAGACTCTGCAGAGATGGTCTGAGGTACTTCAGCCCTAGAGCCTCTTTGCAGAAATTGGATGACAGCCTGGAATTTGGATGACAGTCAGGATTGTTTTCTGAGTGTTTTTCCCTGTCATGTTTTTGTTCCGAATATGTGATACTTTATCAAAGCTGCTGGGTTTTGATTCTGGCTGTCCTTAGTCTCAGAAGACAGTCTTTTTGCAGGCACCGAGTTAAGTCTGGCTTGTTCATGTGGATTGTAGTGGGCTGCAGGCATTGGTTAGGAGAAGTAGCAGGGACGGGTTGGATGCCTGCAACAGAAGTGGAACATCCTTAGGGAGCCCCTGATGGAACCAGAAGGAGCAAGCATGGGTGCTGACAGCAAACAGGAGTGCTTGACATAAAGGAAAAGGAACCGACCTTCAATTAGTCCGGTTTCACTCACAAGAGTACAGAAAGTACAAAGACTTTTTTTCCCCCCTGTGAATTTGCCTATAATACTTGCCTTCTGCATGTCATCTGGTTAAGTAGTGCTGGTCTTGCCCAGCAAGAGGCCAAATGGCATAGCTGATAGGAGCTCAGGAGACACAGTCCCGCATGTCCTGCCATGACCATTTATGTTTTCTGCTATCCCATTTTCTGCCATATAGTTAGTAAAGTCTCCAGGAAAATCTTGTGTAAGGCACCTGGATGTTTGTTAGGGCTTTTGTTAAAAAAAAAAACCACAAACCAACAAAACCAAATCTAACTTTCATTAAAATATCTGAGACTGGAAGAAGGAAAGTGGTCACGAGCAGAGTGGCAACTTCAGACAAAGTTTATTAAAGAAGCCTTCCCACTGAGTCACGAGGTGCAGAAAGGACCTCCTTGCTTTTTAAACTCCTTGTCAGAGAGAAAGCCTGTGTGTGGCTGGATCCAATCTTAGCTTCAGACTTTGTCATTGGTTCATGTCCAAAGGATTATACACGTGTAATTGAACTTTTATACAGCTTTGTGGTGCAGAATTAAGGCTGGTAAACCAGATATATTTATAAATATATATATATTCTGATAAGGATTAGACAAAAAGATTTTAATCAGAATTGTTTAGTACACAGTACAGGAGCTGTGACAGCTATTATAGTGCACTCTGAAGCAATATTGAAGCAGTTATATTAAAGCAATTGTATTAAAGCTAGAAAAAAACATTATGAAGTAGAGATTGATGTTACCCACCCATACTGATGACTTTGGGCAAATCTCTTTCACTCAGCCTCAAGGACTAACCTTGAGTGGCAGTGAGATGTCAGGATAAATGACACCCATCTACTCTAACTATGGGCTACTATCTATATGAAAGAGTTGCATGCACAAATTAAACATATGATACTTGCTAACAAAGAGATCTTGGAGTACTCACGTGAAGTGCAGCACTGATATGAGAAATCACAACTATGAGCAAATTCATAATCTTCCTCTTACATGCAAATTCATGATCTAGACAAAATGGATGCTGTTTCCTAGTCTTCAGCCTTACTCATGTCTCAATAATGTTAGAATAATTTTTGCTTTTACAGTTCTACTTGGCTTCATGCAGCTGTTGAAATTCTGTCATCATATGAAGGCTGCTAACGATTTCCTGAGAAACTTGTCCTGATTTGTTAAAAGAAAGCTCTTTCACATGTTCCCAAGTCTTTGACTTCTCTGCTTCGTTAGAGTATTTTCTTCTCTTCAAAATTAATTTGCTCAGTAATATTGACTTCCCAACAAAATCATGTTTTCTGCAGAACAAGTCAGATATCATTGCTGTAATTCAATATATGTCACTAATCGCACTTGTGATTTCAGTGCTGGTATTGAAAATTAATAACATTTTAAATGACTTTTTTTCACTACTCTGTTCAACTTCAAAATGTAGTCTCTAGCATATAGGTCTTTTCCACTGGTACAGTTGTATTTCTGGAAATTATGAGATGAAAACTATGGACTAGATTTTAGTCTTGCACAGTGAACATGACTTAAATCATGTACATCACAATTTTTTTTTTGTGTCAGACTGAATATACGCATTTGCAAAATTAATTCACTGAAAAAGGAGAGTATTAGAATACTCTAAAGGCAAGTCTTTTTTATTTTGAAGTACTACTTACCATTGAGATAAAAAAAGTAAATCCCGTTATAGTTACCAAGATGTGGTTATTACCTAAACTTCTGTTAGATCACAGTTCTCTGTGTGTAGAAAGTACTGAATACCATTGTATATAGTTATTTCTAAAATCTCTGTAGTGCTCCAACATGAACACAACCCTTGCTGTGCTTTGAAACAGAACCTTGAACAGCCTGGCTTAACGGAGAAGAAACGGTGTTATTGCTGCCTGAAGTGAAAGGACAATGTAAATTCCTATGAAAGATGATTACAGAATTGTAAAAGAAATGTCAAAAATATAAAACAGCATATGAAGGAAACTCTAGGAATAGATTAAAACATTAGAAGAGGGAAGTGAATTATGTGTATGCCCAGTCTATGATTCATAGAAGTTTAAGAAAGAAGAGGAAGAGATTATTGAAAACCTGCCTGCAGGTTTGTGGTGAATGTTGCCTGCCATTTCCCTTGGGCAAAGTAAAACTACAGATTTTAAATGCCTCATAAAGGTGTCATTGCCCCCAGTCCTACCTGCTGTGGCTGACACCTGCACTTTGGGAATCTGCCGTCCTAACACAAAAGGCAGCCAACAGTGATATAAAGAGTCATCTCACCCACCCTGCTGCAGTTCAAATGCATTTAGGTCAATGTTACACCGGGCTTGTTTTTACAGTTTAAAGAACTTTAAAGAAACAATATGGACGTTTCTTTCAGCACGAATGACTGTTGCAGTGTACCCAAGTCATCCAGGTCTGCTCTACATCCCTTGCCAAAGCAGAGTCCTGGCAGCTTCCACTGCTCACAAGTGAGCTCTCTAAGGCATAAAGCAGTGGCTTCCTCTCTGCCTGCAGCACTAACATTGTCTCTGCTCTGAGGCAGCAAAATTTCTGCACCTAGAAAAAATCTACCTGCATCTCAAGAACGATGTGTCATGTATGTGATCCAAACATCTCCCAAACTTCTCCTTAAATCATCCAGCACCTCTAGAGAAAGCTGCACTATGACTTTTTAAAGGACACAGAGTTGGAGGTATTGGAGGAATGAATTCAGTCCTAATGGGAGAAATTATGCAGCTACTGCAGTTTCTTTTTTGTTCATCCAGATCTACCTTCAGCAACTGTCTCACGTAATGCTCTCATTCCAGTTTAATTCTCTCAACTTTGTTGAACTGACACAGCTGTAGAAAAAAGCTGTGGCCTCTGTTACTCCTGAGTGGCATTAGCAGAACTCCTTATTGAGGTTGTGTCCATCCCAGGGCAGGCATTGAGTCTGCACTACTGCCCTCAAGGGACTATTTGTTTCGGAGATATCTTGTGCAGACCCATAACGCTCAACTAGGGCAAAGCCTAGCTTGCCTTTTTAGGAGTAGAGACAAAAGATCCCATTTTTTTTTATTCATAGATTGAATAAAACATTGACGATATATGCAGGTGATTACAATGGTAAACTCCTTCCTATTTTTCAGAGCAGGTTCGTGATAACCAGGTACATGTTTATTTCTCCCCTGAGTATTAAGAAAAAGAGTGACAGATAAAAGGCAAAGTGTTACAGGAAAACTGACACAAACAATTTTTCTGACATCAGGTCGTGAGTGGGTCAAAACCTACTGCAATTAGCTGTCTCCTGATAGCCCACTCCCTAGGTGAAACTCACTTTGTTTCTAACAGCTGGATGCTTGTGAAGCACGTTCAGTGGCTCTGCCCATCATATGGATACTCACCTTGGTGTATGGAGCTAGTAATCCTAAACTCCTATTAAAGATATTAGGGAGAAGTGAGTATATTCAGAGCGCAGTTCTAAAGCAGATGTCTAAATCAGATAACTCATGCCCTAAAAGTTGCTGTGCATGCCTTAATGACAAAAATAGATCTGTCTGGGCAGTTCAGCTCTAGATGTTCAAGTTCAGCTCTAGATGTCTGAAGTCATAAGAAGCAGAATTTGTCCATTTCATTTAGAAAAAAATCAGACTGCTATGTTGGACTTTTTTGTATTTTTTTTATCTTGCACTGGGAAAATGAACTCCTCTCCTCTCCTCTCCTCTCCTCTCCTCTCCTCTCCTCTCCTCTCCTCTCCTCTCCTCTCCTCTCCTCTCCTCTTCCAAGCTTGCTAGGAAGTGTCATCTTTTGAAAATTTGATGTAGACGGGTTTTTGCCAGTTATCCAATATCTTTGATTGTAAATTTCATATCCATGACAGCTTGACAGGGTCAGGTGAAATGTACTACATTTGTGGAAAAACTAACATCCATCTTGCATGGATCTTCATGAGTGTGCATCTTCAACAGAAATACGGTAATGCTCTTCTTGTTCAAGTGCTAAAAATGAAAGTGGAAAAGAGGCGATGAGAAAGGAAGTGAAGGTAAAAGGGGTCAGTAGTCAAGGCTGGTGGAAAGCAGAGTATTTTCATACCTGAAAGTGCTGACCTCATCATCCTATTCAGATAAGTTTTGAGTTACAGATTTTATATGTAAGCAAAATCAGTTTTTTGTTCTGGAGCTCTTTAAACAAAAGTGCAACTTATGGCTGTGTTCACATTGTCTGTCATCGCTGTGGCAGTGTGTGGGATTAATACCCTAACCTAGCCTGACACTTGGGCACAGACCCTGCTGCTTCCCAGCAGCATCCTCTGCCAGCCTGGCAGTACAGCCTTGTCGATTGCTCTGTGAGCTCTGGGGCTCCTCTCCATCACGTTGTCCTGCTTTGCACTTATTTGCTCTGTTTTCCTTTCTTTTCCATACCATTGTATATTCCTCCTCCTCTTTCTTACCATCTTTAGGTAAATTTTAGTTCTTAGTGCTAGTACCTATTTATTTGTTTTGCTGCACTGCAAGTTTTTAAATATTTCAAAAAGTAGTTGAGTGTTACTTGTATCTTAAAAATGGGAAGATGACTTCCATTACTTGTGCAGGGAATGATGAGGATTAGCACTTACTTTAGAGGCACCTTTATTTTCTTCTCTCCCACTGTTTGCTGAGTCCTTTTAGCCATCTGCTCTTTCAGTATGTAGTTGAGGAGCAGTGGCTATTACATACCTTTTGTGACTGTACTGCCATTTCACAACATGTCTCTGGCTGCAGAGATGCAGCTGGCTTTGAGGAAGAATACTCACGTTTGTCCAAGTCCTCTCCCGCTTTTCCATCCAGCCTCCCTTCCCCTCTGTTTGCCTTTCACTTAGTTGTGTTGTTATGGGTATTTGTGGGGCTGTACAGCAAATGTTATCAGTGAAATGAAAAGGTTGGGAAAAAGTAAATCTCATTTGTATAATCAAAAAGTAGAGAGTACAATGAACAATGGTGCAGGGAAGAAGCAACAGACGGGAAATTAAAGCTGGCCGGCCCACCAAAGGAGGGCTTTATGATGAGTACATTCTGTGTTACCCAAGATGTTCTTGGGCCAGGATCACAGACTCACTGTAAATATTGCCCTCTGCAATGAAATTGTATGTGGATGTGATTCGCGGTGTGGCTTTGCCAGTAATCAGCTTGCCTTCCTCTGAGGATGAATGGAGACTCCTCTCATGAAAATTTGTGCAGTGGCTGGGGTAAGGTTAAAGTACCTGTGCTTCCCTCCTGTGCAGCAGCTGCTCCTGGAGATGGAGTGGTTCTTTATGTCTTAGCTCTTCACAAACTCTTTCTGAGCTTCTCCTCAAATAAAGTCTATTCATTCTGTCCTCAAGAAGAGATGTCAGCTTAGTCAGACTATGGTTTTCAAAGAAGTCTGAGTGATTTGGACACCCAGTTTATTTGAAATTAAAAGTACGTGTTCAAATTTAGATGGCTTTGAAAAGTCCCAGCTGGAGTCTGCTTACTGGTAGAAAAGGGACAGACCGATAAAGCAACCTTGGGCACGACACTGAAACATGACTCAGTACTGTAATTCAGCATATAGTCTCTATTGCATTTAACAGTATTTATTCATTACTTGTTCTAAAATCTTTTTTCTTCCTTTTGTCCTTCCACTTGCTTATCAGGGACAGATTTCTTTCAGATCTACTGGAGAGAACATTTCTTTCAAAGACATTCGGAGGAGTTGTTTGTACGAAGCTGATTAAAAACTGCAAAACTGAATTAAAGAAAAAAAAAGACAAAGTTATGTACTTAATGCGGAAAATCCTAATAGCAAACTTTCCAGAATAGCAAACCAAGATACAAATAAGACATGCAACAATTTAAAAATCATTTCTTTAATGCATGGGTTGTTTTTCAACACTGCAGGCTATTTTATTCTGAACCACAGTGGCTGAGAATCAGCAGTCTGTTCTGAGTGAAAAGGTGACATTATACTTGTTTTAGGAAGGTGATTTGTTTGAGTGTCTGGTACGTCCCCAGTGCACAATGCTGTGTGGCACAGAGACCTCTGAGCTAGTCCCAGATGCAATGCTCTTGCTGCCAGAAGGGAGGTAGCCGGAAGTTCACACAGGTGCATTTGTTCTAGTTTTCACTTTTCAGTCATCTGCAATGCAGACTTGCTTTATGAATCATGGAACAAAATGTTCTACCTTCTTGCTTCCAGCTTATATTATCAGATAAAAGCTTTACAAATACTCTGTGAACTGTGTTCATGCCATTTGTTAACAAATTTCTGGCTCTTTACTCCAGTGAACAACTTAGCATTGCAAAACCAAACCCTACAAGATGAGTTTTTCAAAAAATAAAACAATGCCAAACTGTATGTTAGGTAAACGTGGCATTACACTCTGCATGGCAATGAAAGCCATTGAGTATGCAAATGTACTGACATAACAGAGGTCTTCTCAGCCTCTAGTCCAGTTTTTGGGTTTTGTTTTAAGACTACCTTATCATTTTTAAAGCATCCAAGTAATTACTTCACAAAGATAATAAACAGCATATCATTCTTTAACCTAAAATTTTCTTGCGGGCTTCACATTTTTGTTAGACTCAATTGTGTAGGAGGCTGTAAATTTCATATGGTGCATTTGATTTAATTAGTTGTTTTGGTATATGCACTTGTGTCTGCTCTGAATGTCAGACCAGAATGGCAGCTGATCCAAAAGAGTAATCTTCTATTCCATCAAAGGAAGTACTTGAATTTGCATCCTCTTGTGAATGGGAATATTGTCAGTATC
This sequence comes from Amblyornis subalaris, assembly GCA_018881555.1. Classification (NCBI taxonomy): domain Eukaryota; kingdom Metazoa; phylum Chordata; class Aves; order Passeriformes; family Ptilonorhynchidae; genus Amblyornis; species Amblyornis subalaris. The sequence continues at coordinate 513,003 of JACAXG010000223.1, forward strand.
TATGTAGAAATCCAGAACCCAAATCCAAATGATTGGTGAAAACTCCAGTATTGAAAGAAATCATGATTTATACTCCACAGCCTGCATGCCTTGGTCATGTGGTTGGTGACTTCATGCTTCCTGTAATCTACCCAGGCTGGAAAGGAAAGCCATTTTATGGCACCTATAAATCCAACAGTCATCCTTTTAAGATCTATTTTCTTAATTTCTTTCCGCTTTTTTTCCGATTTCCTAAGGCCTCCTGAAAACCTTTTTGATGTAGCCACAGACTTGTTTTGAATTTTCCATGGTGTACAACAAATACAAAGACTGAATAATTTATATACATACTTTAAAGTATAGAGGGACACTTTTAAATGGTACTCGTATCCTTTCTTCTTGCTACCAGAAGAAAAATTGCAGGACTTCCCTAGGTACCAAGTTAATCGTGCTATTCTTAAAATGTGTCTCTGAACCCACCTCACAACAGGAATTTGTGTACGCAGTGCCATGGTATCTACCAGAACTCCACCTGCAACCTGGAGGTGCTGAACAGAGTGTCTGACTACTGTGTGTTAGATGCCTGATCAATTTTTGAGCTATTGTGTGGGTGAATTTCTATGAAATTACTGTGTGAATCAGAAATCCTTTGATAGAACCACCTAGAGAATATGATGCGATACACTGATGCATCTATATTGCTTTCATCCATTAGCCGAAGTATTAACACTTCTCTCTCTTCATAAAGCAAAAAAAACAACTTACAATTGAAATAGTATGAAACAAACTCACATGGACCTTTAAAACTTGTCTCTGCAATAGATAAGTGCTCTTTCACTTGCTTTGCAGTTATTCAAGTCCCAGTTAGCAAAGCAGTCCTAAGTGTTACTTGTGCCATAGGACTTTCCTCAAGGAATTTCTTTTGAGTTTGCATTTTCTCATCTTGAACTAACGCTACCTACCTTTTGCCTTCAGTGTCAGTACATCAGCAATTAATGGCAGTTTCTGATAAGCCATTTCTTGATGATTATCTACAAAAATTACCATTGTGCATTCTCTCCATTTTAACTTCTGCAGCACTACAGATCATTAAGTTCAACAATATTGAAATGGTGTTCTGCAAGGCTGCAGAACTGAGGCTGATTTACAAGCCCAGTGGCAATATTAATCAAAGTGGATGTTTTCTGTAGTCAGCAAGCAAATTACTCTTCCTTTTGAGTCTGCTGCATTTGATGTTTACAATATTTACATTTACAATGTTTACATTGATATTAGTGTATGCTTGTGGTTTACATGAAGATTATGAAGGTGTAAATTTTCTGCAGTTAGGTGTTACTACGCATTTTGGCTATGGCAAGCTCTTGGTTGCCTTAGTAGCAACTGAGGCTGAGTTTCTAGGGCCTGCAGCCAGCAGTGGTAGTGGCCATCATATTTTAATACTCGCACATGTGCAGAGCAGAGTTTTTTTCACTCTTCTTTGTATATATGCAAATAGATAAGACATGAGAGAGCCCATTTATTCCATTGTTTGTCCTAATAATTTAGACCTGAAAGTCTTATTTTAGATGTAAACACTCAGTTAAGGTGTCCTGGAAGCAGCGCAGGGACTTGCTCAGTTGAACTAAGCACTGTTATTTCCTGCGTGAGACCTCCCTGTGTTTCCATGCATGCTGTCAGAGATAATGTTTTCTCAATATGCTTCCCAGAAGAAGGATCACGGAGATTATTCAGTGATGTCAGCCTCATTGTCACTGCTCAGTGGCACATGGTATCCTCCAGGGCCCACTCCAGCTACCGCTGGTGTGTGAAGCTCCAGCTGGCATGGCAGAGGCTTCCCTAAATGCTTACAGGTGCTGTGCAAAGCCATCCTCACTGGGGCCTGTCACAGCTGAGCTGTTCACAGCTGGTACAGCCTTCCTGGGACCAGAGCTGAATTTCTCCGGGTTTTGTTGTTGATGGTGATGGTGGTTTTGCTGTGTGGTTTTATCTCATTTGGACCCCATATTTGTGTGTGTATTTTTCCTAGATAAGGCTTCACAGAAGAAAACGGCAGCTAGTTTGAGATGGAGCCCAATGAATGCAGGTTCTATCACATGCCAATAGAGGAACCAGAGCAATTCTTCTCTAAGCATATATCTTCCAGCATGCCAGTGTTAACATATTACTCTGTTTATCTGGATTATGAAAAATTACATTTAATCCAAACGTTGAAATTTTCCCAGGAGACACAAATGATTACACCACTTGCTATGCAGAACCTTTAAAATTCTGGTTTGGAGAGTAAACTTAATATTTTTTAGCAAAACTGTTTTCCTACTTATTTTTCTTACAGTCCGTAACTAAGTTCTCATTTTTAAATGACTGAACGATAAAGTGACAGTTGAAATTCCATGTGGATGAATGCAAATTAATCCATTAAAGGAAAACATCTCAATAACACAAAAGAAACTGAATATTAGTATTCAGGAATTTTTTTTTTTAATTACAAGAGTTTTGCAGGAGCATGAACTCATTACTCAATAAGACTTAACTGCCCTGCAACTCCCAATATATGTTATAAATTACAAGAGAAAAAACCAGGAAATCTAATTGTACTAGTGCATAAATCCATGGTATGTCTGAACTTTGGACAGTGTGCAATTCTGATCTTGCTAACTTAGAAAGATGTCATAGAACAGGAGAAGATTTAGAGAGGAACAATAAGGACAAACAAGTTATGGAGGGGTGGTCATATGTGGCAAGCAGACAAGGACATTTTTGAAATTATGAGAAGTAGAGGTCTATAGACTCCTAAGTGACCATGAAAAGATGGTTTGGGAGAAACTGGAAGTTGGTTACTGTCCTGTGGATGACTCTGGTTTGAACTAATACAACCGTTCTTTTGGAAAAACAGAAGGCCTCAGTAACGACATTTTAAAATACATGAATTTTCTGTTTCGATACACCAATGAACCTGAGATATGTTCAAACTGTTCAGAAATTTGGGTAAAATTTGTCTTTTGATAAGACTTATCAAATTGCTGCAAAATTCTTCACAGACAGCAAATTATTTTTTGAGGCACCAAGAGAAAAAGTTGCTTTCATTTTCTTTACCTTCTCTGTGGGTAGTATACTGACCTCAGTAAAACTTTGCCATACATTTTGATAATGCCTGGATTTCTCCCTTGAGTCCTTTCAGATTCTGATACGAGGAGCTTCAGCTATGAAGCCGTCATTGAACATTGAACTAGATATTCAAAAATTCTTTTCCATATATTTCTGGATGGTAATTGATCAGCATGATCTGATGCTTCCAATTCTGTCTCTAGTATGCTAAATCCTGAGAAAGAAGGGAAAGAGTAAAGGATAGAGGCTAGGGAGAAATTTTCATTTACTTTAATGAATGAAAAAGTAGATGATTGTTGTCTGAACACAAACATTAGTCAAAGGGTAATCTGTCTATCTAAGAACATAAGGATAGGCATTTTTAAATCCTGGTTAAAGGTTTGAATCACATCTACCCAGGCAGGTCTCAAAGAAAGGGAAGTTGTCCTTAAAAGTCACTGCTTTCTAAGCATGCAAGAGTAACAGCTTGCTAGAGTAGATGCCAATTATGAAGTGGGTTCTATTTCAAAATCATTCTTCAGAGGACATTTTCGGTTATGATAGGATTTTACAGAAATAATCAAATAAACTCCATATATTTCAACATTAAGAGACTTTTTTTTTTTTGCCACAAATAAATTAGAGCTATTGACTTTCCTGCCTATTCCTGAATCGGCCTGGAAGGACAGGACTGAATGATCAGGATTCACCACTGTACTTATCCTAGTGCTCCAATGATTGCAATTGGTTGCAACCCGAGTAGGACATCACAAGATAAACTGGTTTAATAGTGAGTAAACAGGATCTAATTTCTCTGAGGCCCCAGCTGACCAGCAGGATCACCTCAGACATCAACAGTTTTCTCATCGCTCTTCTCTGTGAGATCTAACTCCTGGAGTGCAGAGTTCTCTTCTTGCCTCCTTTCTGCTTGTTTTTTTATTGTTGTTTAATAAGCCAAATTCCCCCAAGACATCCTTTTCCCATGCCACAAATATGCAGTTTCTCAGGGATAAATTAGCCACAGGAGGAAGAGTCCTGTCCAGAGCAGAAATAATAAATTAGTAAAAATGAGTTAATTAAACTTTAGATGAGGGTAACATAGTTCAGGGAATTTGAAGATCTTCTTTCATGATGTTTTATTTTGTATGAAACATTTGCATTTAATTTCAGATGCATTTAATTTTCTGCCCCATAAAAAAAAGGACAGTGAGAAGAATTAAGGACAGTTTCCACATTTTTATTTAACTTTTTCAAAAGTATTAGTATTTTCTTTCTGTGTACATCACTGAATAATTCCATGGAACACGCAAAAAAAGGTAATATTTGGTCAGCATAGGGAATAATCTTTCTACAACCCAACTTCACTCAGCTAATTCACACAAAGATATAAGAGCACTATTTCCAAATTAAGGTGAGGGAAATAATCTTCCCTTTGAGACGACTCATAAGATACCTCAATTTTCATCCACATTGCTTAATATATTAAATCTTTCTAAAAAGTAATAAGGCTTTACAAAAGTGTCTCAATTCTAGAATGTGACAATCCCTCCTGCATATATTTTCATACAAAAACAGAGGAGGAAGCTACGACAATGAAGAAGCACCAATATTAAAGTACCACCAGCAATAAAGAGCAGTGTGTGCTGGTGGTACTTTAACAGCACTAAAGTGTGTGAGCAGTGGGAAAAGCTTGTGCAGAGGCACTTCTGCGTCTGGGCACAGCACAGGCCAGGTGACTGCTGAGTGCCTTTCCAGACTTGATTTCTCTGGTTCTGTGTGTGCAGGGTGAAAAAGCAGCTGTTGGATCCTGCACTTCCACAGCCATGGTGTGCAGCCTTTCCCTTGGTGAATTCCTCGATATTTTCTGGTGGAAACAGAAAAAGTGGGAAAACCCACTTTTCGGTGGGTTTGACTCCCTTTACCTGATAGGCTTATATTTTTATTCTTCCTTGAAGTAGCTCTGCCTCAGTGTAGTCAGCAAGACAGACTGGGTGCTACAGAGTCAGGATCTGGCTACATATGGCTAATTTCTTTTACATGGGGCAAATACTTCCTTCTACACCTTAGTGAAATTCCTGTGCCAGACCCTTGCCAGAAGCCAGTGTGCTATAAGGATGGAGATACTCCCTACAAATGCTGGCTAGCAACTGGTTAAAATTATTCATGGTCCCAGAATTTCTCAGTTTGGATAGTGGCAGCAAGGCAAAGCTGATCTCTAGGAAGTAGATTTTTCTCTGTATGCAGCAGAACTAAAAATAAAAAAACTCCTTTCTTTGTGTAGATTTCATATGAAGCAGATGTTATTTTTTTCTGAGCTTTTACTAAAATCTTGCTATATTAAGTAAAAGGGTCGAATGAAGACAGCAACAGTAAATATATTTGTTCAAACACTCATTTTCACATAAAGCTCATAGAAATTTATCTCTATTTATTACAATAAAAAGGGTAAAGTTCCAGACTGAAATAGCAAGGATTGTTTTATTAAATTCTGGGAGGAAATATTGACTAGTGTTTGCATAATACTTCCTCATTCTAACATTGACTCTAACAGATAGGTAGATAAGCAGAGAAACAGTTCTCTGAAATGTGTGTGTTGGAAGTGGCTGCCATTTCAAAGACATTCTCTCTGTATATTGCTAGCCATGAATTCTAAAAATAAGCTTTAATCTCTCTCTCTAAGTTTGCAGTAGACTGCTAAGCAGCCAACATGTCAAAGTTTCAAAACCTGTAGATAGTCTTCTGTTTCCCTGGTGTGCCAGAAAAGAAGAAAGTAAATGTCTATATACTGAGCTGACACTTTCATCAAATACTTGTTTGTGGTAATGATAAACAATCTCTTCTAATAAATTATCATCTTTCGTCTTCAGACGACTATGGAGCTCATTATATACAAATTCTATTGAAGTGCATTACTGAGAAATAAATTCTAGTGCATTTTTAAAATTTGAACTCCCAGTTACCTTACTGATAGTGACATCAGCCAGTCTGGTACTGAAAAAAAAAAAATATATCTATCAGATGGAGTGATATTCTCCCCTGTAACAAAACTGACTGGGCTTGCTGTTGTTTTGTAAACCAGGCAGAGTGTCAGGAATTTCATGGGCTTTTTATTTGGGGGAAGGAAGAGTAGGAATTTTGGAAACATTGGTGACCTACTTTTGCAATCATTCTTCAGTAAGTTCTTTGTGTAGTTACAGATGAGAAAGTAGAAGAAAGACCATAGAAAATAAGAAACAACTTGATTTAACAAGATTTGACCAATATATGATAGCAGTGAGATAAAATAACATTTTATTTTTTTAGCCAATGTTTATGACTCTTGTTAGGTTTCTATTTGTCTGAATGAGACTTAAAGAATAATAGAAAAAAAAAGTATTAAAGATCTTTTTTATTCTCCCATGTCTAACTTTCGTCTTTATCCATTTCTGATATTTGTGTATTTTGATTAGTTTCAATGGCCTGTAATTCATTTAAAATAGGTTACGTAGTTATTTGTTGTAGAGTTCATGGAATTGCATATGAAATGTCCAAATTGTCAGTGAATATCTCAGCCTTAAATGCAGCATTTATTGGTCAGATTCTTGTTCTTCAATTTCCACTATAACACACAAACTTTTGTTAAATGTATATATTAAGTTTCTCACTGTTAAATAGTACTGACAAAACTTGGATGGCAAGAAATCCATTACAGCATGACAAATAGAAATGCATGGATGTCCAAAAGATGAATGAGAGGAACATCAGGATGAGAAGAGTCCTCAGCACGTCTTGCACTATGCCATATTTTACACTAGTAATATTGAAAGATACAAATGAAGTGCAACCATTGTTGCACTTTTGTGCAGAAAAATGCAACAGTGCTGCATGGGCCAATGGCTACATTTTATAATATAAATTTTATAATAGTAAAAAATAAAAAAACTTCAGGTTTTTTAATGTGCTAATTTTTATTCTCTGTCTATGCCTACTAAATATATACATGCATTCTAGGGGTGGAGGAAATATTTGAGTATTAATACTTAAGTATTAAGTCCAGACCTTCAAACATAAAAAAATTCAGGCTTTTTAATGTGCTACTTTTTATTCTCTGCCTTCTAAATTTAGACGTGCATTCTAGAGATGGAGGAAATATTTAAGTATTAATACTTAAGTATTACATCCAGACCTCTGGCCCTGAGCTTTGAAGGTGCTTTATCCCCCATACTGAAAATACACAGGTGTAGAGAAACACCTGATAAGCAGCTGTGGATGCACCTGTCCTCTTATAAACGTGCTCTGCTCATCCACTCATTGGTGCTGTCCAAATCTGAGCTGCCTCTAATGAAAACACTTAATTTCTAATTACAGCTGCAACTGTTGGTTTTCTGGTCTTTCAACTCACCATAAGCTTAATGTGTTTATAATTAGTTGCTGTGTAAAGTCCTGAATAACAAACTCTTCTTGTATCATCTGCAAGGGTGGCCCACAAACACCTAATAATAATCATGTGCTTAGAGCAAGATTACTATTTAGGTAGAAAAAGCAGATTCCTGGAAGTAAATTTCCCTATTTTTCATCCAAACCTACCTCCTTTTACTGACTATTTGTTTCAGCTGTTGTGCGAAAGCAAGCAGAGTCCAACTTGCATAGCAAAGCAAAAGAACTCCAGTTGTCGGTATTTTAACATAATTTGCTCATATTTGTGTGGTTTTTCTAAGGTAAAATAAGTAATTACACATTTTAATGTTAAGTACTGTTAAGAATAACTGCCTAGTGGATCCAGAACTTACCCTGACTGATGAAACCTTAGTAAGTATCCACCTAGCACCTGAATTGTGGGATGGACCTCATAGCGATACTGGCTTTTTCTGGTCTCCCTCTCCTGCAGCAGTCTCTACACCTATTTTAAATGCAAAGTCTCAGCTATTTTAAGTGGCTGTTTCAAGTTGCCTTACCTTGGCAAAATCTTTCAAGAAGCACAAGCAACAGAAGGAAAACACTGTTTTTGCCTCCCTTCAAACATTCATGCAAAATTTGAGTGAAATTGCATAGAATAAATTTAGATGACATGCTACCACCTGACTATGTCTACTGCTGATTTTTAAGGGATGGCAAACCCTCTGGCCCTCAGTGCAATTCTCAAAGTAAATTTTCCTACAGAATCCTCTGCAGTAGAAAGTATCAAGTACTTCAAATGTTACCAAGTCTTCCTCAAATTGAAAAGACATGATCAATACTTATGATTGAATTGAGAAAATGGTATCCAGATTTCCAGATTTCATTTGAAATTCTGTAAATTGAGGGCTGGTGGTGTCAGCCTTTGAACCTGATAGTGTTACTAACTTCTTTGAAGTGTTGAGATATTTGTTTGTATGTTTGTGATCTTCTTCCTATCATTATGTTGCAATGTTGGCACATAGTGTCTGACTTGAATGAGAGCCCTTGCTTTTTCTCCACCTGTCAGCCTCTATATCTGCCACATAAAATCTAGGAAATGCTACTGTCCTTTGTTTGAAAATATGTACAGACTTTGTTGTGGACCAGGAATCCATTGTGCTAAGGGGTATGCGAACACACAGCACCAAAAAGGGACTGCTCTGTCGAGACTTTCTGCTTTTACTGTGTGTTGTGTTTGTCTCTGCAATAACCGAGTGCCTTCCAGTAGTGCACTGAGCAATGCAACTACCATCTGGCATGTGTTTGTTTGCTCACTGTCTCCCCAGGGGATGAAGTGTGTGCAGTGGAGTGTTATGTTTCTGAATTTTCATACATAGATACTGACACGTGCTTACGCTGGAAATGACAAGGTCAAAATGCATGCCTTGCATCGGGAATGAAAAGTGGTGATATTTTGAATGTTCCTTAGTTAATTCTATGTGTGCCAGCTCTTGAGCAAGATCACCCTGTTGCATAAGACGACGCATTTTGAATTTAATGCAGCATTTTTCCATCTTGCATAGCCTCTAGTCACCCTCTGTCTTCAGTAAGGAGTTGCCAGGGGCTTCCATCCCTTTCTCCAGATGGTGTTGGGAACTGAAGGCAAGAAAAGGGAAGAGGAAAAGTTAAATATAAAAGTGTTCACACTCACAGAAATGAAATCTGTTCTTCCTGAGAAGAGGAAAAGTCATGACACAACAAATTCCCCACTCATTCACATCCTGTGCAATCCCATCAAATACAGGATGCTGTTCCATGTGTAAATACATGCACCATTTGCTCATTACTAATACATTGGTTCTTCCAAAACTTGGAATCAAGTATCATTTGACATCTATAGTATTTGCTGAAACTAAACAAAAAATTGTTCATGCTCATTCACAAATGGGCCCTGAATGGAGAGAATAATTATTGAAAAATGAATTATTCAAAGTATGAGGTTTTTTAATGTCCCAGATTCCTACATATAATCTGTTGCACTGTTGCATCAGCCTAGCTGAAATGCCAGTGATGAGTATTTCTGATAAGATAGGGATCTATATTTCTTTAGCTATTTCATAACTCGAAGAGGTATAATGCGGAATATGGATACTTATGCTTGAAAAGAGAAAGAAACCTACTGCTTAAAGATTTTTCCCCAAAGGAAATTTTCAGAAGATTTCTGAGGAAGTCAACACAATTTCACTTGTAATCATTCAGTAGCCCCTGGATGTGCTGTAATCAAGTGATCTCTTCCCTTTGTGTATTTAAGTAGACAGAATCACTATTGGTTCCCTAATTCTTTTCTTTTGTAGTTATTTTTTTATTGCTCCTCAGTCTTTCTATGGAAGCTGCCTACTTAGCTGTGTTCTTGCAAAATTCTCCTATTACGACATCTTTTTAACCTGTAGATTTTTTAAAAAATTAATTTGGCAGCAGAAATTGATGCTTAACTCATTATTAACAGTTTTGGAGTGGAGAAATTCTGATTAAAAACTGTGATACAAGGGACAGAGCATGTCACTGGGAGAAAACACTTTGAAATTCAGTCCTGAATTCTGCCAGTAATTTCCTGTGTGGTTTTAAATGTGTTGCTTAACTCCTCTGTGGCTGAGTTCACCCATCTGTTCATAAAACATATAACTATATCCAACAGAGATGCTACAACATTTAATTTTTAAATTAACTTGCACACTTTTAGTTCTATAAATGAAGGTTTACTCTTAAATCTTTGCTGGGCTTTTAGGAAGCAAATTAATTTGGAATAATTTTTATGATGCTTTTGTGGCTCATGATATAAGATAGTAGCAACCCTTGTCAAAGGTCATTAAACATGCCTTCAGTTTGCTGTGTAATTTAGATTTGTGATGTTCAAAATCTCACATAAAAGCTCTTGAACCTCTCATCTGCTCTTGTAGTTAATGGTGGCATAAACTAGAAAGAATATTAATAACTTTCCCTATGTCACAGAATATACAGTTTTCTATAAACATTTTTATGAATTACAGAAGATCATCCTTAATCCCAATTTAATCCCATCAAATTAGTTTTGTGATTTTTGTTATTCATGGGAGTGCCTTTGTAACTGCATGACTTCTCACTTCTGTTATAGAATATGGAAATCAATTTTTTTTAATTATGTATGAAAGAGTGTATTTCACAGTACTTTGTATAAGTATTGTTGTCTTGTAATTTAGGTGGTTATAACAGAACAGTTGTGCATACTCCTAATTTTTTTTTGTTTCAATTTTAATTAACTGCTATAGATCTTTTTTTTCTTTTTTTGCAAATATATTGTTATAGGTATATTTTGCTCTTGTTGTGATATTTTTCAGGACTAATGGATTCTGCTGCTTACCCTCTGATTCACCTGGATGCATTATGAAATGGCAATCTAGGGTTTAACTAGACTAATGCCCATTTCACATGGTAAACCACACAGAGATGCCTATATAGGCAGTGGTAGAATCAGTGCTTTTCCTGTAGCTTTGTTTGAAAGTGTTTATTTCTCTTCTACTAAGGGCAAAATATAGGGAACAACTTCCTCTGTGTGCTGTGCAGTTTTGCAATAAGAAACTGCATATATTTGAAACTAAATTTTGAATCTGTAGTACCCAGATACAAGCTTGCCAATATCAATTGCGAAAGTCTGTGAGGTCTGCACTGGAGCCCCATCGTCTGTTCTTTCTTTCTGGGTTCTGATCCATGCTCTCCTGCGTAAGTGTACGGCACAGATATTGGGGTTTTAATTTTCTCAGCAGTTGGCTACCAGTCATACTCTTTTATGTCATAAGACCTTATTAGGGATATAGCTGGTTTGTTGCTTGAGTGTACAAGCATCCAGCACAAGAGAGAGTGACGCCCCTGTTTTGTCCACTCAGTTTGGGAATGTTTCACTATCCTGGAACTTTTGTCTTAGGAAAGTTTGGCACACCCTCTGGTACTCAAGCAATTAGACGTGCAGAGTGAAATGATTTCTGCTTCTGAAATCTATAGTCTGTTGAATGATGTACTTAAACCCTATTGCAAAGAAAACTGCATAATCCAGTGAAAATCACAGTAGGTCTGATCTTAAACTGGTATGCAATAGAATCACTGTGGAGGAGAAGAGTGGCTTAAAGACACAGACAAAAAATGAAGATTACAGGGCAATTTCACTCTAAGTAGGGTCATCCGAAGTTCATGGACAGTGGCAGAAAGTGCTGGAGAGAGATGACAAGATGCTGAACTGCTTACCCTGTTTCCATATTTCATGATCTGCACCAGCGATGCTGGGATTTCCCATGTTCCAGCATACTCCAGTGCCTTCCAGGAAGAGTGTTGCTCAGCCATTGCTCATAATTTTGAAAATAAAGTTTTACACAATTATTTGTATTTTTAATTTTATGAATTTCTAAAATGGTACAGAGAAATTTTCATCTGGTTCTTTAGGTGTATCATATCTGGGTATTGCTAATTCACAGAAGAGATTGTTACTCAAATGGAAGTGTTATCAAAATCATGGCATAATGCTGCCAGCTATGCCATTTCAAGCATAAAACATGGTTTTCTTTTAAAATTAATGCAAACCTTCCCTAATACGATTACACTTGTGGGAACATTTGTCAGAGAGAACACAAGCCAGTTAGGCATTTCTTTATGATGATCCATTACAGTTCATTCTAAATCAGCTATAAGTATTGTTCCATTTAAATTGTTATCTGCTACTGTCAGTCTAGGTCTTTCACAGATGAATCTTATCAGAATAAAGAGCTGACAGTACTTTTTAAACTGAACTATACAAGTCAGGGTTATAGTCCATAATTTCCAGTGTCCTCCCATACCCTTAATAACTACTGCGTGAAAACTATTACTTAATTCATTTGACACTTTCATCCATTTTCGCACTTGAAGGGGATAAGTGGAACTCGACTTTGTTTGAGTCACATGGGATAAAACTGAATATGTAGCCTAGGAAATCTTGACAAAAGTGTATATGAGCTTTATTTTAAAAAATAAAAAAAAATAAAAATTCTCAATTTGTTTAAAATACTCAAATGTCTTATACATGAAGGAATGTTGTGAGAAGGGAAGTAATTGAGGTAGGAACTCTAAAATCCTTTTAAGCCTTATATGCTCTACAGAATGCAATCATTTCTAATAGTGACTGTCCTCAGCTTTTAAAACTGAATTGAGTGTTTTAACTATAATTATTTTTCTATCTTTCTGCTGCTCTGCTAAAGAGCACCTCGCAACTTTTGTTTTGTCCAGACATATGCATTTTGTCCACAATACCATCAGATTTTCTGATTGGAAACCTCTTTCCATTTATGTTTTTTGTTTGTTTGTTTGTTTTGTTTAGGGTTTTCTTCTTGTTGTTGTTGTTTTGGGGTTTTGTGGGTTTTTTTTAAGCCAAGCCTGTGTAAAGCAAGAAATAAAAAAGTGCTGACTCCAGACATATGGAGTAGTGCCAAGTGTTAAGGCAAGAGAGCCAGCAGAAACTCCTTTTCCTCCCTCTTCTCCTGCTGCTTCTAGCCTTTTCCCCCATGACCCTCAATTCTCAGCTAAACAATAGGTGAGTCCAAGCCACCAGGTGGGGAGTGAGCTGGCCTTTCTCCAGAAGATAAGATGGCCAAGTTCATAGGCAGAATTGGTTTTTGACATTTGCCAAATTTGCCTGAATGGTTGCCAGTCTGACAAAGGGAGGAGAAGAGAAGAAAATGTCTAGGTAGTATCTAGTCATTCACCAGAGAATAGTGTTAACTCCATACTGTTTAAGCATATTACTCATTGGATTAATATATCTGGCCAAAACATGTCAGTCTGTCTTAGCCCTTGTATCTCCTCTTCTGGCTTGTGCTCACACTGTCTCCATAAAGGCTGCACTTGCTGCTGTTCAGTGGCCCAAATTAAACAGAAGTTTTGAAGTTTGCATATAAAGATTCTTTTTAGTAAATGTGGATTTGTTAGGCTGAAGAGGGAACTAAATTTGCCTTTGCGATGTAACTGCTTTAAAAAGAACCTGACCTTAGTAGTATGCTTTATCGTACTTGCTTAGGAGTCCAGAGTGACATCCTTTTTTTTTTTTTTTTTTTATTTTAATAGATCAAAATATTATTCAGCAGTGAATGGGGAATAACAAATGCTTGCTTGAAAGGCAAGACTTGTTGGATCCTGCTAATAGGTCTGGAAGGATGTCTGAAGAAGGTCAGAAGACTACTGCTAAGGCAGACCTGACTGTACATCTTGTGTCATACAAAGGGCCTGCAGTCACGTGGAGGTGATCCTGTGCTCCCAGACTGGAAGCCGGCATGCCCATCTTTTTCATTTCCTCCTTATATTGGGAGTCCATCTCCTCAAGGATGGTATCAGTGCACAGAAGCTGAATTATCACACTTCCTATCAGAACAGACCGGATAAAAAAGCTGGCAACCGTGCAGGCATCACAGGGGCACGGAAGGCAGGTAGGCAGCAGATATCTGTGAATTCTCAAAACAGGCAACTAAGATCAGGAATAGCATCTCTGCAGTTACACTTTTGTCTTCATAGCGGCTTGAAACTCTCTGTTTAGTGTTGCCAAGCACTCCAACTAATTAAGGAGTTAGTTCTTATTGTTCTTTTCCATAGGTCTAGTTAGCTAATTTTCAGTTACCTATAAGCAATAAATAACTTACAATTCTAAAGAGACATGTCTTTTGCTGCTTGAATAGTCACTTGACAACTTGTTAGGTGGGAGCTGAGTAATTGGGAGCTGAAAAAATCTTATGGTGGCAGCAAAAAATTATATAATTTAAAAGAAGCTTATGAAAAGCTGAGAAAAAAAAAGGTAATGGATTTAATATCCTTCAAGTGTAGTTGGAAGGAAAAAATCTGCTCACTGTGCTGGTACAAGGGGCTCAGAGTAGAGTTTTGGCAGTGAGAGTGGAAAGCGTACACTTCAAAAATAGCCTGTTGATCCAGGACACCAAAATGAAAATAGTCATAAGAGAGTTATTTAACTCCAAATAGTTACAGCATAACTAGCAAAATATACAACATACTTCTGGGCAACAATTTAATCCAGTCAAATCCTCTAGTTGCAAAATAAAACATCTATATCTATGATAGGAAGATCTGTTTGTTCTGTGTTCTATATCATGCATTTACAAACAGTGTTGAATGCAAGAATCAATATTTAATCACAATCTCCAAGTTTGTCTTCAAGTCTCAAAAGTCATGATGCAGTTTCAGAAAATGAAAATTTTGAGGCCCTCTGACACTTCAGAAAGTAGGAAATACTGTACACAATCAAGGCTGTCAAATGTGAAAAACAGAAAGTGTGATTAGTTAGTTGTGTTGTTAGAACACTAACTTTAATGATATATCTGTCTGCTTTCTCCTTTTACTAAGGCAATAGAGGAGATATCTAATCTTAACAAACCTCGTTTTTAGGACTCAACTATTGCTGTGCTGGATCAGCATTCCACAGTCTATCTCCAGTAAAAGGCAGCATTTGACTGCTTCAGTAAACTGACCTAGAAACAGAGCAGCCCCAGATTAGCTCCCAGCTTGGTCGCTGGCTTCTTCTCTCAGTATCACTCACTCCTTTCCCTCTGCTAATTCTTCCCTATCACTGACTCCCTTCTCTGTGCTGACTCTCCCGCATCACTCGGTCACCACGCATCTGACAATACAGACATGGGTGTATTTCACTCCTCACATCTGTTGAGGTGTGTGCAATATTACCCTGCAAACTGTTTTTCTTTGCTGGGTACTGAAACAGTGCTCGTTCCTCTGTCCTGTTGTTCCTTCATGCAGGGTTTGGGAGAGCTTTATGTCTCCAGTGCTCCTGAAAACCCTCCTGCTGAGAGGAGTGCTTGCAGGGCAGCAACTGAGATTCCTCATCTGGTGTGATGAGTCTGTGCTGAAGGCTGAGCTGTGTTGGTTTCATCAAGAACTGCTTCACACTCATAAGAACCTAGTGATGTTTTTTGCTACATGGGATGTGTCAGAGATTTGGGCTTTGATTAGATTAGTGTCTTGTTGGTTGCTAAGGCGCATGGGCAGCTCTAATTCTTTCAAAAGCATCTTCTAAAAACTGGACTTAGGAACTGGACCAAATGAGACACAGATCTTAAAATGCTGGGTGAGACAAAGGTCAGCACAGTCTGAAATCTGAATGATTAGTATTTAACATCCGGCTGTGATCTCTATTGCCATGTAATTTGTCAGTAAGAAGCTTTGATTTGAGGCATCTACACATTACAGAGGATGTATTTACTTATATGCAGCAGATAAAAATGGCTACTGATTGTTGAGAATTTTCTAATTTTTTTAGAGTGGATTTCAGTAAGTGTGCTGAAAAAAAAACCAACTTGGGGAGAATGAGAAATGAAGATGTGGCAAGGGAAGCAAGAATGAATGTGAGAGCTGAAGCACTGGAGGAAAGAGATGAGGAAGTCAAAGAACAAGCAGGCCATGGAAAGGGAACAGGATGAGAGGGTAAACACAGGTAACAGTGGCAGATGGTCAGAAGAGAAGTAGAGGGTGATTTCCAATGTGAAGTTTTCAGACAAATTCTAAGTTGCCATGCCAAGATGTGAAAAGCTGATCTGACAGGCCACTGTCACATCAGGCAGTAGATTATCTCTTCACAAAATCACAGAGTCACAGAATGGCTTGGGTTGGAAGGGCCCACAGAGGTCTGGCCCAACCTTCCTGCTCAAGCAGGGCACATGGCACAGGATTGCATCCAGATGGTTCTTGAATATCTCCAGTGTGGGTAACTCCACAATTCTTCAGGGCAATCTGTTCCGGTGCTTGGTCACCCACAAAGTAAAGAAATTCTTCCTCATGTTCAGGTGGAACTTCCTGTGCCTCAGTTTCTGCCCATTGCCTCTTGTCCTATTGCTCGGCACCTCCGAGCAGAGCCTGGCCCAGCCTCTGACCCCTCTCTGCAGACACTGACAAACATTGATGAGGTCCCCTCTCAGTCACCTCTTCCCAAGGCTGAACAGGTCGAACTCGCTCATAACAGAGATGCTCCAATCCCTTGATCATCTTTGTTGCCCTCCACTGGACCTGCTCGAGGAGCTCCATGTCTCTGCTGTACGGAAGAGCCCAGAATGGGACACAGCATTCCAGACATGGCCTCACTAGCGCTGAGTAGAGGGGCAGGATCACCTCCCTGATCTGCTGGCAATGTTCTTCCTAATGCACCGCAGGACACTGCTGTCCTTCTTGGCCACAAAGACACACTGCTGGCTCAGGGACAGTTTGTTGCCCACCAGGACCCTCAACAGAGCTGCTTCCCATCAGGTCAGCCCGCAGCCTGTACTGGTGCAGGGGATTATTCCTCCCCAAGTGCAGAACTCGGCATTTGGCCTTGTTGAATTTCAGATGATTCTTCTCTGCCCATCTCTCCAATCTGTTGAGGTCCCTCGGAAGGGCTGCACAGCATTCGGGGGTATCGGCCTCTCCTTCCAGCTTTGTATCATCAGCAAACCTGCTGGGGAGGCATCTGCACCTTCATCCAAGCCATTGATGAATAAGTTAAACAACACTGGGCCCAATGTTGAACCTTTTGGGGCATCACTAGTGACAGGGTAGTCTCCTGCTGAGAGAGGTTCTGCTTGTTCCACTGAAGAAAGGTTCAGTCAGTGCCTTAGCTGGCTCAATATCACCTGGAATGGGGATGAGGAGTGAGAGAGTGAGGAAGCAGGAAGGGATGGGATGGGGTGGGAGCAATGCTTCTCTCATTTTGATGACAGTGAGCCACACAGTAGACCTAGCTACTTGTAGAATTGCACTCTGAGTCTAGTTTATAAACTCCACGATAATTTGTAGGAAAGCTGGGTCCCACACTTTTCTATTGAAGATGACACATGAAATCAATCTGAAAACATATCAGCAGAAATCACAGGTCTTGACACTGCTGCAGTATTTGCCAAAGGAGGGTCTGTTGTAGGGAAAGTGTACTTTCTTG
This sequence comes from Amblyornis subalaris, assembly GCA_018881555.1. Classification (NCBI taxonomy): domain Eukaryota; kingdom Metazoa; phylum Chordata; class Aves; order Passeriformes; family Ptilonorhynchidae; genus Amblyornis; species Amblyornis subalaris. Next base: position 530,404 of record JACAXG010000223.1, read on the forward strand.
TGAGATGGTACTGGTAGCTGCTCAGCAGAATCCAAGAAGCATTGATGCTGTGTAAAGAGTACGTGTCTATTTTCACGTTCATTTTCCTCCCTGCAATTCCCACCATCAGTAAACTCAGTGAAAGTTCTTGCACTTGTTCAGATGAAGCCCTAAATCATTTGCATTATGCTTCTCCCCAGCAATTACAAGAATACAAGTCTGTACAAGACCTTTGCCAGACATAAATACTCTATTTTTGCTGAGCTTGGAACAAACCATATTTCCCTGTGTGTGTGTGATTTACAAGTTTGAATTACTTGACTTTCTCCTTAGCATTAGGATTCAAAGCTTTACTGGTTTCAATCACAGACAAGAAAAAATTGGCTTCTGCTCATTTCATCCCCAAGGCAAATCTCGCAAATGTGTTTTCAGTTCTCAGCAAATGTTCAGTAAGTGTGCTGAATTACAGGCCTGTAGCTTGTTGGCAATTAGGAAAGCTATCAGAGAAGCATAAACCAAGTTACCACAAATTATCTAATTGAAGTCAATTTGTCAGTGCTGTACTGGTATGAATAAAGTACTTCCTTTGTATGTGCATATCTGTGATGTACCCATCAGATACCTCCAAAGGATGACAACTCTCCTGTGTGGGAGTAGGACTATCTGGAACATATTCTCTGCAATTTGTATACAAAGTCACTCAAGAGCTGCCACAGAAGGACTGTTTGCTACTGTTGTGGTATGTTGGCAATGGGAAGCATCCTTCCTGGACTTGGATCCAGGTAAGTCAGTAAAAGACTGTTTATGATGACACTGGGCAGAAGAGCCATGGAAATGAGAAGAGTTCCTCCTATATGGGATCAGGTAGACAAGAACTTCTAAAACAGTTGAAGCTGGGCATATGAATTGCTTTCCTGTGTGTGGTTTCCTTGTTTCTATTCTTACTCTTGCACATATCTGCTGTCTCCTCTGAGTCTCAGTTAATTTACACCATTTTTATCTTCTTCCTGTAGATTAAACACCTGTAACAATCCTGCAATTTCTGTTGCCAGCTCAAGAGGGAAAAAAATCAATTTTTAGGATGGGATATAGACACGTGGATTGTACATATCTATAGAAATGGCAAATGGCCTTATCTGAGGTGATCTTGAAGCACGGTTTTAATTGATTAACACTGATGATTAATTAAATGTCACTCACTATGTTTCTGCTTTATAATTCAATATTACATTTCTTACTTCCATTTCAGTTCATGTTGTTGAGGTTTGAGCTACTTTTTATTTACTGTACTGTTGTGGTTAATTAAAGCAAGAATAGCCATCACCATCCCTGTAGAATATCACCTTAAAATGATGAGCATGAAAAAATTATGGTTGAATAACTAGTGATTTATGCTGAGAAAAGGGCAGAAAATTACTATCAGAACATGCAGAATCCACCTTTTGTATTTGAATCTACTTTCCACGATGACATAAAACTCCCTCTGGAACTCAGGAAGCTGCCTTTTCTTTTTCTGGTACAATGGAATTCATTTTCTGCATGTTATGGTGACTTTTTGCTCAGTGTTTTGTGGCATGTCTCACTGTATCATCAATTGTCAAGTCTCTTTAATAGATTGGGACAGGTTCTGCTCTTAAGCAGAGAAAACCTGAAGTAACACCAGTGAAACTGCATAGTTTGTGAGGTTTAAATGTTTTCAGGATTTGCCCCATTTACAACCAAGTTATCATAAATTTGGAGGCCCTGTACCATTGATATGCTAGGAAAAAAACATCTCTCAGACGCTGTGAGAGTTATCCTCCTGATACTGGAGCTTTGGATGTATCTTTGCATAGGTGATGTTATCTCAGTATGGAATAACATTTTCTGGCTTATAAGTTTCTACACTTATGACAAAGAAAACAGGTTAAAATAAACCATGAAAGGCTATGGTAAATGCCTCTTACACAATTGTTCTTTCAGATGAGTCACTTTCCCAAATACAGTATTAAGGGACAAGCCCAAATGCTTCCTCAGTGTCCTGAGAGAGGTCTTCAGCAGTAGAACTATGTCACTGAAATCAAAGAAGAGCCTGGATCCAGGATCTGTATAGGAAGGAGATGCAATGTTCCTTTGTCCTGATTTTGTAAGGTCTTTGAGGTAACATCTGAGAAATAGATTCAAGCCTATTCAGCCACTGGAAGAGAATTCCTACTGCTTTCCAACACTTTCGTCTTCTATTACTTTCCCAAGTAGGCTATTCTAGAATCAAGTAGAGAGTGTAACAGAAGGTCTAAGAGCCTGTAAAAAGTCTGTTGGTTTTCAGTTAAGTTTTGGAATTCCTGGAGTGATATTCAGAGAAACCATTGCATGGGGTTTTCTAAAGTGACACAAGAGTTATGTGTCACTTTTTTCCTTAGTACCTTGGTTCACGAGATCAGAAAGAGACCTTCCCACACTTACTGATGCAGGAGATGAGGGCACAATAAAGTAAATTTCTCTTCCTCTGACTGTGTTTTCTCGTTGTCTGCACTTGGAACAACAAGGAAGCTAGCAAAGAATAATGGTTCCATATGACACAACTTTTCACTGACGTACTCCTGGGGAATTGCATCATCTTTGGCTGGACTTGTCACACTCCTTATTCCTCTTATGCTTCTGTTTCATTCCTTTGTGTAACGAATTTTCCTTGGACTATGGGAATATGGTGCTGTTTGCCTTCCTGTAAGCAGGATAGGTAACTCATGGTGGAATCCCATCTGCAGTTAAAGGTCCACCCATTATTGGCTGTACACTGTAAAGGAGAGAGTTTTTCTTCAAATTAGAGAGAATGGAGAGCCAAATCTGAGCCTTGAACATCCTACGAATGATTGCCTGCAGATTCTGCTCTGCATTCCAACATTTGTAAAAGTTAATTATAGTTGTTTTTAATTCTCAAGTCTGTTATTCTAACAGCACTAAAGGGGGTAGCTGTCAAATAGTTTGCTTTTATCAACTGCAGTGTATTTGCTGTTGCAGAATTCATGACTGTGTTGAAAAAAATGAAGCATTTCTCTCAAATTATCAAAGGCAAAAAAATTCTAAACCCAAATGCCCCAAAACAGACAACATAATTTAAAATTAAGGATGAGAGTGGCCGAATGATTTGGATGGGATCAACTTCTATCCAACCTACTTTCTCCAAAGTAATTTTTACTGTAAACTAATCTTTACACTGTCAGTTCCTCAACATTATCAATGTCATTAATGCATCCTTCCCAGCAGCAATGCAGTAAAAGATTTTGCTGATGATGCTGCTTCTCAGAGCTCCCAGTGACTCATTGTCTGAAATGTTCTGATAAATGAACACAGCATACCCAAAACCCCTTCCTGTAAGTAAACTCAGTCCAGCTCCAGCACTGAACCTTGACAGAAGGTGTGTGGAGAACAGATAATTGTATATTTAGTTAGACAAGAAGCTTTAGTAGACTAGACAGAGGTATGTAAAATTTTGCCATTTTTTTCTTCATCACTGTCTTTAAATTTGGTGAAACCATGGTCTCTTTATATCTACCTTCTCTTTGTCACACTCTGTATTTAAAAAATGTCTCGTACCATTCAAAAATTTCTTCATTCCCCACTCATTTTGAACTTCCTGGCATGTAACATTCATCTTCAGTTTTCCCATGGTCAGTATAAACCCGCCTGTTTTGAGTCAGTCTCTTAATCTGAAAGATTTATTTCTTTCCTCTGCATTTTATTCCACTTTGTGTTTTTCCAGTCAGTTTACAAGCAAGTGTCTGTAAACCAATTAGTCTGAGCAACTCATCTGAACCAAGGGGCCATGGTAGCCTTCATCTATAAAAATATGACACAGGTACCCTCACCTATGTTGATAAATTAGTCTCAGAAAGACTATTTCTGCAATAAGGCTTTAGCTAGTAGCGAGAGTAGCACCATGTGACTTGAAAGAGATTGCATATCTCACACTATAAATACTTTAGAGAAAGTATCTTAGCTGGTGACACTTTGATGTGGAAATCTGTTCTGTTACATCCTCACAGACTACTGCTCTTGCTTCTGAGATTATTATTTTTAAATGAAAACTCCTAATGAGGCTTTACAGCTCAACTTCCTAGCAAATCTTTGGACCTCTGTTTACTTTATTGATCATTTAACCATTGAGATTTCCAGATAACACTGAAACTTTTTAATTCAGCACAAACTCTAGGATTTACCTAGGCTTTGAAGACCAAGAAAAATAAAACCTTCAGTCTTTATTAAGGAGAAATATAAAAATTATGGCAAGGAACTTCACTGCAGCACTAGTCATTGTGACTGTTGACATAAAATATGAATGGCAGACCTCTAACAGGTTTAGTGTGAAGTTGTTGGAATGGTATTTTAGACTAGTTAACAACTGTTCCAGAATACTCCTGTTTGATTTTAAACTTAAAAAGCTATTGGGTTAGGAAGAAAGGCTGCTCTTGTTAAGGTTGAGGGGACTGGGAGAGAATATCAAAATACTTGCTGGAATTATTTTAACACTGTTTTTTTTTTTCTTCAAAATTTGGAACATACGAATTCATCAGAATCTAATCTGCTTATAAGAACTGACTGATTTCAGTTTGTTTCAACATTCCAAAATGTATTAGGGGGAAAAAAAATAAAAATTGGTTTGAAAAACCTTCAAATACCTTTTGTAAAGCCTTTAAGACAAAAACCAGCTTGAAATAATGCTGTTACTTCATAACATAAACTATTATAAACAACATGTAAAATTTGAAAACTAATGGAAACCCCTGTGATAACCCAAACTGATCATGGGCATGATTTCAGGTGTTGTTATTGAAAATATAAGTGTTACTCAATTCAAACAGAGAAAAATCTCAAACTTATATCTCAAATCTTAATTCGTCCTCGTGAGGAAAAAACCTAATCTGTGAAGTATGTGGATATGTATATATATGCTTTGAAATAAGAAACTATTAAAAGTACTACTCTTTATCTTACAAGAACACTGAGACTATATGTCAGTGAGCTCCTTATCTTTTAGTAACAACTCATATTGATTAGGAAAGTATGCTAAGTCTAGAGGAAAATAGATTAATATGAGGACTTTCTGTTAATAGTAAAGTAGCAATAATAATAGAAATAAGATTATTTTTACATATACTGAAGGCCTGTTAGAACAATGTCTTTTTTTTAAAAAAATGGATTTTTCTTCTGTTAATGTATCACTGTATTTACAGCTCTCCTCCCTTGTATGCTTATGGTGGTACGAATTATATTTTTTCCTAAGGCATCAAAATTCTATTAAACATGAGAATAGAGGAAGCATCTACTGTCTACGAAGAGAGTCAAGAATCTAGAAAGGTCTCTGTAGTTGCTCGACTACATTCTTTGTGCTATCTATTTAGTGTTGAACTAAAAATAGTGGAACATCCTGTCACCTGAGCAAAATCCTGGGACCATAATGAATTCTGTTCAACAGGCCCATGTTAATGTTTATCTTTATTTTCATTGTAACTTTCGTTAAAAAAATTAACAAAAATTCTAAAGCAAAATATGTCGTATGTACACTTTTATTTTAATTTAGTTCATAATACCTTGCACTTATTTGCTAGCACTGTTTAAACTTACTAAAAATATTTCCCAGTACATTGTTTGAATGAAGAAAGTAAATACAAGAGTTAGGCTGTGCACAAGAAGGTGACATAAAAAAATGTTGCTACTGAGTTTGGGTTAGTGTGGTGGTGCATTACTGACGTGATTCTGGCTCCTGATAGGTACCCATACTTAATTACATATGTACTGGAAAACACAATCCACGAATATGGAGTGCACGTTTCTTATTTAACAGAGCAGATTGATAGAGCGTGGCAGAATTGGAAAGCAGTATCTGTAAATATAGGATGGAATATGATATAGAATATAATTGACATAAGTATACTGTAGAATATGTGACTTAGAATCAGAAGGCAACTGGATACGGCAATGATGTATAAGGTAAGTATATCTTTGGATTTGGGATAATAATAATAATCCTCAAAAGGAAAAGGATTATAGAGGGAATAATACTAAGTATGTAATTTCACAAACATTGGAAACAGCTTAAAAGTCTATTTCTATCAGAATCCATTATTGAATTTAAATCTGGAATGTTAGTATTTAAATACATAACCAAATATATGTGTGTATGTGTGTGTGTGTACACATATGTCTAGATTTGTGTGTGTGTGTGTTTTTGCATTTATTGCATTTATGTAGATATGCACGCACAGAGTCCAAAAGCTGATGCAACAACTGAATATTGGTGACAGTTCTGCTGAGGTGATTTTTCATGATGTATGCATTTGCTCAGTAATTGAAAAGAAGAAAATTGTGGTTCTTTAAAGAAACTAAAGACCAGACATGATTTTGCAATATTCATCAAAGATTAAAATAGTTTCAAATTGAAAGTCCAAAACCTCTGATCATCCAGAGTCACTGAATGTTCATCAACAACAGCTAAAATTTGGAAAAGATGACATAAATTGCCCTGCAGGCTGTCTCTGTGCCATGCTAATGCATTTTACCAATTTGCTGTCATTTTTAATATTGATCTAGAGGACTTACTTTTGCACTTTAGTTTCCCAATTTTCAGATAATTCCAGCAAACACCATATACTGACTGTTAACTTGGTTCAGTTTTTATCACTTCTCAAATGAGAATGAAGCAGACCCTACACTGTTATTTAACTTTGCTTATCTTCCCATTGCTGTTGACCACTTATGTTTTTACTTATTTATATGCCAGCATTTACACACTTGTGTTATTTCATAAAGTATTAAATATGTTTTTGCACACATTCAAGATCTGCCTTGTAGAAAATTTACAAACTATTCATGCATGGGAATACTTAGAAGGCCACATAAATTTAACTTTGTTTAACAGCTAAACTAAACCTCTACAAATTAACTGAAGAACTCTTAGTCTAGCACTGCCTGGGGCCACGTGTATACTCTATTTCTTGAGTAGAAACAATATATGGTATATATAGTATATAGTATATATATATAGTATTCACTCTACAGAAATTATTCTAACACTAGTTAAGAATCACTCTGTTTGAGTGAGTTAATTATAAGTATGAGTAATTATAAATACTAATAATGATAGCAATGTCTGCTAGGACGGGGAGTGAATACTATCAGGTTACTGGAATAAAAAAGAATAATTTTTTTGCTAAGATTCTGGGTACCTTTCTTTGAAACAGGTGTACCAAAACACGCTTAAATAGGGCCCTAAAATGAGAAAACCTGCTCCCATAATTTCCAGTTTCCATGTTATCTACAGAACTAGTTGCCATCTACTTGTAAAGATTTGCTCTGTTGTGTCTAGCCAAAATCCTATTAAAATGAAACCAAATCATATCAGCTGGTCCTAGCTGCGTAGCTGATGTTACATCAATTTAATACAACCATGAACATGTTTGTTCTTCAGCACAAGTTTTGTTTCACATAATCTTCACACAGAACTCTTTGGCTGTTGAAGATTCACTGGATAATATTCCAATTTCTGTAATATAAACCGTCTTTCACAAGGCAAACTGATTCTGTTTAAAGCCTTTTTCTGTATAAATTGTTATCCTCAGAAAATGAAGAGTACCAAGGATTTGCAAAAGCACAAAACCAGGTCATGGACACTGCAGGATCACAGGATGGCTGAGGCGGGAAGGCAGCTCTGGACGGAACCGGTCCAACTTGCTGCTTCAAGCAGGGCCACCTAGAGCAGGTTGATCAGGGGTCCCTTCAGTTGGGTGTTTTCTCTTCATAACTTCTCTGGGCAACAATTTCCTGTGTTTCACTCCTCTTACCGTAAAAAAATTAGTTTCTTTTAAAATAGAATTTCTGGTAATTCTGTTTTTGTCCATTCCTGGTTGACTGGTAGCTGGGCATCACTGATAAGAGTCTGGCTCTATCATCACTGGAATTAGTTCAGTCTAGACTTTTGAAAGATTGCCCAGCACCTTCTGTTAGTCAGCAGCATCATTAAACAAGAGATCACTATAAAGCCGTTGAGTTACTACATCTGGAAACAAACATCCTACACAGGTGTGACATTTCCACTGACTAGACAAGTTGTATATGAGCCTCTAGACAGATGTTTTGTTCGGTAATAAGGAACCATCTGTCCAAATATATTTTGGGATATCATCGCTGTGACAGCTGACCTCCATAAAGCGAAACCCTCCATGTTATCCACACAGTACCACAAACCAGACTCCCCACCTAGACATATCCCACCTCCTAGCTAAACAGTTGAGCCAGGATTTACTATTTGTTTTCCTGCTGTCTCAGTGAAGACATTCAGACCCTTCTCCCCTCAGTAAATTTCCAGCTTCTTAGTCCTCTTGCTGGCACTGTTTGGGTGTCTGCTATGGCAATATCAGCAGGGAGTGAGATATGGGACCTACTGGGATGTTCCAAGGTTGTAGGAGCACAAAATAGCTGAGTCATTTCTACATTATTTATGCAATACTTCTTCTTTTCCCACATTGCACAGAAATGAATGCAGAAGAAAGAATGAAAGAATAACTCAAGCTTATATGATACCAGCCAGGTAAACACAGTCAATATGTCCCTGGCATCTGTTTTATCTGCTCTGTTATTTTGCATACTGTTTTTTGTAACCATTAAAGGATTGTATGAAGTCACCTACTATGAGATGTGAACCTGAAATTACTTTATAAAGTTCAGCTAGTGCCAAATAAATGCTGATGAAGTCTGGAGAAGGCATTACACATTTTAATGTCAGGTGCTCAGACTGATTCTGCATAGCTGGAAGAACTCACTGCCAAGTCAGAATGTCTGCACACATCTGAGGATGATGTTATTAGGAAAAGTTAAAAATTTTAATGCAAATGACGTAATGCATGTGGTTTTGTGCAACAGAGGGAAATCCGTTGCTCTGAATTTCATCACTTCTCTCTGCTAAATTACCTTGAGACCACCTTGGGCTTTAGTATTTGGAAGGGGGAGGCCCTCTTTAGATTGTGGTAAGTTGGCCATCTTGAGGAAATTTGAGAGCAATAATCCGGTTTTGGACATTAATTTTTCTCCTCTTTACTTTATGACACACCAATATTTTTGAATGAGATTTTAATATTTATATTTTTGGTTAATCAAAAACTCCTATCATGGATGAAGACATTTACCTTGCCATTTGGAAGATGAATATATTTGCAAAATCTTGGCCACTGGTGCCAAGATTGTTTCATATTGGCCATTGATGGCAATGTGTTTCTGCAGCTAAAAATGCTGCTTAATTGCAAAAGACATCAGGTAATCAAGGAAAAAGAATGGGAGGAGGTGATCTCACTGAAGAAATGAGATGGGTTATCATTATAAGTACATATCTCACTGGCTGGGGTTTGGAACTGTCCTGTTCTTTGGGCTTAAGCAGAAGATTTAGGATGCATACTCTTAAATATAGAAAATAGACTCTAAAGCCAGTGTTTCCTTTTGTCTCTTTTTGCTTTTATTTGATGCATTAAAGAGATACTGATTTGCTTGTTGTAAGAATGCACTTATGCACTATTAAGGAACTGAGGATAACAAATATTTTGTCATAACTCCATCAACAGCAAAGGGATTCAGGGGGGTTTCCAGAGCTTTTTCCTGTTGAAAGAATTTAATTTGGTGACTGTTGAGAAATTTAAATGTAGTGTTTCTACAAAGAAATGCCCAATGCTGTTCTGACTCTCTATTTCTGCACATCTACAAAAGGCGATCCACATAATTCTAACACAAGTTAGAAAACCTTTTGGTGCTGCTAACATTTTCAAGTCGGTGATTAAATGTCTGTAGATTAAACAATAATTGTCAAATATTAAAAATATCCTCTCAGATATGGCGACAGAGTAAAATATAAACCTGAAATGAGTGCAATTTTTACTTCTGCTTGTCATTTCTGATGTCATATAAAACTGAGGAGACCCTGTGTGGAAGTAATAGATGCCTTCCTATGAGCACAGTTGTCTCTTCCCTTCTTCACAGGATGGATTGCAGACAAATGCCTGTTCTCTTTTCCATCCTCCAGAGTAATGTTTCTTTGGGGACCATATTTTGCAGGGCCTATTTTGATCCTATCTTCATGCTATGTTTGTTGATGCTGTCTGAGTGAGTAGGCCAAAAGATTTCCAATGTGTCTAAGATATTCAGTAAAATCAGGAAGACCAGAAATGTATCTTCTAGATAGACTTTTCTAAAATAAAAATAAATATAGCTCCCTGTAGGAAATTTAAAAATAAAGGCATAAATGAATTTTGCTATATTTTGTTTGTTTTGCCAAGCTGTAGAATTAAATTGCTAGCTAGAAATGCAGTAAACCTTAACATCTCAAGATTTTAACAAAAACCTGTATAGTAGATTCTAGTGAACACATTCATGACAATTTGTGTTTGTAGCATTTATGCTTTTACAGCCACACCCTTGATTCTAGCAAGGGTTTTCTGGTTAAAGGATTGACATATTTAACAGCGTGACAGCTCAGAACTTGTAAATGTGAATACCTGTAGCCTTACCTTTACTAGTATTGCACTGTACAAGAAATAAACTTGTGGACTACTAGCGGCCTTTGCACTCTGGTTCTCCTACACTGTAACACTAGTATTGATAAAAGCATAAATGGAATATGTCTACAATTGTTCCTTTGAACCAACTCCTTTTCTGAAAATTATTCTTATATGCTGCTTAAAATTTGTTTGCTCTCATCTCAATAGTAATGCTGTTAAAATGTTTGTTTAAAATAGAGTCAATCTCAGCCTTTTAAATGGATCACTTTATTTAGCATCATGCTTTTCTTTTCTTTTCTTTTTTTTCATTTTCAAACCTTCCCTTTTGCTTTGATTCCCACTCCATTTTCTAAACTGATATACATTTTAAAAGATACTGTCATCTCATGGACATCTATTGTCAATGCCCATGGTTTGCCTCACATCAAACAAGCATCAACTGTCCCTACACAAGGTCCTGTCCTGTCCTGTCACTGCAGGGGATGTAGTGCAGATGTACAGAAATAAGATACACCAAATGGTCATGGCCACAGGCCATATGGAAGAGGTCTTAGTGGGCCACATGTGAAGCTGTTTTAATCAGCCACAGCATCTTGGCTGTAAGGGTGATATGTCATTTTACACTGGTTAATGATCTACTTCAGAATGAGACATGGTTGGGGGTTGCTTTTAAAGTAGGCTCTTTGTTCTTCCATAGTATGTAAGTATAGCTGTCTCACTGCCAGTTAAGTAACATATATTGAAAGTGACTAGGATAATTAGAGGATTAGTTTTCTTTATAACTTTGGGGTTTTATATTTCATCAGATAACTTGTTAGTTTACAGACAGACATGCCGTATTTGACTTTCTTTCTCCTTAGTATCTCCACGCCGTGTGATACAGTGCCACACACAGATATTTGACCTAGCTCTGAGCAAGGTTTCTTGGGTGCTGGCAGCAGCATGGCCATATTCTGATGCATGACCTGAGCCTCCTCGGAGTGGAAAATTAGCCCCCTGGGATTATTCCACTAGGTCGCCAATGTGGCTCCCAGGACTGAGGCTAGTAACTGCACAGCCCTCTTCTACTTTTGACCTATGTTCAGATCAGGAACAGCAAAATTTTGGGAAGCATCTACTTCTCTTTTTATGTCTTGAGGGCAGTAAGAGAAACTTCTGTCACTGAAGTTTTAGATTAGTAAGAAATAATAATAAAAAATTCTTTTGAAAAAAATAGAAACATCTGTTACACTCTATTTTTTCTGTTTTGTGTCACAGCAGTAGTGACCCTATTGCTGGTTATATTTCAGACTGGCATTAATGTAATACAACAATTTATATTTAACATCTGGTCTCTTTTCTTTTTGTCTGTCACAGACCATTCTGACCCAAAAGCATTGCCCTGGTGGGTGGTAAACAAGTACAAGAAAAAGTAAAGCATACCATCTGCCTCCTTTTGTGTTTGCCCATAATTTGTTTTCGAGTTATTTATTCACTAAGCAGGGTCAAGAGCTTAAGTATGGTCAAAAATATACAGCAAGATAGATTTGATTAATGACACAACTTCCATAAACAAAGTCTTCTAAACCGTGGAGTAGTCTTGACGTCAGGCAGCATGGTCTAGATAAAAATACTGTATCACAGCTTTTAGCCTGGCTGGGAACTTAATTGGAGGGTTATTTTAAATAACTCCATGCCATTATGAAAATGGAAGGGGAACTCAGTGCAATTCTGTAAGGGTTGCTCTGACCCTGCTGCCATTCAGTGTTTTTGTAAATGGCCAGATGCTACTAGAAGGTGAAAAGAGCCAGAAATGGTCTAGTGATATGTTAGCTGAGAGAATTTGAAATTACATTATGTGAAGAAATTGGAGAAATAGTCTGGTAAACATAAATTTGCATTTGACATGGGCAAACTTTAAGTCCCAGCCTTGGCAGGGATAAGCAGCGAGGCAGCTGCAGGACGCAGCACTGGCACTGCAGCTGCCTACAGGTTCAGAGGTGTCTGCATTGTAAATCAAATGTGAGGCAGCACTGACACCTTACAAAGTAAAGATCCTCCTGGAAAACAGAATGAAGAGCAATTGGAGATAAGCAATGTTATAACCTTGTCCTATGCAAAATGAGTAACACATTAGTATAGAGTCAGTTACTTCACCCTGAGGGAGACTAGGGTCACTTGAAGACATTACAGCAGGACACAACTCCTAAGCATGCAGAAAACATTTCCTACAGAAAGACTTGCAGATTCAAGTTTGTTTAGACTGAAGATGAAATGGTGGAGAAGGTGTATGTGAAAAAGAAAAGTAAAATAAATAGTTGAATTTCATTGATGCAATGAACCAGAGCAATGAATTCAGACCAAGCGTTAGGGAAAAATTTGTGACTTGAAAGACAGTCTGTATGGACTCCTTGGGTAGAATAATGAGGCTTTATCTGTGTGAGTATTCACAGCTATGGTAGACAAGTAAATGCTGAGATATGGTGGTATGGCTGGTCTTACCTTGTTTGTATGAATGAACCAAATAACATCTTATAGGAATAGTTCTAGCTTAACGTTGCAGGATCTTGACAGCAAATTAGCCTTCACATATCATTCAAAAATGATTCCTTTATTGAACAAACATGAAGTATACATAAAGGCATAGACAGCTGTATTGACCTTTTTGTTCCTTTGCTTTCACTCTGTCAACTACTCTAAGCTATTAATTTACTAAAATACAATTATACTATTACTAAACTACTGCATCAGATTGTACATGTCTTACAATCCTGGCACTTGGTATTATCTCATTAAATTTATGTGCATCATGACTGGTAAGGCACTTATTCTTCCTAGAAAATTAAGACTGAGAAGACCGTGGTTTAAACTAAAACACAGCAGAGTAACGATAGTCTTGTTGATAAATTCTAGATGCTTTAAATTTATAGAAGAAAATTGGTGGTCCTTTAATGAGTTTGGAAAAAGGCTGAGATGCATACATCTTCAGTGAACATTTTCCAGGAAGAGAATAATCATAATAAAATAATGTAAATTTAAAATCTAGTTAACAAGAAACATATATCTATATATAAAGATTAATCAGCCACACTCAGTTATTTAGTATTTATCAAAAGTATGGCACTATTTTACTCTAGCTGCAAACTTTCAAAATATCTAGATCCTAAGAATGGGGCAATTTGTTTAGATGTCTCCTCTCTCTGGTATGAGGGCAATGACTCTGCAGCTTTTGCTGAAATTTGCCCTGACACTCACATGAATTATTCCCTTGGAGGAAGTGAGCTATGCCTTTTGTGACTGAGAGGGATCGTATCTATTCAATTATGCAGCCAAAATACCTCCCCAATAGCTCGGGAAGGCACACCAGCCCTGGAACAGACAACTTTATTAAGTCAGTCTTTATGTATTTGTGTGGGCACATCAAATAATGCTCTGATAGTGCACAATGTGGAATGTAAATGGCAACAGTAAGCTAGAGAATTTATAGGCTATTTATATTCCTCAAAATAGACTTTTCACTTGGAAAGCTCTTCAAGATATGGAATAATGCTCATGCATGTTCAAAATCATTAAAGAATTTGAGATTATTTAAAATTATTACTTTTTCTTTCATTATTTTGCCTGCAGTTACATTTACTGTTGGAAGTGAGTTCTTTCAGTAGACACATCAAATTTTATTTTTCCCTAAAATGACGTGTTATTTAATATCATTAAAAATTTAATTTTTTTGCAAGTCCGCAACATAAATCTGAGTCAGAAGATGCAGACAGGAATATTGAGATAATTAAATAAAGTGCTTTTAATAGTCTTTTCACCCCCTCAGTTAGTATGGTCCTATTCAGTTTGTCTCTAAAAAGATAAATTGACTTAATATAGCAATATTACAGGAATGCTGTATTTTTTAAGGAGCCTTTTAAAAACACATCTGATAAACTCCTTGGGCTGTTCAGAGGTTTTGGAAAGTAATACAACTCAAAGAAATTGTATTAATTCAATATTTTGAATTAATATTGATTTCTATAGAAATAGATATATTCTATAGAAATAGATATATTCTATATTCTATCTATATATATAATAGATATAATTTCTAGAGAAATAACTTTACCCATTATTTTCCCTGTGAAGAGTTGTTGAAGAAATATTTCATTTTTCTCAGTATCTTTTACAAATTCTTGATTTATTAAAGGACAAACAAAATATCAATTCATAATATTAGATAAAGTCTAACTTACATATGGATTTTTTTGGCTTATTGAAACTAGTATAATGCTAAATGTAGTCAAAACTGCATAGAAAAAGATGTCACATGTCAGTAAAAGAATTTCTGATTTTTATACATTTATTATCATATGACTTTATTGAATAAGTTTCAGTAGCTTTGGATTCTATTTAAAGAAGATTTCTTACAGATGTCATGTTTTATAAAGTTGGTTTTATGTTTCTAAGGGACTTATGTTTCCACGGAGGAAGGGCCATTTTTGAACCATTTCTAAAATGTGTTCATGAAGAATTGATGTGTTGCTACTTTGACATATATTTAATTCCACTTCAGAGCAAAAACCAGAAACATTAACGCTCTTGTAGAAACTATGTTTTCACACTTATTAAAATGAAACACTTTGGGTTACAAAATTATATTTATTGAATCTATTTAATTTAATTATAATGGGATTTCAAAGATTTCGCTTATGGCCTCTCTCCTCTTCCCAGCCTCTCTTCTAGGTGTACAGCTCTGGCAAATGTTCCCAGGGCAGGGGCACGAGGTGTGGATGGAGCCTCAGGAACAAGGTATGCTGAATGAGTCCTGTCATTCTTAGTGACTTTCAAACTTCTGGAAAAGGAAAGACAAATCCCTTAAGTACAGCAATCCTGATCAAGTTGTTCTTTTGCAAGTTTTTTGGTGGTGACAGTGAAAATAAAAATCTCTTTTCATTTGACAAGACTTCATATCATTTTTTCGGTCCTGTCTCTGAAAGGAAAAGAGCTGGGGTTTTCATGGTACTGTTATGTAACTCAAAGTCTCTGTGATTTGCAAGAGATTTGTGATTTATAAGAGAAATTCAAGTTAAACTGCGAAATATGTGGTCTATTCTGCTGAGAATTTTTATGTACCTGAGGGTTTCCTGCAAGTTCTATATGTAGTGCCAGGGAGAAACAGGTTTTCCCAAACACATATGAAAATATTCTGTATGTAAACTCCATATTTTGGATGTATTTCAGGTTTATTCAGGAGACCCATCCAGTGAACTTGCTCTAGAAACTTAGGATAAAGTTAATCTCACCTGACTGTATTTGGCTAAAAATTAGGTGTCTGATCTAAGTTCATAGCATTAAAGTGGTCTTGTAGTCAATGAAGACAATAATTTTCAGCAGCTCTTCATTTACTTGTTAAATAGGTATGCAAAGCTTCTGGAATTAGCACCTAATGTGGATTTTGGATGACAGGAGTCAAGTTTTGCTCTTTTTATTTATATTGTACATTTTTTATATTTATGAACAACTTCATTTTGTGTTCTCACATCTTTGCTACTGATGACATCAACACTGCTCTGTTATATTAGATAAACTAATAATTGTTAAAATAAGCTACTATTGTTAAAATAAAATTCAGACTATACTGTTGAATTCAGTGGGAGGGAATACCTGTCCAAGTTTTCAGACCTTTCACTATCAGGAATGGCTGGGAAATCTCCATGCCTGGTAAGAAGTGTCAGACCTCCAGGAATAGGACTCACAAAAGAAATTATCTCTGTAAAACATATCTCAGTGGTTTGATTACTATTTCATTTCAATTGTTCTAGTCATTTGAGACAGAATAAGTCGTATGAAGAACATTGACACAGATTAAGTCTGTTTAATGGTAATCTCTTCGGTGGTGTTGTAAAAATATTGATTGGAAACTGCACTTTTTAATTGTGGATTTGATGGGAATACAAGTATTTTACTGCTATAGATTCATTCTTATGTGAGTCCTGAAAATGTGTCTGTGTGTACTGAACTTCTTGTTTGATACTTTTTAATGGGCATTCAGAAATGGAGGTTCCCTGCCTCAGTTACTCTTGGTGCAATAACTTGTTCTTTTAGAGACAAAGTTGTGGAGTGTACGTTATACTACCGTTATACTAGTATGTTGTACTAGAATTTGTTATGCTAGAGAGTTGTAGGGTTGTTGCTATTATTATTATTATTATTATTATTATAGTGACTGGTTTTTTCACTTGTACATTGTATGTACTTTCACATGTACATTTCACTAGTACATTGAATGATATTTTTATTTGGCTGTAAATATTCAGTGAATGTGATTCTCACTGTAGTGCTTTCTTTTTAATGATCCTGTGAAGTGTAACATGACCTGCTGTACTATATCAGATGTTTGGCACTTGCTTTTAAATAACCTTTATCAGATTGGAAAATAATCTCACAGAAGACTGGCTATGATTGCATGTACTCCATACATGTACCCTATAATATGCCTGGATTTTTCTCATAAATTTTCCTAAATATACATTCCAGGAAAATTCATGCTATGTGTCCAATAAAGATCAGGATAATGCATTTTTCTCACTAGCAGTCATATATGCAATGTAGAGTTGGGAGCTCTAAAGAAAGTAACTGAAATTATATTTTTTTGACTGCAATTATAGTGTACTCTGTGACACTTTTTTTTTTTTTTTTTTTGTAATTGTGATGGAACAGGAATGGAAAGCTTATTTGAACTAGTTGTGTTTAAAGTGATTTTTTAGGTGATTGACTAAGCATGAACTCATGGAACCATCAAAGCTCAAAGACAAGACTTGGTGGAAGGCAACAGGAGAAAGGAAAGCCCAGCTGCATCCATCGTGATTCAGTGAGCTGTACAGCATGAGGGGAACTCAGACAAATCTCTGGCATCAGGTAAAGAAATATTTGATTTATCACCATTTTATAGGTGAAAGAAATGGCAGCATTATGTAAATAATACTCTAATACAAGTGAAAGCTCTTGGGGCATGCTTGCAGATAGTGTCAGACTCAGAACCATTTCTGTCTTCCAGACTACCTGGTCAAGCTGTGCTAACGTCAGCCCTCCATAATTTTCAGAGTTGCTTCCTTTAATTTTTTATCAGTTCTACATGTTACTGGAAGCTGAAATATGACACTATATAAATTAAAAAATTAAAACTGAGCAAGAATTGTTGGTGAATAAAAATTTATGTGAACATTGAAAACCTCTCAATTTCTGCTAGTTCTTTAGTTGTCTCATATTGGAGACAGAGGGCTTGATTTTCTAGAGGTAAGGTTTACAATGAAGAACTTAATTCAATAACAAATAGTAAGAAATTAATAATAGAAATGATGGCTTGAAAAAATATCTTTGGCTTACCATTCCTGAGAAGCAGTTTATGGAGAATTAAAAGAATAAGAGAAGATGGGAATGTAGATAAACTTGTTCCAGTTCCTTTCTGTGATTATAATATTACCCACAAGGAAATAACAATTGATCTGCAAAACATTGATTTTAATTTTCTTTTGTCATATGCAATTGCACATGCATACAGAGAAACAAACAGTGCAGTAAATTAACTTAACAGTAGGGGTGACAGAGCACTGGAAGAGGCTGCCCAGAGACATCCTGGAGTGTCTTTCCCTGGTCTATTCATTGAAAACCTTCTGGACGTGATCCTTGGCAAGCTGCTCTGGATAAACCTGCTTTAGCCAAGGAGTTAGACTAGATGGTCTCCAGTGTCCCTTCCAGCCTCAATCATTGTGCAATTCTGTAGCTCTGTGAGATTACTGTGTGGCTGGATAACAACATTTCAGTACCAGAGTTTTGAAAGTTTCTCAGAAACTGTGTCCTTATATGGAGTACAGCAGTGCTTGATCTCCCATAACAAAACGTGAATGACCAGAGAAATTTCTTTTGTTGAATTCAATATATCCAAGAAGTCTGATTCACAAGACTCCTTCATGTATATAACAGTCTATCTTTTTAGTGACTTAGAAGGGTATAAGGGTGGAAACTTTAACCATCAGAGAAGAAATGATAGGGGTAAGGAAGCTGGAGAAATTACAAATTCTGAGTGCAAAATGCTTTTTTGCAGACAAGTTGTTTTGTGGTAAATGGAAGGAATTTTTAGAAAACATACTTTGTTCCAATGACAGAATTAATTTCCTTGAAATTCCGTTTTCCTTCTGTCGACAAAATAAAATAATTTTGTTAAGCTTCTTACTACCTTCAATATAAAATGTCTTGCAGTGCACTACTGTCAACCAAATGTTGGTGTTATCTTACCAGCAGAAAGAAACAAAGAGAGTATTACTTTATAAATAAAATTGAGACTTACATTTATTTAGGGATAATGAAAAAGAAGAACTTTTTTCAGTCACTCTGAAATTCAGCAAACTTTTCTCAGCTGACAAAGAAACCTGTTGACAGCTATATAAAAATGAGGGCTGTCTTAATAGAAAAGATGGTGTCATCATGCTCCAAACTCTGTCAGAAAGCAGAAAGATTGGAAAGACCTTTTGGTTCTTTTTGTGGGTGACCTGTCAAAGAAGACTGCAGTACTCCATTTCTCAGGCTTAGTAATTGTTCTGAAAGTAAATGTATAATTTTTCTGCTGCCCATCTAATTTGGCCTTTAGGAAAAATTATTGTGTAGAGGAGCGGTCAAAGGATAATTTCAAACTGGTTTGCAATTGAAAAATGAGTTTTCAGCTAAGATAAAATTTTGAGAGAAATCTATGCTTTCTTTGGCTATTTTTTTTTCTTTTGCTACATCAGAAAGTTCAGAGATTATTTGCCAGGAAAAATAATCCTGTACAAGTAGTCAGATTTGAAAAGATATTTAGGTCCTCCATGCCCATTGATGGTAAGAACTAGAAACTGAAATCTCTCCCAAAAATAAAAGGCACACAAACAGGGAATATTTCTAGAATTGATTTTCTGACAAAAATCTGTAATAATCAGGAATTACATGCTGAGGTAGTGATAGAGGTATCAGAAAAAGCTCATAACCTGGCTTGAAAGATTTTTATTGCAATTAGTAAGTTTTGATGTCTCTTAGATCTTTCCCTGCTTTTGAAACATATTCTGAGATATTCAAGAGACATATTTGAGCTTAATATTTTACATTACCCTGTTAATATTCCCCCATCTTGGGATAGTGGGAAGTGGGAGGATAGATGATGATACCTAATGATGTGCAAATTTACATGAATTACATATAAACATTGGCAGGAAATTGTTTTCAGCTAAGACTAACTCCTGGGTGATAGCTCAGGTCTGCATTTCTGCATTTAGAAATACCTGAGTTCTTCTGTGTCTCAAAAAAGGACAAGGAACTGTTTTCCTACAAAACAATATGGCTGTAAATAAGAATTTTACATTGAGACGCAATGTTTGAATTGTGCAATCCTGTCACAAATCTTCTCTCTTGTGCAGTTTGGTTCAGAGTGTGTGTTTCCATCACAAGGGGACACAAAGGCGTCTTTCTTTAGGAAGAGGCTATAACAATGAAATGGAAAGATATATATTTTAGATTTTTCAAGCACAGTAAACCTCACTCAGCAGAAGACAGTTGTCTGTCCTAGTTCCCCCTCAAAATACCGGCTCATCCTTGAAATACTGACTGTCAAGCAAGTTATACTTTTCTTGCTTTCTTTGGTTTTCTTAGGATCATGTTACAAGGACATTAATAGGTGTATGCTGGCTTCTGCTTTCCGATTTTTTTTGCAGCCTCCCAACATGTATATCGACATAAACATGGACATTGATCTATAAACAAAACCATAATTGAAACAATATTCTGTCCATTTTTTTTTTTTCACCAGACTTACATGAAATCCAAAGGATCTCAACACTTGTGTAGAGATGTGATTTCCATACTTGGGTGATGATCCTTCTACTATTTAAAGTGAAGTTCACTAAGGTAATTCTATTATTTCTTCACTTGCACTGACTGGAGTCTATTCTGCCAAATATTTTTTTTCATTAGTGCCACTGACAGGTCCTTCTGAGTTACTATGACTCAGTATAGCAAAAGCTCAGATAAAAACTCATGTTTTGTAGCTGCATGATAAATTTATCTTCACAATTTAACAGGAGAGGAAGAAAACTGCACTGTATTGAAATAGCCTGTCCTTTCTGCTTCTCCCACTGTCTGAAATATTCCAATAACATTTCACACCAGAGAGTAAGATAGGACCAACGTCAAGTCAATATTTCTTCAAAAGACTGCTACACATCTTAAATTACTTCTAAGTCTTAAATGTTGTAATTAATTTATATTTTGCTTAAAATAATAAAAAAAAGTAAAATGTCTTTTAAAAGCTTTGAAAACTACCTTTCCATCCCTCCTGTGCTTATGTTTAAAGATCAGGAATATGATCTGCTTTCTATAAAAGAAGGAGCAAAAAATGTATATTAAACTTGACTTCATTTATACAGCTCAGTTCACCTCATATATCTCAAAGCATTTCACCAACTATATGCATATCAGCAACAAATGTCAGCAGTTATAATGAAATATTTGATAAACCTGTGCCATAAAGAGGTCCCAAGGAATTTCTACTACCCTATTAGCGCTGGAGCAGCTCTATTACCAATGAAGGATGCAGCAAGCATGACACAGACATATGCAGGCATTTGGAAATCTACTTCTCTCTCTGTTGCTCTGCTTTTCCTTGATGTAGCCAGGACTATAACACACATGCAAAATTACTGGGGCTGCTCACCTGTTTTGCATGTATAAATCTAAATGTATCACATTTTAGGAGAGATCCTGTCTTTCTTTTTCCGTTGCAAATCTCAGAGTCCCTAATTTGGATACAAAACCACAGCTGCAAGGTGCTCAACACAATCATTCTGCTGGTATTTTTGATATATCTCTGCTTCTATATATTGCTCAGTCTTGATACTCCCTTATTGCTACTTGGTATCTGCGAGCGTTTATGCCTGCAAATAGAGAAAAGCTGCTGGTTCTGAGAGAATCAGCCCTTGACTCTGTGAGCTGCTTTTTAGGAAGCTTTCCATGAGCAGATATCCTTTCCTTGCTGCCTTTGCAGCACAAGGCAGAGCTGATCCTGCCTAGGGGTGCTGGCAAGTATGGCTCTGCAAACATTCATTAGTATGACAAACAGAATACTGAGGCAAAATGAGGACAAAACGATTGTGCA
Source organism: Amblyornis subalaris (assembly GCA_018881555.1). Classification (NCBI taxonomy): domain Eukaryota; kingdom Metazoa; phylum Chordata; class Aves; order Passeriformes; family Ptilonorhynchidae; genus Amblyornis; species Amblyornis subalaris. The sequence goes on from JACAXG010000223.1 coordinate 552,040, forward strand.
AGCAGCTCTAACTGGGGTGAAAGCAATACTCTAAGTTTAAGTCATTTGTCTAGCATCTTAGTACCACAATTCAATATTCCCAACAATAATTTGCAGTAATAGAAGTCAGATAGTGCCAGGCTTAGAAGCAAATATGGGTCTGATAAGAAGGATATCCATCATAAAGAGGGACATTGGTGAAATATGAATTATTCACTCTTATGAACTTACTCTTCTTTATTATATTTTTATGTCTTTATCTATTCTATTTCATGCCCTCACAAAGAATAATTGGAAATGACATTTCTATGCCTGTAACTATGAGAAAAAATATGCAAAATTAATTCCATTAGAAGTAAACAACAATAGCATTGTCCTTAGGATCTCATTTCATGTTGTCCTTAGGTCTTAAAGACCATCAGCAGAGATAAAATTAAAAAGGCTGCAGAAACTGGAGCTTGCTTTCATATTGGAGCTTACTTTAATATTGTTTCACTCTTCTAGGCTGTAAGTGCACATTGAAGGGCAAAGAAGGAGAGGGAAAGTGGAGGGGAGAGAGGTGACTTTCATGTAGTCTAGATACCTATAAAAGGCTGAGCTGGAATTTCTGTTGCAGCAAGCTCTTATCAGCCTGCCTTTATTGTCTAAGCAGCAGCAGCAGCGTGGTTTTTACAGAGTTCAGAGTGTAGTTGGTTGGATAGTATTTAAAATCTTGGAAGTTTTCTTCATCAGAAAAAGACTGATCAAAACAAAAATATTTTGTAGGAGGTGACCAGTTGCGATAAGTTTCTTGTTAGCCTTTTTGTGCATTCTTAAATGTTTTGAAAATCCAGAATGTTCTTGAAGCCTTCTTGAAAGTGAAACTGAAGTCCAAAAGTAAGCTTTTTACATAATGGGATTATAGATATTTCTGCTTGTTACAGAACCAAAATATTGAAAAAATGACATAGCAAAAAAAAGAGTATTTATTATGATCAGTCAGAAATTATTTCAGGGTATGTGGTTAACATTGAAGCTTATATTATGGTTATATTACATTATGGTTTACATTTTTGATAATTTGTCTTTATGGGAATTATTTTGGTGAACACCTGAATCTTTTTTAAAACAGAAACATTTTTTCTACTCAACTGAGGTCACTGTGGTAAATATCAGAATTAAGAGGAATCTAAAACTAGCAGATAATTTACCAGTATACTGGAGTGATAACTTTTCTTACAAAATACTACAAGGGTCTTCTATTGGGAATTTTTTGGGGGGAAACATATAAAAAATTGCTTCACTATTCTAATAGTGTATTTTTTTTAAAAAAAAATATAAACTTTTGATAACTCAATGAACTTCAGTATTATGGAACAGAATCACAAAATGTTTATGCTGGAAGGAAGCAGTGAAAATTGGCCAGCCCAGCCCCCTCAGTGAAGCAGGGCCAGCTGTGAGGTCACTTTAGGTTACCCAGGAACTGGCTCAGTTGTGTTTTGAACATGTCCAAGGATGGATACTCAGCAGCCTCCCCGACAGTGAGCTTCTCCTGCTGCAGCCTGTGTCAGTAGCCCCTTATTCCCACTGTGCACCTCTGAGAAGTGTCTTAGGTAACCAAAATCAGCTGCTAGATCCCTCCTTCGGCCTTCTCTTCTTCAGCTCCTCTTTCAGATTTTCACACCGATTTTTTTATGTTTCATGAATGACTGTGGCCCAAGACCAGCTCTGATATGTGAATCTCAGTGTGATCTTGGATTGAATCTAGACCAGTATCACCCAAAAACTGTCCTATGTTCCCTCCATGGTGTGGTAAAAGTAACTTATGGTGGTAGCTAATGTGGCATGGAGGTACATATCAGAGAAACCTGGGTTGGTAGCAGAAAGTCTAAAGCCACTCAGCCCTAGAAGAAAGAGAGAGAGTTAGGAAGGTGTGAAAGGGTTTTTTTTCACTTCAGACTAATGTAAGAACAATTTGCAAAAGATTCATTTTTATAAGTGTACCAATTTCACCATTGATTTAACATGAGGAATTGATATGATGGACTGCAGGGGTACAATTTTTATTTAAGGCAGTATTTATATAAGGAAATATTTGGAACAGCCTTATACAGTATTGATGCTGCTGTAGAAAGCCTAAAGATATAGCGGTCTGGTGGAAGAAAAGTGAAAAGGTTTATATATAATATGATTAGAATCAAACTATATCTATCTATACCAACATCCAGCCTGAAGAGATTTGTCTTCTGAATAATGGGATTAATAATGAAATGGCCTAGGAGCACAATGATGCTATGTTTTACATTCCTTAATCTTGTCCAGTTATCTCTACATTAATGAAAAGAACACGTAGGAATTATTCTGACAGTGAGCTGTATGACCAAAATGAAAATGAGAAAAAATAATTACATTATGATCAAAACATATAAAAAGTAATTTTTAAATCCAAAAAGTTGTTCTCAGAGGAAAATAAAATATTTTCTAAAAATGCATTTTTAACAGAAAGTCATGTACCGTTACAGATTCGGGAAACTACAATTCTTTACTTTCTCCAAGATGTTATACTGGGGAAGTCAGCCTTTTGTTCTGCTTGCTAAGGTTCTTTTCACCTCTCAGAGAAGTTCAGCACATGTGAATTCTATGAATTCCTAATATTCTAAAACACTTGATTGCAGATTTTTAAGATATAACCAAAGGTGGCAAAGCAGCAACAGTTATATAACATCTAATACAAAGACCTTGTGTAGGGCTGAGAACATACATAGTGTTGACAGCTGCAATGTGATTTGAGAACATGTAAAGCAATTTCAGATACACCTCTGTGGAGTTGATTTGACAGTGAAAAGTGGCTGTACACTACCTTAGTTCAAACTAAAAGTTCCTTGGAAACTGCCTAAATAAGGAGGAGCCTACTCAAACTATGCAGAGCTTCACCAACAGTCTGTAAAGAAAATGTAAGTCAGTTTTCTTGATTCCTGCACCCAATGTTATGTACATCCACAGTTTTCTGTGCCATCAGATTTAAAACACTACCCCATCAAGATTTAAAACTAATTATTCACAGCCATAAATAGTGCATTTGATGCAAAAGGGTTAAAAGTTGGGATGTTTAGGTAAACTGTCCTCCTGGAATAGACATCCTTCCGTTTGCTCTCTTTGATGGATGAGATCTTCCACTGGCATAAACCAGTGTGGGCTCGTGGTTTTAAGGTACTAGTTCACATAAACCAGGAGTTTGACATTATGGTGAGTTCCAAACAGATGTTCAGTTTGATGCAGGTTCTGAAAGAAGACACCAAATCAATACACTAGGGGGTTTGGCAGTATGCAGTCAGACTACAGTGTGGATCTGTCAGTGCTTAAAAACATGTATGAAAATTCACTTTTATTTAAACAGGAAAGTGTCAGTTTTCACAGAAGTGGGAAGGGATTCTTGAACATGTTACAGTTAAAATTCACACAAATCTTTGAAATGTATCCAGTTTTAACACAAAAAGCCCCAACAAACCTGAGTAAAGAATACTAGGCTTTTACACTTTCCTTTTTTTGGGGTAATGTAAACTGAAACAGAATCACACATTAGGCAACAACTATGTTTCTCTCAAGTGTGTGAAATGACAGATTCATTTGAGGTAATCACGTTTCACGAGTGTGCTGTGTTTCCTGACAGAATGATGAATCCTTGCCAATTTTAATGACATTGTTCAACTGGCAAGTGATTGTCTTTCTTCAACAAAAACAATTTTGTACTTCCAAATCTGTACAAGCATAGTAATGAATAAAAAATATGGTGTTCTATTTTTTTTCAAATTTTTCAAATTTTTGGTAAGAATTCACAGGATATTTTTCTCTTTTTTTTTTTTTAAATGATATGAAGTAGAAATAAAAGCATTTAAGGGGAATATAACTGTAGTAGAGTAATAAAATTAATTCCAATAGCAAACAAGAATAATGTCATACCTTTAGACTTCGAAAACTTGAACTCCATTTTACAGGAATGGGAGCTTCATCCAAAAGCTGTACAGCTGAAAAAGCCTTTTCAATTTTTCTAGTAAACAAACAGATCCACATAGAAAGTCTATGTTAGTGCACAGTTGTTTAGCTCCTAGCTCTTAGGCTCCCAGCAGGTACTTAATGACCTGAGTGAGATTCCTATATTCCACAAATGTTTAGTGGCAATGCTCAAGAATATTTTCATGCTACCAGTAAATTCTGAGTACAATTATAGGCTCCCTAATCAATTTGAAATTGCGAAGACACAGACAGATTGTAAGTAAATCTTTCTCAAGTCTGAGGCCTGCTTTGTAGAATGGAACACAGTTTCAGAACTATAAGATTATTCAGGTTGGAATTGATCTCTGGAGACTATCCATTTCTCTCTCGTTTTCCAAGCAGAGCCAATTTTTAGGATGTATCCAACTTTGATATTAGATGCGGTTGCTTAGGGTCTTTTCCAGCTGAATTTTGAACTTCTCCAAGGATGAAAATTCCACAACTTCTCTGGGCCCCTGTTCATCATCTCTTTTTGGAATTTAAAGATGTATTTATTCATTTATTAAATACGAATAAAAAATAACTGTCATTACTAAAGCGTTCACTGTACCACGTGGCAGCCTCAGGCTCAGGTCTGTCCTCCACCGAAAGCAAGTCTTGTACCACCACCTACAGAACCCTTTAGAGTGATGGGGGGAAGGGAGATGGGGTGGTGGGAGAAGACAGGTTCTAGAAGCTCCTCTAGTTTCAAAATGGTGATTGAAGCTCTTCTGTTCTGTGTAGAATAAACAAATGCCACAGAAACAGAGTCAAGATGGAGAAGAGGCCTTCTCTTTCTCATAGGAGGTAAGATATGCCTTTCTTCATAAAAATAAGTTTTAAGTATCCTTAAATGTTATATGTTTGAATAAGGATAGCTGTAAATAAGGTTCCTTGTACTCTATGTTCCTCTTAATGAACACTTATTTATTGTAAGGTTGGATCAACTTGTGAAGGAAGGGCTAAAAGGGAAACTGTAAGAGATTAGGAAAAATAGGTCTCATTTTAAACTGGCAAAGATGGAACTTGACTCAGCAACTTTTACTGCTGAACTTGGATAAAAGGTAGCTTGCAGCAGGGAAGGTAATATCTCTTTATTTGACTGAGCTCAGCCAGTGGCGCTTTAAGACTACCAATCAGTTTAAGCAATAAAGAAAATAAACATGTCTGGTTTATGCCTTCCTACAGCATGCAAAGGTGAGCTGGGTCCTAACTTCTGAACAGTCATAAAATAAAATGACTTAGAGTAAGATTCAATTTGCAGCTATTCTGAAAAGATTTGGGGGCCCTATGAAAACATGGTTGTGTATCACTCGGACAGCAACTGACCTTTGAGGATCTGACAGCTCCTAGCTTACTCAGTAGGTGAAAAAGGTGCTCTCAATCTAGCCAAAAATAAGTAAATTTCTCTTTTTTTACATAAAATAAGAGGTTAAAGACACTCTAGATTATGTCAGTGTGGAAATATCAAGGCAACATTAGGTATGGATATGCAGATATGTTTGTGTTTGGTTTGATGTCTGTCTTTGTCAAACTGCAAAAAGGATACTCAAGCTTCATATGTTCCAGAAAGAGCAACAAAATTGATCTAAGATGTTAGATATAGTGTTTCAGTAATACAGTAGAGAAATTTAGTCTTGTCATCCACAGGAAATTAACCAGGTGATCTTATCATTCCTATCTGGAAAGCAACTTTCTGGTAGTAGACAGGCCTGTATTTTATCAGAAGTCTTAATGGTTACAGAAATTAGATTAATCTATAAAAAATAAGGCACATTTTTTTATTTTTAACAGTGAGGATATTAAATCATTAAAACAATCTCTCTAGGAATGCTGGGTTTTCAGTCACTCAAGATCTTTAAATAATAGTGGATAATTTTAATTTTAAGTATGCAATTACTTATATGAAAATTAAAGATTTCACAAAGAAATTACATCACAATGGCCTTTGCCTATTCTCTAAAGAAGGAGAATCTACAGCCTCTTCTGTTTTCAAATAAACTATTCTATTACTGTAACTGATTTATTTGTCTTGCACCCAAAAAACATGGCAAAATATTCTAATGCATATTTTTTGGTCAACCGAAATATTACCATTGAAAAGTTAGGATGATAAAGCAGGAGAAGTTAAGGTGAATTAACAAAGAAATGAACAACCAGTTTAGTGACTGGACTGTGCAAATGGCTTTCCAAATGACCTCTATGCTTAAAAATTACTTTTTCCAATATTAATGTCCTGTGTTACCATGGGGTCACTGAGTCTTCCTCTCTCTGAGTCCTTTTGCCTTAGTTGAACTTAAATGATTCGTAAACTGGTCGTTAATTTTTTATTTTATTTTCTAATATGGTCACTTGCTATTAGTTATGTAATCTTAGACCAAAAACTAAACACTGAAGGAATTGCTAGTCACAACAGTACCCATCTTGTCACTAAAGGTAATACCAGGAAAAAACCACAGGTTGAAAAATTCACAAATTAAGTTCCCTCCAAATCTCAAAGTGGTAGGCATAAGCCAAAGTAATCTTTATTGCATCCTCTGAATTTAGGGAAAGAAAAAAAAAAGGTAATTATCTATTATGCTTTTACTTAGCACAAGTGCTAAGTTTAACTCTGTGAACCAAACAGCATTTTAAAATCCATAAAAAATATGAAGGAATAGATAAAATCCATCAAGAGCATTTAATGCCTCAGAAGCTAGTGATACAAAGTTGTAATCAGAATATTCACCTATAGGAAATCACAAATAACCGCTATCTACTTATCACTCTAGCATAATAATGCATCCTCAAACACTTTTATCTTTAATGGAATAGTAATCTTCAAAGAACTAAGGTACAGTTTATAAAAATAGGCCTATATAATTCCTATAATAATTTCGTAAGATTTTTGATTTACATAATTCTTAACAGGAAATTCAGCAGTAATACTTGATCTGAGATATTTAAAAGGTGATAAGAATACTTCATATGATTCCAGTCCTTTAGAAAGCTGTAACTAAATTGATTAGAGATAGTTTCAAGTATGTGAAAAATTAAGACTGAGACAGTCTGTCAAGCACTGTTAGAAGTTTTATAGTCTGATTAGAAAGTCCATGAAGCAATATCAGTTAGCATTTAGTGATTTTTTTACTCTTTCAATTGCTAATATTTGCTGCTGTCCAAGATATATTTTTCTACTTCCTCTGTGTTAATGGAAGCATCTTGTGGGATGGTATTTGTTAACACTTCTATTTTCCTTCAATTAGAGGCATTCTTGTCATTTTACTATGAACAATTATACTCATATAGCACTTGAATATTGCTATAACTTATATAATGAATCACGAAACCAGAATTACAAAAAGAGTTATTTATGCTAAAGTAATTAATTTCAATCTCAACTGCATTGCTCTTTAGCTCATCATCTGGGAGTATTAAGAAGCAGGAGAAATGTGTTTCCACACTGTAGCTGATCATTTACAGTCCATGCTGAATGCAGTGTAAAAAAAAAGTACCTCCAAACATCCCATTCCAAATGGAACAATTCTTTATTACTAAATAATTACTAAAATCTGTATATTTTGTAAGATGACTCACATAGAAGTGGATATATTAGCGATATACAGCATACATTTCTCATTCTTACAGTTATTTGAAGATTTTAATAACTGCCTGGCTGGCTTTGTACAGGGAAGTGTGTAAATGACATGGTGAAAATGTATTACCTTTACCATGTGAAAGATCTGGTATAACAAGCCAGGCAGAGTGGCAGTATTTCTGATCTTTTACCTATCATTATCAATTTACATTTAATGTTGGGTAAAATTAAATTTGTTGCATTAAGAGTACAGAAATTCGGCAGAAAATAAATGCGCTTGTGTTCCAACTGGTCCTCAGGGGCTGTGTGTGGTTAGGATTTATTCTCCTTATAGCCCATTTGGCATGGTAAGCCTGGTCACGTTCAATGGGAACCTTCATAATTGCAGATTCATGAACACTGTGGTTTATGGAAGAAACAGAAATAAAAGTTTGGAATTGCCATTAACGAATGCACTTACTGCTGTAGTGCTAAATCTTAAAAAAAACCCTGAACCTAACCAAACCAACCAACCAACCAAAAAAAACCCCAACACAACTGGTAATTTGTTAAGTTTAACTTTACCATTAATTAGGCCTAATTTCACCCATGTCTGCTTTGAAACAGGCAAAGGTGCAAATCTTACCAAAGAGGCCTCCCTCTCCTCTCCGGGGAGGAGAGAGGAGGAGATGTCTTGTCTGCAGATGGGGTTGTATTGTCCTCCTCTGCCATGGAGCATTTCAAATGTCAATTCATACTTTTGGAAGAAGCGGAGGTGAGGCTGTAATCCAATATGCTGTTACTGCATCACAAATGGGGGGGCAGCCACTTTATATATAAAAGAGGGATATTGATAAATAGAGAGAGGATACAAAAGCTTTGGGTCTTGCACAAGGGTGCAGCAGAACTGTAACAGGACAGAATTCAGAACACAGTAGAACAGAACAGAACAGAAAGAAATCACCACATATCTCACAGCTTTAGGCTTTATTCCTACAAAGCTGTAGTGACAAGTATGAGCCCTGACTGTTAACCTCTGCCTTATCTTTAGGGGGAAAAGGAATGGCTTTTATTTTTCTGAAACAGAAGTTTTCATTTCTAGAGCATTGGGTGATAAACTACAGTTGCACCCAACCCATAAAACGACGTTAATAAATTAGCTTTTCAGCCATTGCTTTAGCACTGAGAAGGTATAAAAACCCTTTTTTTGTTGTTTTTTTTTCTTTTTTTCATCAGGCATACTTAAGAAGAATAGACCACTCTAACTATATTAGTTTACTCAAGAGAACACTATATTTAACTCTCTGGCCCCTATACAGAGTATACTTTTAAAAGCTGTCATCTGAAAATGGCTTAATTTAGATCTTTTTTACAATCCATTCTATCACTCTAGCTTTGATTTCTTATTAACCCACAATTGAGCTAAGTGTGTTCTTTACTGAATGGATGAGCTAGCTGTTGTCTTGCTTTGGTTATAAACCACATATACAGGAACTGTGTGGTCAATTATTAAGGTGAAGAAGGGGCTCAAATTTAAAAATACTTCTCTGCGCAGCAGTTACAGAAGATGCCTATATACTAACAACAGATCTCACAGTTCCTATTAGAAGTGGGATAGAGCAGCAGTGAGGAGTGCATCCCTACCTTCCAAGCAATACCAGTAACAACACCAAGCACCTTGAGTTGATGGTGATACCAGCATGGGGATACCCTTTTTGTCCAATCCCAGTTAACACAATGAAAACTTACAGATTACAACAGTCTGCCAGATATATGTTCCTGCTTATGCCACTAACAATGACCTAGCAACGTCTGTTTGGTCATTGGAGCAGTTAAGTCACCATCTTGTGTACCGAACAGAAATGAGAATAGTTTCCTAGCCAGAAACCGAGCATAAGGAATACCTAGAGGAAAATGGGTCTTAGCTATCTGACAGTTGTTCCCATTAATCTGTTCATTCTGTCTAGTGAAATTATGCTTGAACAAAAGGGGAGATTGAATCTTGCACTGCAGGGGATGGTTAAGAATAGTAGCTACCTGTATACTCAGAAGTGTCCTGTTACAAGGAACACGGGTCTCATAGTGATGAGGACTAAAGAGAGAATTGCAACAGAAAATCAGCAGCAGACTAAAAGTACCAAGCCTGATTCAGAGAGTACTGTACAGAAAGAGAGATCGTGTGTTAATGTCATGGTGTAACCCCAGGCAGCAGCCAAGGCCCAGGCAGCCACCCACTGACTCCCCCACCAGTGGGATCAGGGAGGGTTGGAAGGGTAAAAGCTGGAAAACTTGTGAATTGATATAAAGATAGTTTAATAGGGAAAACAAAAGCTGCACACACGAGGAAAGCAAACGAAGCAATTGATTTATTGCTTCCCATGTCAGGCAGGTGTTCAGCCATCTCCAGGAGAGCAGGGCCCCATCACGTGTAATGGTGACTTGGGAAGACAAACTCCAACACTCCAAATGTGCCTCCCTTCCTCCTTCTTCCCTCACTTTAAATACCAAGCATAATGTCACATGGTCCAGAATACCCCTTTGGTCACTTGGGGCCACCTGTCCTGGCAGTGTCTAGTCCCAAACTCCCAGAAATCTCCAACTTCCTTGGAGCATGGCAGTACAAGAAGCAGAAAAGGCCTTGGCTCTGTGTGAGCCCTGCTCAGCAATAACAAAAACATCTCTATATTATCAACCCAGTGTTCAGCACAAATACAAAACATAGCCCTGTACCAGCCACTGGGAAGAAAATTAAGTCTACCCCAGCCAAAACCAGCACAGTTAGGAAGGTGAAGTAGAGGTGTAATTATTTGAAGAGAAAATAAATATTATGTAATGAATTAAATTATAAATGAGCTGAAGAGGTAATGAAGTTTGAATTTTACAAAGAAATGAAATTAAAATGCTCCTTCTACAAGAATTTGAACAATCACTGTACAAGCAAGGCATCAGGGAGTCGTAATCCTATTAAATCTAATCACCACAGTGTCTGTTTCTGAATTCACAATGAGTTTGCACACAGGAGAATAAATTAAAGCACATTACAATGTGCCATACTTTTCTCCAGACAACATGATGGGACAAATTCTGCCCTGCTAAAATGCATACACAGTCACAACTTCTGATACATTCCTATCACTAAGAGACTTAGGTGTTACTCAAATCACACATGGTGTGATGACCTTCTTGGTCTACATTTCACACTTCCTGTGTAAATGTCAACAAGTCACAGAGTTTCTGTGCCATAATTACCTACTTATTCCTTTCTAGTAATGCCCTCCTTCTCTCAGCTAAAAGAAAAAATAATTTTTTTTTTAGATAGCTGGAAGTGAAAAAAAAGATTACAATTTTAGAATCTTTTTCGTGATCATCTCAGGCATCACTTTAATGTCATAATATACATGATGGCTGCACTACAGATCATAACTTTTTCCTAACTCCTATTCTTTCCCATCTCTATTTTCAGTTCCAAACCACTTTCCCAATCTGGTAATAGAAAAAGACAAGAAAAGGCATAATCCAGACCCAAATCTACTCTGGCAGATGGTTGAAAAATCATTCTCTGTAATTATTGAAGCAGGTGTGACATAAGAGAGAAGAAAATCCTGAAAAGAAAGAGAACAGGGACAGGAGAGCTAGAGGAGGATGGATAGTTGAATGAAGCCGCAGCTTTTTAAATCTTTGTAATTTTTCACTGTGGACGCTTGTGGGACAATGACCAAGTCTCTGATTTTCACCATATGAACTGATGAAAATTTGAAAAGTGGTTTTAATCCTTTTCTCTCAACTCTGAGCCAAGAATCTGGCTGATTTTATCTTTTCCAGCATGAAGTGTTGGTTTGTAGAGACAATGTTCTCAGTACAGCTATATTTAGGGTGACCTTAATCCTGCATGCACTTAGACACCAGCTCCATTGAACTTGATGTAAGAATGTTTCTTGAGTGCTTCACTATATCCTCTGTGACCATCAGGAAAGAATTTTCTTAAACAGTCAGGTATATTAGCTGTTTTACTATTTTTATTTTTGTCCCTACTCTGAAGCATCAGGAATACTCCATCACCTGAAAATGGGATCCTGTATTTACTGTAGAGAATGAATATACTGATTTTCTATGACATATCCTATATCCCTTCAAAGGTGACATTTCGTTTATCTTTTTCTTGGCGCACTTCTCTCTTGCTACTGGCACTGACTGAGTTGTATAGGAGTGGGACTAGAGGAGACATTACTGGAATAACTGCACATCAGTTTTCCCTGCAGGAACTGTAACACCTAATATTTGTACAGAAGGAGATTTAGCAGAAAAATGCCTCTACCACAATAATTATTATGAATAAAATCTATCTGGTGTGACAATCATAGGTATAGTTCTTTTTAAGGCAGTTTCCTCAGAGGATCTACCACTGACATTTTACATTACTGGGATTAGTCCCATTTTTGGCCTTACATGGGATCTTCAGAGTGGTTTGGATCACAAGATATAAGAATGAAATTAGAATTAATCCCTAGAAGAAATTTTATGAATGTGGATCACTGTAAAAACATGTGGCTTTTGTAGGAGTGAAATGAACTTATAGTGGTGGTTTCCATTTGGGTTGGGAAAGAAAAGTAAATTGATAGGGCATATGATCAGGGTATATCTGGATCAGTCTGTGAATGCCATCTTGTACTATCAACGAGAGATAACACTAGACACATCTGATAACTTTCTTTGATAAAATAAGACCATGTTAAACAAGGAAAATGAAGTAGATGTAATCTCTCTGGATTTCAATAAAGCATTTGATGTGACAATCGTTATTTAAAAGAGAGAAGATAGGGATTAGTGCATGAATTATGTGGAAGATAAGAAATGGGCTAGAGCACAGAGAGCAACTGATTGTGCTGAAAGCAAAAGAAAGCTGTTATTAGTGAAACATGAGAACAGCTCACAGGGCTGAGCTTGTTTAGCATTTACATTTTTGAACAGCTTGGAAAGTAACAATGTGAAAATGAAAATTATAGAGGTTTGCAGGGATTTAAGAGGACTCCTTTCACAAGGAAAAAAAAGAAAGAAAGAAAGAATGAAAATATGAATATTGTAGTAATAATTCAAAAACTCTCTGAAGGGCTTTGCAGATATTGTCAATAGAAATAAGATTCTGTTTTAAAGTACAGAGCAAAAATATTTATGATTTCATAGAATTTCTGTTGTAAACTTAATATTTTCATTTGCAAATTGTAAGGGGAAGCTCTGTGGTAGCTAAACTGAAAGATGTGTGTTTCACCTGTTACCATCTACAGACTGGTGGGGAGAAATCAGCACCCCAGAGGATGGGTCATGCAGCCTTAAAATATGGGAAACGTGATGCAGCTCCTGCAGAGAGGAATGTGGCTTAGGACATGCCACATCCTGTGTTGTGGCTGCTGTCAAGGTTTGCCTAGGGGAGCACTCTGGAAAGTATGAGCTATCCACAAAGACCAAGTGAGCTAGGACTCTTAGGAGTGGGCATCAGGATCAAGGGTGGAAGGTACTTTCACTTTACTATTTCTCTGTAAGTGGTTGCTGAAATTAGGGAGGGAGTAATTTTGAGAAGGTTGGAAATTTCTATCCAAAAAATCAGCAATTATCTGTCAAAAATGACGTATTGATTCTGGTATCTTGCGACACTCTTGAGGCCACTTTTCTGTTATTATTGGTCATTGATCTCTAAAACCGTTTCAAGACAAAACAAGAACATCGACTGGCTGACTCTCCAGCTCTTAGAAGTCCCTGCAAAACAAGTGTTTCCGTACAATAGCCTAGGGAAGATAAGAAACAAGTTTGATGTCTGAATATCCATTCAACAGGATACTGCACTTCAGAAGGACCACACCGAGAGAGGCTGGAAAGAAACGCAGTTGTAGGACTCCACCTAGACTGAAATGCCAGCAAGTCTCCCACCACACAGGAGGATGAGACTAGATGAGAGACAAGAGCATCACAAAATATTTGCAAAGCTTTGTAACTCTTTTTTTAGAGTAAATGTATACACACAAAAAAATCCTTTGTAGAACTTTGTTCCTAAATTTTCTGCTGTATTTCTCCCGAAGGTGCATGTCAGAGTATCTGTTACCTTGTAGATGAGCTCTGTGGGATTCTGCTTTAAGAGGAATTTCCAGAGAGTATGTAGGGGGTCAGGTTGTAACATTGTCGAGATAATGTTCATAAATAATACATCGCTAGAGTGATGGATCATAATTATAATTTTCTGTAATTCGTTTCTCACTTGTGTGAATGTTATTGGCACATCCTAGTGATGCCATGTAATTCCAGTGTTGAGTTCACAGATCACTACAGCGGCTTCAATCAGTCCTTTGAAAGGACATAAACCATAGTGAGTTGTGAAACTGCTTCTGAAGAGTGAATCAGAGATGGAAAAGACAGTCCTGCCTTCCACTGGGATTGGGTTCTGCCAGGGCACTAGGGTCCTGTCCAGAATAGAGAAGAACTACTAAACATTATAAACATTGAAATTTCAGCAATTCAGTCCTGGTTCTAATGCGAGCTAGAAGCTTCACATTGAAAATGTGATTTTTGTAAAACATAATTGTGAAAACTGGCATAGTTTTCAATAACAATTCTGGTGAGAAATTAAGAGAACTCTCTCCTCCCTGAAATTCAGAGACCGTGCAGTGTGCAAGTCACTAGGATCAGGGTGTGGTGTCAGCATTTTGGGTGCACTTGGGAGCAAGTTAATTCAATTTACCACCAGCAGCAGGGGTGGCTGTGAAGATCTGGGTACCTGTGCAGAGCTCCTGTGCCAGCACCAGCACTTCTGGGCTGCAGACTGTTACTGATGGGGGTCAGTGCGGATCAGAGCAGATCAGCAGCAAGTCCCTATGTCAGGTGGTGTAACGAGGCAGATCCAAAAATAAGGTTTAAGTGCTTGATTCAGTTCAGCTTTTCTCTTAAGTGACATAAATCCTGAGGATAATTTAACTTGCATGCATGAGTCCAATTAGATTAAAGGTGCTAGTGGTACTGCTAATCATCTTGCCAACAGCTACACCAATTGCCATTCAGAATGGCCCTTTTCTCCTTTAATAGCAGGATTATTCTGTTGGGTTGTTTACTGTGGATTTTTTTCTCCATCCATACTCTTTAGACAGGAAGCAGATATTAATGTAAACCTATTAGAAATGTTGCATACATGTAAGACATCAATTCTTAGCTAGTGTAATCCTGAATATTTTTAGCCACTTCTGTAAATCTGCAGAATAAATTAATCTGAAAAGCTGGCTGAGTAGTTTGAATTTGCTGGGGCTGAGTCTGTGTACCTCTGGGGTTCAGTACCTCATTACAAAAACCATTTGAGTTCCAGATTTTTCGAAAGTGCTTGTCACTTAGTACCAGATGAGCTTTCTAAAAAGAACTCAAGTCCTCATATAGGAGATGTTAATTTGCCTTTTGAATTATTTGACTCAAGAGATGAATCTTCAATTTACTGATTTTTCAGTGTTCCCTGCATTTTTTATAGATTCCATAGAGATGGAGTCCTACTACTGCTTTTCTTTCCAGCCTCTTTCACTTGCAGACTTCCCTCAACAAATATATTCAAGCAGCATTTTCATTTCACTTCACATTTCCATTTGTTTCCATTTCCATCCCACTTAAATATTTTTTTCTATAGATCACTTACATTTAATGTGATTATAGTAATAAAATAGCTTTGCCTGGGGAGTTTAAATTATACATGAAGCCCATGTGAGCTCAATCTCTTAAAAATACACATTTAAATAGAAGGAAATTGAATGTTGAATGCTAAGGATCAGTGATTTACAGTGAATTCTGTCTCCATATGAAGTAAAATTGAACAGGTTGTTTTCCATTCTCTTATTTTTGTTAAAAATGCAGTTTATATAAATGATGATTTAGCTGCATATTGGTGGGTAATGCCTTTTGTCTCATTTGCACACTAAAGAGAATTTAAAAGATTGCTAAATTAAAGACAACTTATTCATTTTTATTATTTTCTTCCTGATAGAGATATGCCTCTTCTTTGAATTTTTTTTTAAAATTAATCTGAAGAATTTTTGCTATCTTGACATCTCTTTATGGCAATCACAACTGGTAATATTTATCAAGAGCAAACCATTTTTATTGTACATTTTATATAATTTCCTTTTTTCTACAATCTATAGATCCCTTACGTAACAGAACAACATTCTGCTTCAACAGTTTATGTTTCAGGGATAAAAATCAAAGTCTTAAAATTTTTCTGAAAAAATTGGAGATGGTTTTCATCAGCTACAATGTGAAGTTCTGTGCTTCTGCTGAGTTGCTATTTTTTTGAAAGATGCAGATTAAGCATCGTTAACACAACTTCTCATTTGCAGTGTTACATCTCTCAGCAAATGCATCTGCTCTCCCGTCCCTGTGTGCACACAGCCAGAAACAAAAATAAAAATAAAATATTTGAAAGCAGAGATAGAAGGTATTTTGATCAGAGAAAGAAATGATAAGGGAATCTAGGAGAGAGAGAAGGTAGTTCTCAATGGGCTTGGTACATCCTGAATTTGTATTATCTCCCCAGGAGGACCAGAGACTTTTTTAGATTAGAAAGATCTGAAGACTTTTTTTTGTCCAGAACTGATCTGAGGCAACCATCTTCACCGGTTTTTTAAAGTATTCAGATTAAGTTGTTGTGCTTAGTGTTTCTTTTAGTCTAGACATATCTTGTAAACAAGACTTATTTTTTTAGATTAAAGCTCTCAGTCTCTAAGGAGAGATATGGCATCTAAAGGCAACATCTGCACTCCAAAGCACTGCTCATACACCTGCTGCTTAAGTGTCTTGTAAAAATCTGAGTATACATGTTTGCAAAGTCTAAGAATATAAGGAAAAACATGTTTGGAAAGGGAAGAACATACCACTATATGTACATGAGACAGAATACATACACTGAAGATGCATTTGAATAATAAACAAAATCAGAACCTTGAAAATTCGATTTTCCTCTTTAAATTCTGGAAAAGAGAAAATAGTGTTTAACGTGCCTAGAACTGACTACTCCTTTGTGTAGATTGTCTTCCCCTTCTGCTTGGGAAAGAGAAATGGCAGAGAGGAACAATCTGTCATTCAGCCTGGGTTATGAGGTTTAGCTGGACACCCTCACCCCACAGCCTGCTCTGAAATCTCCGTCCCTAGATTTTCAGATCTTTTTTATATTATAGGGCTCTCTTTGATCTCCACAGAAGATCTCACTTTGGCTTTTCATATATGTAGGATGCTTTTTAAGACTTGGCAAATCACAGGATGGGCCAGACGTTATCCATAACACCACCTGAAAGTTTCTTTCCTCTGAATAGAATCAGGTACCTGGTGAAGTTCTAGTGAGGAGACGAGTCCATTTTCCAAGCAGTCACTATCAGCAATGGTCGAGGTGTCTTATCATGTCTGATGATGTTGCATAACTTGCACTTTGCAAAGTTGTCTTGCAGCAGAGCACTATGTGGTAGGTGGAGATTCTGCACCTGTGAGTATATATGATTAAATATGCTTATGAACACGACTTAAATAGGTGATTAGAATGAAATGGCAAGTCACAAAGAAGAGCAATCATAATACAAGAGGGTAATTTTCTTTGTTCTTGACTGCTAAACACAAACACTTCACAGGAGTTTCTTTTTCATTTTAAGCCCGAATAATATTGAAAAAGACATTCTGCTTTTTTTTGTCTTGTCCCTGTCCTTCCTCCATTTGAAGTTCACTTCTGCTATATTAAAGATTCTTAGGCAAAACTAGCAGGTGTTTTTACTTGACCTGTTACTTTAGAAGAAATATTGGTACAGTATTTTTAAACTGTCACTAAAAACTGTGGCTTGTCTCAGTTTTTCCTGAGCATTTAATAGACTGTGTGTGATCATTATCTTGTGGTACTCCTAACATTCTGTCTGCAGTCTGCGCATTTGAGGCAGCTGTTTTCAACTTCTTTCTCTTTCAGAACATATTTTTGTATGGCTGGCAGAAGGAAAATGATAAAATTTGGCTCGGGCCCGCATGACAACAGTTCCTCATGAGTGCATTCTCTGCTGGTACTTTATAGCATAAATTGTTCTCACAAGAGCTTAGGCAGGCAGATTTGCTTATGCTTATTTGATCTGGCTAAAATCACTTTGTCAGATTAATGCAAGGTGTTTTACATCTGCTGTTATCATATTGCTGATAACCACAATTTGCTGAAATAATAACATCTGATCCAGAGATCCTGGAGTCCTGGATAGGACTAGGAGCATGGATAACCAAAGTGAAGAGCTACCTGTAAAAATTATCTATCTATTCTGCAAAGCTTTGCAATGCTGTGGAAAACCTATGGAAAATTCAATCACCTAATGAATGTGAGTTCTTATACTGAAAAGGGAAAGAAGATGAACTCTGGAACAGCAAAGAAAAATGTAGAGGTCATAAATATATTGTGCAATGCTGTAGGAATTCACCCTATCTTTTGGTACTAAAGGATGGAGGCTGCTCTTATTAAGATACCCAGGAAGAACAGAAGATATTTAGAGAGGGTTTCAAAGTGCTTGTATTAATATTGTGCCTACGTGCCTGAGACTCTAATCTATTCTCCCAAGTTTTCCATACTGATCAACATGAATACTGTCAGTTAAATAGCCCTCTTTGCTGTTGAATTTTCAGTGGAGGAAAGTACTGCATTCCCACAAGCAGTCACACATTCCCATGTGTAGACATTACATCTGACAATTATTCTTCTGTTGCTTGTGTAAAGTTTTGGTAACCTGTGACTTTTCATAATTAATGATTAAACCAAGGCACTGGTGTAGAATTTGCTGTAATTGCTGAAGATCATTTAGCAGAAGACTCTTGATTTAAATGAAATCTTATGTCCTTGAAAATGCCTTTCTTGATTTTTTTAATACAATCATCTGCACTAATATCATAGAAGTCCCATTATTGTACAGCTTTGGAGTCTAAGATGATTTTGGCAGAGGTATTACAGAAAATGTAGACAAGTATATAAGTCCAAATCTGCTGGGCTACACAGTTTACCATAACAAGACTCTACTGTACTCCCCTATGGATATTTCATTCATTAGTGCCTCCTAGTCCCTAGTGAATCATTTAAATGGCCAAGATAAATGGCTGAGAGCTGCTATTTATGGAAGTTTCGTGTTTGACTCAGCTTCTTTTCCAAACTGAGCACTTATGGCTATTCCAGATAGATATCATCACTAGTCTGGTTTGAATGTCTTAATTGTCTACTTTTAATGCGCTACAAGTTAATGGTAGTTGCTGTCCTTATGAATATAGCTAATGTCAAAAGTACCCCTATGAAAGGGTTAATATCCACTCAGAATAGCCAACCCATCTAAATACATTCAGCCGTGAATGTAAAGAGATTGCCTATAGAGAACTTGATTCATCTTTGCATATATACAGTTTCCACTATCACTATCAACAAGCTATTGTGTATTTATTACTCCAATGGGCATACAGCTAGGGGGCAAATGGGGGGGAAAAGATATTTTTGTGTACAAAAAATAAATGGCAATATGATATCAGACCCTCACTCCTAAAAATATCCATCCACAATCCACAGCCCCAAGTTATCACTCATTAGCTCTGTAAAGCTACATTTTTTACTTATTATGACAATGGAATACCTAATGTTTGATTGCTGAATAACTCACCAGAAGCAATGTCTTGACAAAATGTGGGTTATTATTAGACAATAGATCATAACAGTTATGTTGGGCAAATCAAGTTTAGTTGTACGTTCCATTATTTTTGTACCTAAGGTGTAAAACAACTTGTGATGACTCATAAAGGGGAAAATAATGAAGGTTTTTGCTAAATCACTAACATGTAAGCTTCCAAGTTTAGTAGAAGTCAGGAATGTTGTAATGGCCTATAGGTTGTCACTGAAATATGTGAGAAAACCAATTACGATTTACAAAATATTTGGAAAAAAATATCGTTGTGGTTTTAGCAAGCTATGAAAAACTGGGGTTTTAAGAACAGAGGAAAAACCAGCTTCGCTCAACTTTCTTTTGATTGGCTGAGGGCTTAGAGTTGATAGACATGTCACTAGACTAATGGATGGCTGGTTACGCCTCTGTGATTTCCATATTTTGAGGAAGGAGAAGCCGGAAGTTGGCCATCTTAGGCTCTGATTCTCAGGCAGAGGGGTCACGGCTCTTCAGGCTTCAGCCAGGGCCGCAGCTGCCCCCACCCCTGCCAGCCCCCAGCAAGCGGTGGCCGAAAAGCCGTGGCCACCGGGAAAGGACACTCCGCGCCAGGAGCCATAAAACCGCTGTGAACCACTGCCAGCCTGCGGCGAGTCCCGGCGCGGGGTTTTCCCCCGCCGCCGCTGCGGCTTGTGCTAATTCAGGCAGAAAAATCACCACGCCGCCAGCAATCAGAGCACCCAAGACCACGTGCCGTGAGAGATATGGCAAGGACTCCTTAAAACCAATCCTCCAGGCGTAATCTGCAGGTACTAATTCTTCTTCCAAGTCAGAGAGAACAAATCGTTACGGTCGCATGGAGGAAACCAACATGGCGACACCACGAGGAAGGAGCTGAGATGGCAGCGCCAAGGTCAGAGAGAGAAGAGATACATCGAATACTGGAACTGAGATTTCTCCTGCAAGCCGTGGTGAGCTGTAAATGTAACAGACTCTTTCTCTATAATTCATTTGAAGTGCATTTGGGGGGATGTGTTACAGCCCAAGAAGGGACTGCCCATGCCAGGGCAAACGAATTTCTGGGGCTTGGTGGAGAGTGAAGAAAGAACTCTTATTTTAGGCTGGAATAACTCATCCTTAAAAAATATTAACCCCATTGGACTAGTAAACCACAAACTGCAAGTGTTTCATGGGAGAGAAGTGATTTTTTCTACAGCGCAGCCACGTACCCAGCGGGGGTTGCTGCCGCTGTTTATAAAGTTCCAGCAGAAGAAAACTCTTTTCTATAAGTATAAAGAAAGATTCAAAATAATATAGTGACCAAATCCTATGTTTGTTTTCCCTTTGCGCAGTCGGTGGGAAGTGAGAAGGTATTTGGGAAGAAGAAAAATTGTCTGAATGTGTGCCTTAATATCTTTTCCTTATTCTTTTATTCTTAGTTCTATTAGTAATAAAATCTTTTTACCATTTCAAGTTTTGTGCCTGTTCTGCCATGTAGTTTTTCCATTTTCCTCAGTGTCCATATTTCTCCTCATGAAAATAAAATTCCCCTGTGAAATTATATCTCGTGGTATTTGGCACCATATCAGCGTCTAACGTACCACAAGGATAAAGTGAGTTTCACCTGTGTAGCATTCTCTTACACATATGTAATGGCTTTAGTTTACTTCTGAAATAAATCAAATGGAAACAGTCTGAGTCCTCTTTCATTGTGGAAACATGATGAGACAGAAACTTGGTGCTGTCGAACAAATCCATACAGTTTTTCTAAGTGTCAGTGTATAGACAAACTTAAAGGAATTAAAGTTTGCCAGGGGTTTGTTGTCCAACTGTCCCTACTAAATATGAACTAGCTTTGATATTGGCTTTGATATCTCGCTGGGACTCATTAGAAATATTATTTCAGATTTACTTGCAATGACCTTCTCCAACAAGTGTTTCACAAATGGCACCCCATTTCAGTTAGGTCAGCAAGATGTGCTCCAACCTGTAGCTGGACATAATTTTTATGTGTACATCTACAGTGTTAGGGTTTCTGTTTTCAGCTGTGACTGTCAGTTGTCCTGCAGCTCTACAGTAATTGCTGTAGTGGCACTGCTGGCAACAGACACAAGCTTTACACTGGGTCTGCAGGGCTTCAGCACTGAGTCTTGTAATGCTTGCTTCACCCAAACTTGTCTTGACCTCCCTGGGGCTTGGTTAATTCTTGTTTTAGCTATAACAGCAGTTTCTCTTATGGATATGTCTAATTTATTTTACTTTTCTTCACATGGTGTAGCCATGTTATTACATGCGTAGTATAAAACAATGTATTCTTTAAAGAATAAGAGATTTATGAGGCTGATATAAAGCCAGACTGTGGACAAAAAGAGGCATGGTATGATAGCTGAGGCCTGGGGAATTGGGAGCAGAGGACATAATACACAGACAGGGGCACAACCTGGCACTGGAGACCTCTTGACTCTCACATCTCAGCAGTGCTCAGGACAGGGTTAGGGGAAACAGAACTAAGAGTCAATAAGAACCACTACATAAAACTCACCATATATAGTATACTGGAAGTAACATGAACTCACAAACCCATGAAGAAAGAGCAAATTGTAAAAAACATTTTAGCAAAGATAATAATTACCCAAGGTGGATCATCAGCTGAGGAAGAGGAGGCAAAGGACACAGAATGGTGATGACCAGTTGTACAGTCCACCATCAAATGGACACTGTCAACATTAGGACTCTAAGAGGAAATGAAAGGGCTTGCATAACATGAAAGAAAGGCATAGGCATCAGGAAATAATAATGTACATACTATAGGTGAATTTTAATTTTATGATTTTGAAACTTATTTTCTTTAAAAGAGTTTTCTTTGTTTAAATTTATTTTTTTCATTAAAAATAGATCTTCTCTAATAATATCTTGTTGATTATATTGTTAAGATTTCATTTATACTGAAGATACTTTCATAGCTTTAGGTAGTCAGTATGTTTTCTGTCTGCCCTTAATAATCCTACAATATGACTTATAAAATAGGCTAGAAAAATTGACATATGATTAGATGTGACATTGCATACTGAGCTGTCAAAATCTGAACAGGTTAACTTGGATGTTCTTGAGTAGTCAAATGGAAAATTAGGGTACATCCTAAGTATATTGAATTCTGATGGGCCACCAGAGGTACAGATCTGATCTTTGCAAAGCAGGAGTTCATTCTTAGTTCAGTTAACCAAGTTAAAACTTCAGTGTGTGTGTTGGCAGATTTGATTTTCATGGTGAATGAATCTTGGACACAGTAAAATACTCAGCTGTTGTTTGTACAACATGAAAACCTCGACAGCTTTCTAAAATCAGTCTGCTGTTTCAGTAAAGGTATTTACTATACAAGTAATAGGCTTCCTAATTTGGGGATATAGGATCTTAAGTCAGAAAAATTAATTCTGGAAAACGAGAAGACTGCAAAACAAAGATCAGCGAAACTGGGTGCCTTCCAAGTGATGGCATCATAAATTTAGTGTGTTGGTTGACGGAGAAGACAGAAATTCCTTGATGCTGGGGACATGAGTCTGATGCACAGATGGAGGGTCTGGACAACCTGGAGGCACCACAACAGTTCTTAAGCTATGAAGTCTTCCTAGGAATTCAAATCAGAACGAGAGTGTTGTACCCACATGGCATGGGGATGGTGACAGCCTGGATGAGAACTCATGTTGCTCAGAGCAGAGTCCTTCCCCAGGAAGGATCGGCAGTAGACAGAGGCACTGACTTGGAGTTGATCAGACCAGTTCAGTTCAGACAGGAAGTGTGTTAACATGACTGGGAAAGACCTTGAATTGGTGGATTAATTTTTACATACATTATCCAGGGAATAACATGCACCTTTTTTGTACCAATGCTGTTTTCTTGGTCTCATTTTTGGTTGGTTTTTGGGTCTTTTTAAAAAAATAGTTTCTTTTGTAATAGATGTTCAATACAGTATTTCCTCTGCAGTTAATTGCTCAATGTAAGCTTAACTTCGTAAATTAATTTTCCAAGATTTTGGAAATTTACTGACAAAAATGAAATTCTGAGTTTTCTTATTCAAGAATGTAGTATTTATTTTTCACTTTCTTTTATTGATTAAAAATGTATTATTACTGTGTTCCTTTGGTTGCTTATCAATTCAGTCCCTTTAACTCCACAATTCAATTACTTTTATTTTAGTATAATTTCCATTTAACTCTTTTTTTTTGCATATAGTAATGTGAGCATTATTATAACTGTTGAATAGTCAAGACTGAAATCATTCTCCTTATTCACAATAATCTATTAATAACTCTACTAGAAAGAGAAAGTGAATCTCAAGTGAAGCTACTCCTTTTATTTATGTGTTAAATAAGATCTTGCTGAACCCTCAAATTCATATCCATCAAGCTAACTAGAAACATCTGAAGTGTGTGACTACAAAAAACCAGGAGTCATATCACTAGAGCAGATTTATACAAATGTCATAGAATATCAATAAAACTTATTCTCAATTTTAAAGATATTTGAGAAGGATTCCTGTATCAAAAACAACATTAAGCAACAGTAACAATTATGCGCCCACCTCCTGAGGGATTTTTGGCCATGATGGGAGCCTGGGGGCCAGATTTATTAAGAGATTTAAGTACCTAAGGAGCAATTAGGTAATGAAATTTGTCAAAGGTGCTCTGGTGCCAACAACTGCACTGGCAAAGAGACTTTTATTAATCACTGGTACATTAGTGATCAAGGTCTGTACCACTTTCATCCCACATTTTTCAGCTATTAAACAACTGCTAAGAGCTTAAGTCTCCCAGCATATTTATCAGTAAAACACCTTGTGTGGTTAAATACGTACGCACAAGTAATTAAATATCAATTTGACCAAGGAGAGGGACTAAGGATATATTCTCAAGATAACAGCGTTCTCTCACAGTTGGCAGAGACATTGTTATCTCTCTGCTGGCCTGAATGTCTTCATGAATGTTAATCTAACTCTTACATGTAGGTAGCCCATACGTGTACATAAGCATTTGTATGGATCAGGCTGGGAAAGGCCCTGCCACTGTTCCTTGTAGTTCAGGTGGTTGGAACCAACATTACAAAAGAGCAACACGCAGTTAGAGAGTGCATGCTGACACTTCTCAGTTATAGGTTGTATGTAACATTTTATTTTGGCAAACCACAAGATGAATTTCTATCAGTGGGATCAAAAGAAATTGGAGAGACATTTAATCCATACAGTAACTGTACTTGAATATATATTATATTATAAATAATTAATATAGAACCAATAATATATAATTAATAATTATATATAATTTTTTATATATAATAATATATATAATAGTTTAGATGAGACCTATTGTATTGACATTTTTTGATCATGATTCTGTTTACATGGCACCAGGCCTGTTGGTAACAGGTGGGGCACACCTCTCTCAAAGGGGAAAAAGACCTTTTCCCAGGAGTTAGCCTCTTCTCCCAAGTAACAAGTTTCCTCAAGTAGCACCAGCGAAGGCTTAAATTGGATATTAGGAACAATTTCTTCACAGAAAGGGATTTCAAGCACTGAAACAGGCTGCCTAGGGAAGTGGTTGTGTTATGATTCCTGGAGTTACTTAAAAGACATGAAGATATGGCACTAAGCAATGTGTTTTAAGGGTGGGCTTGGCAAGGTTAAGGACTTTGTGATATCAAAGGTCTGTTCCAATCTAAATGATTCTTTGATTCTATGAAACTACTCAAAGGACTTTATAGTAGTTAATATACAAGCACGATGCTATTAGTTTTTTAACTAATTTTTAAGCTGGAAAACCAAAAATGAAACACAAGGCATACTTTGAATATGTTTAGATAATTTGGCTTCCAATTAACTTCACAGAATTTGTTCCATCATTGCGATTGTCAGGGATTTATTTTTTCCATTCTTCAAGTCATCTGAAATTCCTTTTGACATTAAAGTGCATCTAAACACCCAAACCAACTGTATAGGAGCATGGTGAAATCCATACACTGCACACTCCAAAGTGAACTGAATGATGGCTCAGAAGATATGCACCTGGACAGTGAAAGCAGAACCAGGTTACTGAGTTCAGAAAATTATATCACCCCATTTCCAATACTTTAGTCCATTTATTCCTTTGGTTTTCATTACTGTCATACAGAGAATGGAGACCAAACCTGTTTTCAATTTTCTTTGATCTCATTGAGATACTCTCAGTAACATTAGTATAATGTAATAATAGCTTCCTTAATTTAATTTCTTCAACCATATCCAACATTTCTTACTTATGAGGTAACAACAATGTCAAATCTTAGACAATATCAGGCTAAATGGCATGGATTCTAACCCTGAGTAGGTGGCAAGGAAAATTTTGCTTGCAGCTATTTCTGCTGATTAATACTCACTTTATGTAGGCAGCAGATTTCCCATCTGAAAGAGGGATAAGTACACATAGGTTTCTTGGATTTTTGCTAGTTTTGAAGAGATTCTGTTTATATATTAAATTTTTCAATGTAGTAACTTTGTTGAAATTGTGAAGAAACCAGGTGTGGAAAGGCAATAGGCCTAGTGCCCTGCATGCTTTGATGGCGAATAAAGTGGAGTGATTTAACTTTGAGGGACCACATTCCATTTTGTGAGTTAAGTAGCAGAGAAAAGAAATCTGACAATGTACAATGATGTACTGATTTGCCATGTGAGAGCTATTTGGACTAATTAGGAAGAGAAAAGTAACTGATAAACCATTATGAGGCAATTCCAATTAACTTGTGTATGTCCATGGTTATGCAAATGAAATGTGAAATCACTAGACCATGGTACTCACCACAGTCAAAATCCGATTTTGACTTCCACAGAAGAGAGTAGGTGATTGATGTCAATAGCTTGTAAATTTTTCTGTGGGGGAAAAATATAAATAATTGCAGCATACTTAAAGAACTTATACTGCATATAGTTCAGTAATGACAAGTAGTGACAAGATGGAGAATTTGGACATACTCCTTTTTCACACTTTTTAATTTATATCTATCATTTTGCAAAATCTTAAACTTCAAAACCAAAACAACATGGTTTTAGAAGTATCAGTATGAGACACTAGAGTAATTCATAGAAATGGGTTTGCTGTGATGTGAGAGGAATGGAGGCAAATGAAGGAAAATGGAATATTTTTTAGCAAGATACTCCTGGAAAAGCAGTTGTTATTGTCACAGCTTTTCATTTAAAAAAAAAACGAAAAGCAACCAGCCTTTTCCTTAAAAATTAAGGTTCTTTTGGATTTGGCTTTGTGGTGTTTTTTTGGGTTTTGGTTCATTCAGGTTTTTTTCTCACATATCATAATGATAAATGAATTAACAGACACCTAAACTAGGTTATTAGTTTTTCAAGTATTGCAACAGCTGTCTTGCATTCAACGAGTAATGTGGAGACTAAGCGTTTTTGTAACTTTTAAAAGCACTCTGAACATCATCTAAGAAGATAAACAAATCTTAAAGTCACCAAGAAGCTCATTTTGTGTAATTTTAGTAAACTCAGCCACAAAGTTCTTCTAATGCATACCTCTTAGCTGAATTATCTGTAGGAAGATGTTTACTCAGCAGATAGAAAATTACTAGACCTAATGGATGGAAGGCAAGCTTTGCAAAAGTGGCATTTTAAATGTGCATCTAGAAATATCTTTACATGGAAAAATCATAGCAGAAATTAATTTGGGAACAATTCTCAGTGTCAATCAAAAAAATGTAATCTGAAAGAAACCTCTAACTCCTACCCAGAGATGTCTGTTCATGGCCTTGTTCAGCTTAGTTTTGAAAATCTCTAAGGATGGAGATTCCAACGTGTGTCTGAGAAGCCTGTTGCATTGCTTAACGGAACCAACTGTGAAAGTCTTTCTTCCCTCACTTGTGACCTTTGGCTGCTGCCTGCCCTATTGCTCTGCATCCCTAAGGCAAGTCTGCCTCTGCTTTCCCTGTCATTTCCCACCAGACCCTGGAAGACTGCAATGAGTTTGCTTCTCCTGCTCCCCCTGCACCTCCTTACGAGTTTCCTGATGACTTCCCTTTTATAACGCAACAACAAAAGCAGATAACCTCTGCCACCACGAGGGCACACTGCTGACACATGCCACAACAGGCACTGGAGATGGTAATTTAGCACTCAGAAGGTATTACAGGATTCCAGCAGAGTTGAATTTTAAGAATTGACCTGAATTAATAACAATGGCATGAATTTAAAATCTTGTAGGATTTGGCTGGAAAAGAACAGAATAAAATATTTTCCTGTAACTATTGAACAGAATTTGCCTATCCAGAGTTTGGAATTCTCATGTGGTGACTGAGTATCTCCATTATTTCTCTTGGAATTAACAGTTAAGGATTCAAAGGGTACTCCTCACATCATCAAGTTAAATCCTCTTTCATGGTTATGATCCCAGAAATACATTTATTAGACTTTCTTGTAAAATCTATCTCAGGCTTATATTTCCGGTGCTTGCACTAAGAAGTGGTTCCACTACACTGACAGTTAGAAAAACTATTCTAATTCTCAGACTAGATGTATTCAGCTCAAGTTTATAACCATTTGTAATTGTGCCAGGGTTGCCTTTTAACTGTAACAGCTCTTTATCCTCCCCAGTAATAACAGTGCTGGTGTATTTATAGATACATCCCTTCTTAGGCTTTCATTTCCTGGTTTCAAAAACTGAAAATCACAGAGTGGAGCAGAGAATCTTTTCTAAAATGTTGTAGAATTGTATTAACCCATATTATGACTCCATATGTTTAATAGTTCCCCTACTGTCTCTCACCACCTGTACTGCTTCCTTTTAGCTCACTCACTAAACACCTGACCTTACCCCTTGCTTTTCTGGAGTACTGAAAACTTCGATTTTGCCTCACATATGTTCTGAAAGAGCTGTGACCATTGGACCACTAACACAGCAGTTTTATTTCACTCTCCTTTTCTCTGACTCTTAGAAACCTTAAGTTACTCAAGTTTGGGGTGGGGTTTTTTTCCCCTCTTTTCTGTTTGCAGTTGTCAGCTGCAAATAAAATAGATGTATGTGATAGATGAACAATAGAGCAAAAGCAAGATGATCAAATGTGTTTCTATTGTTCCTAGGATGTAGGTGATAACTGGGAATCTTCTTGTCAGAGCTGTCATGAATTATTTGAGTAAAATTCTCAGGAACGCTTCTTGTACTGGGATTTGAGAAGGAGAAGAAATTTCTTCCCCATAAAGTTATTGATCCAACCTTTAAAAGCAGTTTTTGATGTTTGAAACACTGTGAACCATCTCTCTTAGTAACAAAAACTGAAAGGGTGCATATGCAAGTGAGATTCACAGCATCAATGAGAATAAATTTCACAATATGGTGCAAAATCTATGGAAAGCTGGTCTAGAGATGTTCAATATGGGTTACAGAAAATTAATGATGTCCCTACAGCATGGCTGTAGAATGGATGAAGAAATTCAATCTTCGAAAGCTATGAAGATGAAGAGAATGTCAGCAAAGGACTAAGTTAGATATTCCTTACTATTTATTCAATATTAATCTTTCAAATTAGTTGAAAAATTGTTCTGTGTGAAACAGTGAAAAAAGATCAACTTCTAGGAAAACAGTGTTTGCATTAATATACGGAAAGCACAATTCTCCTAGTATTTTCTGCTTTTTCTTTGCAATGCTGACAGGGTGTGTACCTTTTCCATTCTGCATAACACTAAAGAAAAAGATATATATAATCAGGGTGAAGACAGCAGCAAACTTGATGGGAGAATACCACCATTACTGTATAACTGAATTTTATGAATACATTTTTGAGTGACTTATCTACCTCTTAATTTCAATATGCAATCTATTTCTACTGGTATCAGTAATAGGCCTATAAAGCAAGTTTCACTTCAAATGGTGGCAAAGCTGTGTCTTAGTATTAATAGACATCTGATGAAGTACCAGTATTAAGTCTGAATGAGTAGTTTTTTAAAATGTGGCTTGTAGTTTAAAAAAAAAAGTAATTTGGGGTGGTGGTGGTGGTGTAATTTTTTTGTGTACTTTTTATAAAGTTTGGGTTTTCACAGTTTTAAAAATGATTTGATTTATACCAGGTAATTCAAGGACACGTTAATTAATCTCATCCTACAATGTGTAATCATGCCTGTTAGCAAGAGAAAAAAGGGTTGTGGGTGGTTTTTTATATGCAAATCCCATGAGTCCTCGGAAATTCATTTGTAAATGAACATTTTTCATTCAGACAAAATGCTTAAGGCTAAATTAAATATCAAGGACAATAGGTATTCTTATCTGACAAAGTCGTGCAGCCAATTAGAAATATTAGTAGATCCAAATAGTGACCTATTGGATCTAGACTTAAATCTAAATCGTGTTTTTCTACATGTGAATTGCATCTTGTCCATCTTGATGCATTTAGAGCAAAACAATGTTGGCTGGATATGAAGAACAGAGGCAATATTTCATTTGAAAAGCAGACTGTAGCTGTTTTGACCAACTGAAGTATGGGACATTTAAACATATATTTGCACTTTCAAAGTCCTGCATGGAGTTTCACTAGCAAACCAGCTCATCCTCCCATGAAAACAGAGGCTGGTACTACACACTTACAGAAGAAAGTCTCTAACCCCTGGAGGAGCACACCTCTCAGGCTGATGACAAGTTAAAAGTAAAAGTAACTAGCTTTTAGGATTATGTCTTTTAATGTGAAGAAAATGTATGCAACTAATATATGATACCTGAGTCATAGAGAATTACTATTCTGAAGCTCATGCTATGCACCCCTTTAAAAAAAAGAAGTTGTGCTTTTGTGACCGTTGTTACATGAAGATTAGGAGAGGCAAGACTAGGATTTTGCCTTTTGTACAAGACACAACAAAAAGCCCACCCAGGCTCATACTCTTCTACCACAAGCCAGCTTGTCTGTCCCCAAAGCTAGGTGCCAAAAATAAAACACTGGTAAGTTTTAGATTTCAGAAGCAACCAAAATCTTTCCCGACCCCATCATGTTTTCACTGTAAGTTTCCTTCCTGCTATTGAATCACACCCGCTAGTAGCAAGAAAACACATGGACTGCTCAAGAGCTTTCTAATATAAACTAATGAACAGTGGTTTGTCTGAAGCACAGAAAATGCAACTGACTAAAACCACCGGAGGTACAAGTAGTGACTTTCAATTGAGCTAACAAGATTTATAGCTTCCTTTCTCCACATACTTGATTTAATCTCCAGTAGCTCTTACATGAATAATAGTCCAGCTGACACCGATTCTTGCCCTAAAGCAGTGAAAAGGTAAAGTCTGAATCTAAACCCATAACTGCTTAGGTTCTTCCTTTGCATTTTCATTGTACCACTTCAACAATTATATCAAAATATTTTTATTTCATGAAGATACATGAATACAACATGAATATAAACACCACTGCTCCTCATATCAAAATGCCTAATTTTAAGACCGAAAATTATATGCAGAATTATTAGTGTTGTAAAAATAAACCCTCTACTTTTGAAACATAGATTTCTTTCTTTTTGGGAATATGCTTTGCAACCTTTCTGCTATATATATCAATATCCTACAGAAATGCAATACGTGTCTTCTAGCTGAATATGCTATAGCCACCAGGCTGCAGAGACATTATGGCTTCCCTTGTTTTCCCTTTCTCTGTTCCTGTGAATTTTGAATTATCCCGCTTTTTCAGGAAAGCACAATTTTAAGACAAGCCGGTCACTTAGCTGCAGGGCACTCTTTCACCTGATCTGAGCCGTGGGTTTAGCCACCTTCTGGTTGACACAGGTCTTTTCCTCTGCAGGTACTCATTCAATCTGCTTGGTCATAGTGTTGGAACTACAGATTTTCATACAGATTTTGAAAGAAAACATATTTGCTCTGTTCTTCAAAAGAATGGTTCAAGATTACAGTTTTAGCATAAAACTGTAAGCTGGGGGTCCCAAAGAGGTAGAGGCACATCCTGATAGTTCTGGATCAAGCATTCCAGCTCCACGGAGATGGGATTTCAAAACAGAGCCTTTCCTCTGTGTTTCTTGTTTGTCAGCACAGGGTCTATTCCTGCTTAATAGCTCCTTTCTGAAGAGCCTGACTTTCCTGGGCCCTGAGACTCATCATAAGGTTGAAGTAGTGAAAAACTAAAAAAGGTAGGTTTACTTTTGTAAACTCTCTTTAAGTTGTAGCAATAACCTGTTACCTGTAGAAAAGGGCTTGGAGTAACAGTGGATGTGTCAACACCTCTGTGTGATGGAGCACTAAGGGTGATGGAGGTGAAAAACTCCTTTGTGTTTATTGTGAGTACATTTGTTGCAAATGCAATTAATACTGAATTAGACAGCTCATACTCTTAGACCAGTTTTGTGTTGCTTTACATTATGTTATCCATGAAATTTTCATCATTTCTGAGGAGCTGTAAGTAACATTTCTCTTCCAAACTTAAGGCTGATTCTGAAAAATCTAAATTCCTTTTCATATTAGCAGATATTTGTAATAAATTTCATTTTAAGAATATTTTTTCACATTGCTTTAATTTTTTCTTAGTACATTATTGCTCCTTTTTTCCTAAACTTCAGTCACAGACTTATTTTTCTCGTATGATCAGCCTATTTCAATCTTGTACCCTTTATAAGGGTATGAATATGTAGCAGAAGTCCTTGGGAGAAAATATCTAGGAATTAATATATCAGATGCTTCAGGTTCAAATGGCAACTAATACCCTGATAGTTTAAGTAGTATTTTTTTTTAAGACTTCTTTTATAAAGGAAGAACATCATTCACTGATCATCATAGTATGTCTGAAGAAAAGGACATTGCAATTCATCACAGGCTGCCAGGAGCAGGAAGTATATTTTAGACAATAAAACAGCTGCACTTCTGTCTAGAGAGGGACAGATAAGAAAGGCTTTTCACGGAAGTGATTTATAGAGATTGTGTTAGCTAAATGTTCAGGTCTGATCAAAATTAGTCCTGCACTTCTGCTGGACATAATATTTTGTTCTCTCTACTATGATTTTTCTATAGGTGCTCCATATATTTCTGGTGGATGCTAGCCTATAAAATAGGCTAGTGGCAGTAAGAGAGGCAGTCCAGGGTCTCCTGAGTCAACAGTGGGAGACTGTGGCTCAGGCTAGCATGCTTTATTCTTTTTCTTAGGAGTATGTGTTCTCAATAGCTAAAGCCAAGAAATTTCAGGGTAAAATGTGTGGGCCACTGGGAAGACATATCATTATCATACTGAAACTGATAAAGCAATGGTAATCTGTTTTCTAGGATGTTCACTACTCAGCAATAAGTTGTTCCAGGCCAGTTAAAATATGCTGCTTTTGATGTGGGGGTGTGTGTTTTTGTGACCATAAACAACATAAACATTTTGTATTTGTGGCTCACAACAATCTAAGTGGGTTGCAACTCAAAGACATTATATTAATTTTTCAGCTTTCTGTGTGCAGCCAACTGAAAAAGAATGCTCTGGAGCCCTTCAACTCCTGTCTAGTCTGAAAACACTACATAGAGGGACGAAGAAATTAATTCCACCCCAAAGAACTCCTAGTCTGACTGTTCTCTATTTCCTGCCACTGGTATCTATATTTAAAGATAACAAAAAAACACCCATAGTAAATGAAAGGCATACATAAAATAACAATAACTTACATATTCAACAAAAATACTGTGTTAAAATATACTGGATTTGGGCATATAAATACTTCTCTTAATAGAGGATATAATTCTGCTACTGTTATATAATTTATGTATTAATCATGGTAATGAAAAGATGGAAGTAAGGGAAAGAGTACTGGAAGAAACTCTTAATATATGCATGGTACTCTTCTTGGCAGACTTACAAAGGATTGTAATGACTTTGCAATAGTTATATGCATAAGCTCTTCAGAGACCTTGATCCTGAATTGCTCCACACCGACATAAATATTATTACAGACACGAACTGTCACAGTGAAGCTCTCTACAAGAAAAGTCAAATAGGGATGCACAAGTTTTTTCCATATTTCTCAACTTTCTTGAAACTTACTTGCAATTTCTATGAGCAGCAGAGGTAGAATAGGTGTTCATTATCACAGGGAAGTATAGAGCAACTGATCATAAAAGATCAAATAATCTTTGTAGTAGCTTTATTCATATTTTTTGCCGAGAACTAAAGAGCAGCTGCTCCAATTAATGTGATTTTTTTTTTCCTTTTTGTTGTTACAGCTTTGGAATTTTTCCGGAAACATAGAGATACATATTGTATGAAGTATAATCAACAGCAAAGTTGAATTGAGGTTAGAAAACATTGCAAATATTTCAGTTTTGTGAGAAAAAGAATGGTGATTACATGAAACCAATACTATTATGTACTTTTTTATACACTGTGTGACCCTGAGTTTGCAAAATGAGACGTCCTGTTTCCCCATTTTTCAAATGAGTTAAAACTGGTCTTCCATAAATTCCAGGAAGTCTTCCAGGAGTTTAACTTCCAGATTGAGGGAAAAAGATGTAAAATAAAAAATTTGGTCTACTTAAAAAAAAGAAAAAGCTGCCTCTGTATACAAACAGAAAACAGATGACCAGACTTATGGAGTCTGAAGCCAAAAGGACCATTCAAAATTTTAGCCTGGCTTTCTGTATATCACAGGTAAATTTTTTTTATTATTTAGAATTACTTATTCTTTATTGAGTGTAATTTCTTTGTCATTGTTGAAAAATTGTCCTTTTTTTCACTGGTTGCTTTAATATTTATTCATTTGCTCTCTTGAAAGTATCTGTCTTATTTTCTCTTTGAATTTGCTTGTACCAGGTTTAGCTTACTTGAGACCTGCAGTTATGTGAAACTTAAGAGGTTACTTTATCCTCTTGATGGTAATTGCCTTTTGTAACACAGAATTTCCAAGGCAGAATTTAAACTGTTTTAGAGCTATATTTTTTCCTGAATTATGACAAAACTATTTTCTAGCAGAGACTTCTGATCTCTGACAAATTCTGTTAGAAATATTCCACTTTGATTCTTGTTTTTTTTAACAATTTCTTTCTAAGATCTGTAAGTTAACTGTTTTTTTTTCATTTAATGTGCAGAATTTTTAGTTGTGATATTATCTTGTCACATATAGAGTTTCCAGTACATTGTATCTACCTAGTTGCCTTTATTAACCTGCTTTGCTGTCTCTTTAGAGAATTAGGTTTCTTTGTGAAAAATGTGATGTTAATTGACATTAATCATAGTCTTTCCCTTTAATTCTTTACTAAATTAATGCTCTACCAGCTTTTCTGTTTATTTTATTTTGTCTGTGACAAATTTCACTTAGCTGGCCAACAGGATCATCCTGTTGCCCTATGGTAAAGCAAGCATTGTTCCAATCTTGGCATTTCCACTACTTGAAAAAAAAAAAAATCTGTCTTCACTTAGTAATTTTACAAGCTTATTGTTATTAATGCAGTTTAGCATACTCCCTAATTGCCAATCACAGAGGGGCTTCAGATGGTACTTCTTCAGGGAACAGCTTAAATTTCATTAGTATTTTCAAGGAAAAGTATCTAGAGTTGTTTATTCATTTTTAAACCACCAATTCATTAACAAATAATAAATTGACAAATCAATGAAAGCCTCTTACAACAACACTGGAATTGCCTGTTTGTTTAATATTCTTGGCAATACAAGCAGTATAATCCCGGTTGTTTGGAGCATGAAAAGGTTGATCTTTGCAAGCTCCCCCATTAGGTATCTGAAAGCTGTGAGTGTGGAGCGGTGACATTTATAACTCTGTGCACCTGGCTATTGATTATTCTCGTATTTATGAGTTCATACAGGAACAGATGTTAGTTGACATTTTTTGTTTAATCTTACAGGCGTGCTGAAATTGCCTTTGGAGATTTGGGTGAATATGGAGAGGCATGTTATTATAAAAAACTGAAGTCATGTGGAAACAAGCCAAGAAGATTTTCACTCTCAGAGAAGCATAGAAGAATCTGGGGAAATATTCTGATCAACCTGAGCTCATCACTACAAGAACTTTTAGGAATTTTGTTTTATTGCATAAAGCCAAGCTCTTATCTCATGTGGGATCTAACTGCAGGTCTAGTTCATATCATCTAGCTCATGAAAAGAAATGGTAAAAAATTTATCTCTGTTCTTCACACATATATAGTGCTATTTCTACACATACACACTGAGAAAGACAAGTTTTCTCCATCCATAAAAAATCATTATATCTGGAATGTGAGCTCCTATATGGCCTCTAGTGTTTCTGAAAGCCTCCCATCAGCATGCAAACTCATAAAACCCACACACCTTCAGATAGTATTTTAGATTTTCAAACGATCATTATTCTAAATATTGCATTTTTATATGCCACTGGTTAAACCTGGCCTTTTGTAGTTACTGAATGTTGGGAAGAACACATATATGCACACATGTACACGTGCACACAAATATTGACAACTCTATATGTCTCATTAAGCAAGGTTGTCGACATCTTTTAATCAAGAAATTTACAAGCTTTGTGCTGACTTTTGAATTTGACTGGTTGTTTAAGGTACAATCAAGGCTTGAGTGGGATTTAAGATGGGGGCTGTGATCACTCAGTTGCAGAACTGGGCTCTGTTGCCCTTTGGCAGTAGCCTCTGTGTGTGTATCAGCTAATTCCAATGTCTAATCATGAAATTGCAGAGAGTCTGTGTTTAACCTGTGGTGTTGGAGGAAGATGTATATGGTTTCTGAGACCAGGATCTGAAGAGTTACCTTTTTTTTCTGGCCATGTTGGAAGACAGAGGAAAGTTTAGGTCTCAAACAGTACAGTTCAGTGTCTTGTAATAAGTTTCTGAGTGGCTGCTCATGCAGGTATTGTCATTAAACTCTACAGCATCACTAGGCACCCTGATGCTTCGGAGTCATCCCTATTTACCACCTGACTGCACAGTTTTGGAGCAACAGGGCTTTCATGTCTGCTTGATAACTGTACTGAATTTTTAGGAAACGCTTTCAACATTGTTCCTTAGCATAGGTAAAACCTTTACATACATATTCTCAACATCTTACACTTCTTGATGTTTGCAGAGCCATTCATTCACACCTGATTTGTAGCTGCATGAAGCTGTGAGACAGTGACAAGCAGGGCTGTATAAAGAAACACAGGCTTTCAGCACCAATCGCTTGAATTGAGAGAAAAAAATCAGCAAGAAACAGCACACACTTCAAGTATCCCACAATTTACTGACCAAGTTCTAGATTCACTGGGCTGCCTAGCAGGCAAATTCCATCTTTTCATCAAGGCAATTCCCCGACAAGTCCAGCTAAACAGACCTACAAGGGAGGTGAGGTTGCAAAGTGAAACTCTTGAGAACTCCTTGATTTTTGAAGCAGTTGAGAGAGGAAAATGCTCTATCTTGCTGCTTGCATGTTTACCTCTTGCTGCTTGTATGTTTACCTGTGCTCCAAATAACATCATATGCCTAGCTTTTGCTAGTTTTTAAAAATTGTTTTTAAAACAATATTAACATGCTGTGCATAAGGTCCCTCGACATGAATATTCAGACTGCTCCCTCTTTTTTGGGATACAACACTGTACAAACTAGCATACAAGCACAGTCTTCTGGCATGATGATACTAATATCTGTGTGCATTACTTACTAAAAAATAGAAGCAGAAGAAAATTTTAAAAATATATTAATACTACATATCAACTGGTAAACTCTTGAGGAGCTCGTGAGTAAAGCAAAGAAACATTTCACCTCCGC
The DNA here is from genome assembly GCA_018881555.1 of Amblyornis subalaris. Taxonomy (NCBI): domain Eukaryota; kingdom Metazoa; phylum Chordata; class Aves; order Passeriformes; family Ptilonorhynchidae; genus Amblyornis; species Amblyornis subalaris. Next base: position 588,987 of record JACAXG010000223.1, read on the forward strand.
ATATCTCTGCCTTACAAAATAGGACTGACAGACTGAAAGGCAATATTTTGCAGATGTGACCCTTCTACTCTGCTTGTAGTGCTAAAGATTTCATTCTATGCTGCTTTGAGTTTGGGCAAGTCAAAGCTGTGTTTCTTAAGGGAAACACACTTTTCCTGATTCCACATTGTGAGATTCATACATTCCTTATGTTGGAAGAAAGCTGTTCAAGATAAAATCCATTTTTATTTGTGCCTTAAAGGAGAAAAGTAGTATATAAACTCAATTTCTTCTCTATCTGGTTGCCTTACTCTGTTTTTCCTTTGGATAGTTGATAGGCAATTAATTCTTCAAGACCAGAGATTTTTTTAGAGCCAAACATTGAGCAACTTCAAGAACTTTTACTTAAACATTTAAACACTTACTAAACTTGACAATTTTGCCAGAATAAGGCCACAACCAACAGGAACAAATCTAGTAAGAGTTAAAATTATTTATGTCTATTATATCTGAGTGAAAGGCAAAATTTTATTAGTATGCAGTACTCAGAAATACAGCCAACCAGCTATGGGCATTTTTTCAGATCTGCTTGCAACATTGTAGAGTTTCTTATTAATAAGAAAGTGAGACCCAAAACTTGTATCTGTTTCAATCTGTGGAGAACTTCCAGGACTCCTTCTTCCTCTGTGTTCTCCAGGAAGATAACATGTTTATAACAGTAACAATCATTTATTTTGCCAGGTACAAAGCTAATTTTCGTTGCACAAGTGGAGACTCTTATGTTAAATACAGCCTGTTCCTGGGCAAGCAACCTCAGTAATGCTGGCATGTATTCAGCCTTCTGGAAATAATATTTCTACTCCTGGCTGATGTTAAACTAAGTAAGATGGACAGACAAAGCTTCATTTCACTTAATGTCCTTGCCTTAAATATGCCTGCATTATCCAGATATTTAAATTATATGAAATCTGGACTAGGAAAATGTCAATGCCTTATGACTAAACAGAAGTGGTCTTATTTGAATTAGAAAATGGAAAGGAAGAAAAGAGGAGACTAGCTGAGGCTTTCACTTTAATTAGATGGAGAAAGCCCATCTACCCACCTATATTTCAGGAAATACTCATGAACTACTTGAAAGAAGAAAGCAAAATGAAGGAGTCTTCCCGACAGTCTGATACAAAGCTTTAAGAAATGTGGGCTGGGTTGCAAAGATCATTTGTGAAGTGTGAAGTCATTCTTAACCAATCGTATCAAAGTATCTTTAGGAATAACACAACAAATTCAGGTCTTTGTTGTGTTTCACAGAGTTTGATCATCTCCTACTGGAGATAGAGACAGAAAGGAGAAGCCAGTGATGTGCCTGTGCTCCCTCACTGCCCCAAAGATAAACGTCTAACACTATGCTCTCAGACTTCATTCACTCTTACCTGGATCCCTGGCTTCAAAGTTTGCATGTCAATTATACCTCGTATACCAACAGAATAGACTGCCATATGTTTTCCACTCATTTTGATGCTCATGCCATCCACCTACTACAAAAGAAATCCCTTAAACCTTAATACCGATTTAATTAATCACACTGAAAATAAAAAATACATATCTTTGCTTGTGGGTCCTTCAGTCCTACGTAAAACAAAACTGTTGTGGGAAAGAGTGATACTTTTCTGTAGGACAGTGAAAGCTGGTCTGACCCAGAGTTGTGCAGTTTTTAAATGCAAAGAGTTGTTGCAGGGCCATTGAAAAACATATTAGATCCATAGTAGAATCTCAGAGGGGGGTGTGAGTGGGTGTTTTATCTTTCTTTTTTAATCTTTGTGTTTTGTATTTGTCAAACAGCGACATTAATTGCTAGTAAGAGTCTGACATTAATTGCAATAGCTGTGTGGAAGAAATTGGGCTTTGGCTGACATGCACCAGGCAGGATCTAACTTTCAGAACCTTTCCACTCAGCAAGAATCCTTTTACTTCTGTCATATGCTTTTGTGCAATTCACCATACCACATCCAGGAGGATTTTTCCTTTCAATAGCTGTCAGCACTTTCTGAAAGCTTGCGGGTTATTCTTTCAAAAATTGCAAGGGAGAGAGAAAAAAAAAAAAAAGGCAAGCAGATTTATAGGCTTATTTTTCCCTCAAATTACATCTATTTACCTCCTGTATCAGAGCACTGTCAGTCTGCTAATATATTTTGGAAAGGTCAGGATTTTGCGTTAAAGATCCCATTTTATATTTCACAGAATAACCACAGAATGTATTCTGTTTCTGTTCTTAGTCTAACAGAACATGGCAAATTTGGTGCTAGAAAAGTGATAACTTCTTTAAAGATTTAGATTCCTATTTCTTTGGGGCACAATGTACTCTTCAGTGTTTATTCTTATGTGCCCTGTCTGTATTCACAGAGCAGTTCCAGGCAGGGGGGAGATACTCCTGAGCCAGGATAGGGAACAGAAGAAACCTAAAGTGGACTTTGCCTGATACCTGTTCTAAAAAAACTACGCTTGTTCGACACTGTTATGGATATTAACTAGTACATCTACTTCAGTGTGCTAAAATGGCTTGGCTTGAAAGCATCCTGGTTTGTAGACACATTGCCTAATGAAAAGAAGATCCTAATGCTTCACTGTGTGTGTCTCTGCTAAGATTAATATTTAGCTGACACACTTTTCCCAGCATGACCAATGAAGCTCATAGAAAGCCATTTTTGCAGGTACCTGATGAAGTAAGTATTCTTGCTTCATTGCTCACAAAGTATTATCAGCCACAATCAAATTCAGATAGTTTTCTTCAGACAGAAAGATCCAGAAGAGACATTTACAATATGAAATGCTTTATGATATATTAATGTTGTATGTTTATTAAATGTTTTAAATTTTCTTGCTCCATGACTTCATCTGCCTCTTACTGTATTAGGATTAAAATGCTACAAGTAGGTTTAAGTGGTTATAGCCTAGGTCCCTGAAGTTTGCCAATCCTTCTGGAGTCCTACAACACATATCCGTACAACATCTTGGCATATGTAGGGCAATTTACAGCTGCATATTCAAATTCTGTAGTTTTAAGGGTGCCATTGACAGCTTTTGCTGTGCAACCACTCCTTGCTTCCTTGACAGACACAGTTATCCATTTTCCATGGCCACAAGACCATTCTCTCACTTGCAATTTCACTAGGACTCGGCTGCATGCTCACAAGCGAAGTTCTGTTAAAATTCTAAAAAAGTAAATGAATATGATTAAATTAAATTCTAAACAAAATTGTTCTCATTCTCCTCTTGGTCTGTACTTTACCACTTCTGTTTCTGGCATAAAGAGTGTTTAAAGACTAGAAAACCTGTCTGCTCTTGCTAGTCTACCACTGCTTCAACAGCAGGTATTACCCCTCACAATGTAGCTTCAACACATCAGGATTTAATTTAAATATAAGTAGTCAAATGAAACCTAGCAATGAGGTGATGACCCATAGTGATAAAAAAGATAATTAGAATTACCGTTTTTGTGCTGTGAGAAGAGCCATGCAGTGGCATATATCAGATACTTGGGAATATGTCTAGGCATTTACATTAATTCTGCCTTAATCTTCTCTTTGAATTCAGACAGATTCAGCTATGAATGTTACTGTGGAAACTAAATGTGCTACCTAACCTGTCATGTTGGATTCCTGTACAGAGTACACTTGTACTCTATATTTCTATCAGTGAGCACTGGAAAATGAAGTGCAAGCACAGCTCAAAAGTACCCCTTGTCGAAACTCTAAAGCCTGTTTCTTGAACAACTTCTTGCTAGCAGTACAGATTTTAATTGGTGCACCTTCCCACTGTTTCTCCAAGCTCTTTTTCACCTCTGTGTGAAGCTTACTTTTGCATTCGTGTGCTGCTACAGCATGAACTGGACTGGAGACTTGAACCAGATCCAAAGTAATCACAAACATTCATCATTTAGCTGGTGCGTTAGTAAATATTGAACCACACTCTCACATAAGTTAGAAATTAGGAGTATGTGACCAAAACATGTTATGTTATAGGCATATAAATTCAAGCAAGAGATAAGCACATGCATATCCTTTGCCTGCCCATATATCCACCACATCATCCTGTTAACTGTGCCTGAAAGCCCAGTGGAAGTTCATGCTAACAAAGCTCATGCAGCAGGAGTAATGCCCTGGCTGAGAGAAGATGCTCCCTTTAATTTTTCCTCTGGACTTGATTTTTGATAACTTAAGCTTCTGATTGAATGGGTAATCCCAGCTCTTTCCAGGGCCTGGTTAATTTCCAGTTGAGCATACTATGTGGAGTAGGAAATCTAAGGGCTAAGTCTTGGCAACAGCTCAGTCTTCATAGTTTGCATTTCAGCGCCTTAAGGAAAGGATGTGGCTTGAAATATAGCTTTGGAAACAAGTATTTTTCCTTCTGAGAATGACTCACCATATTTACTGGGGCCCAGCGCTGAAATTCTCACACATTTGCAGCATCTGGCTTTAATCAGCTGGTTGAAGACTTGATCCAAGGACATAAAGACTTGTGGTTCCAGAGACATAATGACTTAAATCCCTATTACGAACAAGAGCACAATCTGCCTTTCATTAAAGTCTTTCTAATGAGGATGAGCAAGGTGGTGGACCTAAGCAGGCAGTTTCTATTCGATGAGCAGTTCTCGCTGTGAGACTGCCCTTGCGCTGCTTCGTTTGGTGGCTCACAAAGAGCACAACACAAAGGTGGATATCCCCAGCCATGCCATAAGCCTTTGGAGCATCTTTGGAGCATCATTCCCATTGCATCAGGAACAATTGCCTTCTCACAGCATGTCTCCTGTATCTAAATATGACACCTAGTTCTGCCCACACCCATCCCAAAGCAGGGTTTCTGGAGGATGGAAAGCACCCATATCTTACTATACTTGCCTCATGACATTATTTGGAGCAAAACTATAGAAGTAGGAGAAGCTAATAAAGATATCTTGGCTAAGGTGCTGTACTATCAGCATGCTCATGTTGGTTGGAAGCTAGGAAGAGGGGCCGAAGTACAGCTGCTCCCAGCTATGCAAAACATGACTGATTTCTTGTCAGAAAAGCCTTATTGTGATTTTTCTGACATCAGTGTCATGAAACTTTCAAACATTATTGCATATAATTAATAGAAAACATAGATACTAAGATTACCATTCATCTTCCTGAAGTGCCGTAAGGGTTATCCAAGGGAATATTTCCAGTGGAGTAAAACCAAATGGTGAAACCTATCAACAAAAAAGACGACATCTCTTCAGGAAAACTCTGCTACACTTGTAGGTTCATGTTATGACGTATACCTAAAGAACGAAGATTTTTTTTCCTATAAGCATGCATCTCTGTCTTTGTTTTTTTTTTTCCCTAACTGCTGCTGGCACCTTTGCAGTGTATTTTTATTTAATTCATACATAACACTAATTTTTCACATCTTTTTTCAACCTTATTGCCAAAATGTTCTTTTACTTTTAAATTGCTCTCATCATTCAACATCTGAGATTAGAACATCCCAAAGACTTCAGAATAATATTTTTCCATTTTTTATGGAACTTTCCTATGCAAGTATCTATTTCCTTAGTAAATGAGGTTTTTGTTCCATAACATATTTGTATCTCAGCCAAATCTCACTGCTCCCATTGTTCTTCAAACTAAGGATGGTTACCATGAAAAATCAAAATTCCTTTGCCCTTTCCACAAAGAAAAAGCCAAATAATGCTGGGACACAGCTCACCTTCTACATCCAAAAGATGTAGACTTTACATGACTGGAGGAGTAAAAATTTAGGAAGACTACAACAGAGAGGAGTCGTGACTTTGAATCAAGCAAGTAACCTAACATTAGTGTTCCTTACATACCAGCATAGTATCCATGCAGCCCTAGGCAGCCAGGAATGTACTGTTAGGGATCCTCCAAATCACAGGAGGTCAGTGTCCACTCAACATGCCTTTTCCCTCACAGATTCCTGCCAGCCAGGAGCTGCTGTGCTGTAGGTCCATCCTAAGGCTCCTATGGGACCAGAGCTAAGTTAAACATTTGGAGCAGCCCTAGTTTTTTGCCGTTTCCACTGAGGCAAAGGTAGAGGTTTAGGACCAAGGAACTGGGAGCTGCCTTACTGTCACTTATTCAGCTGTACCCAGCACAGGCCAGACACTTCAGGTAACTGCTGAAGTACACAAGGCAATCTTCCGAGCAAAAATCAAACAAAACCCTCAAAATTTCATTTATCATAGTTTGCTCTCTACTACCAATTCTAGTAGTACTTTCCAGTCTTGCTGTTCAAGCTGTCCCAGGAGAGCAAAGGACTGACCAGAGGGGAAGAGGAAAGCATATCCCTTAGATGACATAGATCAGAAGATTTTCTTCCTCACACTGCCAAATGCAGTGATCATTTGCAGCAATACAACGAAAAGCATTCATTTGGCACCTATGCAACAAAATCAGGGGAAAAAACCCGCTTCCAAAGTGGAACTGATTTTGTTCGTAAGCTATAATAGGCCTACATATTTTGCTGACCAAGATACTCCTATTATCCTAACCAGCTGAAATAAGCTTCGGAGTAATGCTAAAAGAGAATTTAGGTGCAATTAGTCAATTAGCTTTAAACATAACTGGCTTAAATGAAAAAAGAAAACAGCTATACCATATGTAGTAACCCTGAGATTGTAGGAATTTTAGCAAAATGCTTTCATTGGCAGGAAACATTAAAAATTAAATTATCCATCCTTACTGTGTTTGCTACAAATATCCTCTATATATCTATCCATATATACCACTGGAGTGGTGTCTATCTGTATCTATATCTATATCTATATCTATATCTATATCTATATCTATATCTATATCTATATCTATATCTATATCTATATCTATATCTATATCTATATCNATCTATATCTATATCTATATCTATATCTATATCTATATCTATATCTATATCTATATCTATATCTATATCTATATCTATATCTATATCTATATCATCTATATCTATATCTATATCCAATCTATATCTATCTATACCTATATCTAATCTATATAATCTATATCTATATCTATATCTATATCTATATCCATCTATCATCTATATCTAGCATTTATATTTATCTATATCTATATCTATATCCCCATCTATATTGATATCTATATCATCTATATCTAATCTATATCTATCTATATAATCTATATCTCCCATATTTCTATAGTATAGAAAAGTGCCATATATTTGTGTTAGAACTTACTAATTATTAGCTTTGATACATTTTGACATACTTACTGCATATATGGCATACATCCAAGAACTCAGCATATAAACAATATGATCAGAAAATGGATAATACATTAAACTTGAGGTTTCTTTAGGATTCATGTGACTTCTGTATGGCTGAAACATTTACCAGTGTGGATTTTCTTAACTCCCATGCATAGGATGGTAGACTTAAGTGACTGGAAGCAAAAAAGTATAGAAATGCACTCTCTGTCTGACCATAGCAGTACAATGTGGAGACTAAAATAAATGTTCAGAGCTTTCCCTTTTCAAATATCTTTTCTTTTTCTAATTGCCATTACTGTTTTGATAAAGCTAAAAGGGAATTATAATTACTGGAAATACTAATTTGAATTAATTTTAGCTATGAATGAATGGCACAAAGACTTTATTTCCTCTTTTGTAGGTCACAAAATGAGACTATGGTGTTTAAACTGAGTTAAAATAGTGGTGCTAATTTCAACCTTGATAGATGAAATACTGATCTCAGTATAAGAAAACTATGGCCTTGTTCTAGTGCTGGTTTCTCCATGGGCCTGGGCACCTCCCCAAACAGTCAGGTGCAAGAGTGGCTGGAGGGGGATGTGTAATGTCAGGACCGTGGGAATAAGCCAGAGAAGGGAGCCTGAGCTACCACCAGCCATGGCAAGGCATGAGCTATAAAACAGGGTAACAGAGCTGAGACCAGGCCATGCTAACAGGGATCCACATAACACCCCCATTGAGGATCCCATAAGGATGGAATTGTGCCTGTTTTAAAACCTTGAAAAAAAGTTACTTGTCTTGGTAACTGTGTTTGCATAAAGGCTTTTACGCTGTAACTCACACTTGCATAGACTCCAGAAAAGATAGGTAAGGTGGAAATAACCAAATATTTTGAAGCCTCCCACAGGGTTTCTGGGGTTTCTGTGTGCATTAATAGTCATAGGAGCATGAAATAGTAAGCACCTCAAGCATTTCAAAGAAGATAATCTTGCCTGCATGAAAAAAACCCACACAAACGCATCTAGGGGCTTCGTCATCTGAAGAAAGTCAGCTAATTGTCAAGAGAGCAATGACTCAGATATCTCTAATATTGCTAGATGACCTGTCAAGGTTTACTGAAATTCCAATTACCAGAAGTCATTCAAGCACTCCCTAGTAATAATTATATCCTCTGCTACCTAGTAGATGGTACTGAGCAGGAAATTGGAGGGAAAATATAAATCTACATTACATTCTAATGACTTAAAATTTAGTGAACAATCCAAGGAAAAAATGACTATTTCCAGATGATTGCCCCTGAACTTCACGAATAAAAATAAATTTAAATATCTTCATTGATGCACAAGAAATGAAAACACAGCTGAAAAACAATCACCTATTCTATGTCTTAATAACAAGTGGGTACAGGTATTTCTCATTACCATGGTTTGAGAAGGTATAGGATTTTGCTTCCTCTTCAGTCATTATGGCCTCATTCCAACATTTTAATGTTTAAATGAATCTTTGTCTTTCTGTCCAAGAGATCCAGCTAGTTAATGGTTGAACAGCAATTCTAATAAATGTGTTGAACAAAGTAGATGATCATCATCATAATTTAAAATAATTCCATAAATGCTTTATCACCATTGTGTAATACTGTAGCTTTAGAGTGTTTTTTGGCAAAGCTTGCATTGTTACCCTGGCCTCAAAACAAGAAGCTCATTAAGAAAATTGTTTAAATATTTTATCCGGCAGTTAATACATGCAATCTAAGAGTGGTCATCATTGACTCATTACAGTAACAAATTTGATACCATAAATCTGATGAGACAGGGAGATTTATGGGGTCAATACATGTGGGTAAAAGAGCAGGGGATGAGTCCAAACTCATTAGTTGCTTGGGGTCTATGGGAAGAAGGAAGATCCTGGATGGCAAGTGTTGCAACCAGGCAGCAGCTGGCACCAACATCCATTTGGAGAGCTACAGAGCTTTTCAGAATGGTAAATCAAAACTTTAGCAGTGATCTCGTGGCTGTGCAGTCATGGGGATAGTAGATACAAGGTGGATAAACTCATCAGGTAATGTGATCAGCCTAAGACTGTGTACACAGTAGCCTGGTGTACACAGTCTAGTCCTAGTACACCTTCTACTATACAGAAAAACCTCATCCACACTGACTTATAAGAACAGTCTCTGATCTGTTCACCTCATCCAGACTATTAAGCAAAGTGGATAACTGGAGGCCAGAGCTTGAACCCTTGACCAGGCCCTGTTCAGTTTGCAGACTACTGTGTCCTGCCTAATTATCTCACAAGTGCATCTGTGCTGACACAAGTTGTTTCAGCACACTCTTCGGGAATTTACATCAGAAGCTCTGAACAGAGTTTACTTTTCCACAGTGTCACTTAGGGAGGTTATATGAAAGATATCATACTGCAGATATACAAATATAAGAATGTATTTTAGAGGTTCTTAAAAACGGAGAATATTTGTTTTGTGCTGTTCATGAACCCAGTGTCAAATAGCTCATACCAGAATTTCTCAAATATGCTATTTCCTTTATCAGGTTTTCCCAGTTTAGGAGAACTAAAACACAGCTAGAGAAGTACAGAATTTAAAATTGGGTACCCATTAATAACTCCTTGAGTACAAGAAGTGGGAGTACTTAGTAAGTGCCCATGCTGCCCCACAGTGAGGCAATGCAAGGCAGCCAGCATATCAAGTGCCCAGAGTGCTTGGGCCACCAACTCTGGTGATGGCCTTTCCTGAGGCTCAGCTCTTTCAAGGTGCTGGAGATGCTTCTGGCTTCGGCCTTGGCAACCAAAACAGACAGCTCGGGCCTCTGTCTGTTCCTCTGCTGTTATTGCACAGAGATTAGATGTCCCTTTTTCTATTTGTCTCTATGCTCTGTGTGGAAAGGAAGACATTTGCTTTCATTATCACCAGGGCCTGTGACATTTTTGCCCATCTCAATCTCTTTAGAAAGCTGTGTCAGCATTAGGTAATAAATGAGAAGATTTCTCAGTTTTCTTTTATATCAGCAAGTACTCAGTGGAACTCCTATTAGGTGGCAGTGCTGCTGGCAAGTCTTATTATAAATTTTTGAGGGAAAAGAGAAAAAGGGAAAGTTGGGAGACAGGGTTACATACTGATGCAGCAGCTTATCTGATTCTCAATAGCAGCTTGGGCAATCACAATCATCTTTCCTCATAGTATTGGAAAGGCAGGTTTTGTTTTTCTTTTTCAAACTTATTGACATGCTGTGCTGGGACTCTGTGCAGACAGAGCTGGCTGCATAATTTTCTCTAAGAGAATACACCCCAAACTTCCCACGACTTTTGAATCAATAAATCTAGAGATTTTTCACAAGTCACTCTAGAATAACTAACTCCTTAAACAGAAAAAAAAAACCCAAACCAGGGTTAAATAGATCAAAATGACAGGATTTGTCAGAGAGAAAGTTCTCTTCCTTCAGACCTACTGGTAGTTCAGAAAAACCTGTGCAGTTCCCTATGGACCCCTTGAGATTTCTCCTCGCCATCTTGGCCGGCACTTGACAATGCAACGGCTCTGTGTCTTGCTGGGAACTCTTCCTGGCCTGTTACCAAATTTCTGAGCAGTGGCTCAGGGGATCTCTTGCTCTCTGCCTGCCCTACCCAGCAGCCAGAGAAAACACTGAGAGCAAATGTGATCTTTTCCCCACTACACATGCAATCGTTTGGCTTTGTATCACTTTGTATTTGCCAGAGGCCCCAGAAAATGTATTAAAACAAAACAAATCTTTCCCACACTTGTATCCAATCTGTAAATCATATGATTGCATCCGAAAACAAGCAAGAATTAAATTCCTTGGCAGGTTATCTTTCTTGGTAAAACCCCTCTTAGCTACAAGATAAGTGTTTCTTACTTAGCTAATATTGCTTACTTAGCTAATATTGACCTCCCTTCAAAGACAGGAAATTTATTTATGTCAGTGCCCAAGGACCAAAGTCTAGTTCTCCATTTGAATAAATGGTTTTAGCAAGTACAGTGGTAGCTAAATCATTGTATATTGTAGTGCTTCCGGGCATCATTTTATCCTGCATTTTATGCTACAGCATGAACAACTTCTGGTACTGATTTTGTTGATTCTGAGTTTGAACAGTACACAGCTTTGTCCCCCAGGTCTCTTTTCCTTCTCATTTTACATTCTCTCTCATGTCCAAACTGCAGAACTGCTATCTGTCCCTATAAACATCAGACTGGATGAAGTAAATTCTCTTGCTTGCCAGATTTAATCACTTTGTCAAAGGAAAATTTCTGGATCTTTCTGAATGTTCTGCCTCAAATCCTGTAATAATTTGTTCCCTTAGTCAGAAACTCTCCTCAAATATTCTTTTGGTACTCTCTCAATATCAATAAGAATACATCTGAAATGTTTGTTTGGCTTTTTAAAATTCTTTTTCCCCAAGTAAAAAAGAAATGCAACACTTGACTCATACAGTTTTGTCAAAGTTCCCTATTCACATAACAGCTCAATGGCCTATAAATTATGCCAGTTTATATGGGGAGTTTTAGACTGATGACTGGAATCAAAGTTATCAGATTGCTAGACTATAGGAAAATTGGTTCATGAAAATTTCCTTTTAACATCTTAGTCTGCTGTTATGTAACAATTTCTGTGTTCCCTAAAGATGAATTAAGTTATAAAGAGCTTTTTTGCTGGACAAAAATTATGGTCAATTTTAACTCCCTTAATTTATGATTGCTTCTTGGTTAAAGATTTCTGGGTACAAGGTCCAGAATTCATTAAAGGAGTTATAAATGCTGACCTTGATCTACCCTTGCCTCTGGTGGTTTTCATATCTGCCTCCCTGCCCAGGGGCAAGGATACTAATGCTGAAAATGTATTAAAATATGCTTCCACAAAGGTTCTGGCTAATTGGCCAGATTTTTCCAAGATCAATAGCAAGCACACTGGGCTGAACTCTGACTGCTTGACCTATGAATGATAAAAAATTCCAGCAACTAAAATGGACAGGTTATTAAGATGTGGTCCCGGTACCCCAGAATATTTTTACTAATTGCTGGTTTTTCCTGCCCAAAACTTGAAGCCATGAGCTTCATGTCTCCTACTGTATCCTCTGGCACTGTATTATAGCCTCTAGGATTATCTCATATTTTAAACAAAGGTGGTTTTATTTGGTTATCTGGCTTGTTCTGATGTCTCTTTCAATTTGGAAGCCTCATACATAAAATGAATCAAGGCAAGCTAGAGAGGAAATGCATGAATTTAGAATCTGCCTGTGTTTTCCCTCCTTTGTTTCACATGGCACGCTTTCACACTTTCTTCCTATCTGAAAAACATGGTTCAGTAAACAAAAAATTAATAATTTTGGTTTGCTTTATGTTTACAGTGTAAATGGCAGCTGTGCTGTGGTCTTTGAGTCCTCCACTTCAGCCACCGGGTGTGTGAACAGTAACATTCCACGCAGAAAAGTCAAATCTGAAACTGTATCCTTGTTTGGTGGGAACATCCAGAATAGGATTGTTCTCAACTCACATGAGAAATCTAAAGATGTCTAGACCCATGCAGTTGTTTTAAGCTCCCTCCCTCATCAACAGAGGAAAACACATCCAAGCAGTGAGTCATCCCATCTATTTTAGGCAGCTTAGCAAGACTCTGGAGATGCTTATTTTTCTTACTTAAGAGAGATTTCTTGGTTCTGTTAGATAAAAGCCTATCAAGGGCATCAGGAGTTACATTTTTAATTCGGCATGAATTAGATTACATAAAGTAAGAAAAAATTGTATGAAATTCTATCAGATTATTAAAGGTATTTCTTTGGATGACGCTGGAATGAATGACCACTTCGTCTGGTAATAATAGGACACAGAAAAACTTCCAGTGTTGAGATTGTCTTCTGATTTTCATCTCCTTACTTGATACTTGATGTAGTTTTTAGTATCAAACCTGTAACATTTCCTATACTTTATCATAATCACACCACAGGAAATGATAATTCCTATGACAAACAAATGATCCTTTGAAAATACTTTTGCAAATTGAATTTATGTTTCTCTTTAAACTTGGAGTGTGTTGAATTGGAAAGCAGACACTGCAAATACTTCCTGATTCATCTTTAAGGAGAACTTGGATTGTTCTTTAATGAGCAGCATCTTTCTCACCTTCTGTTCTGAAGTATGAGAACATATATAAGTGGGAATATAAGTGAAAATGCCTGGGGGAAAAAAAAAAAGCTGCATATTCAGCTGCTCCAGAGGACTGCATGCTGGGCAGAAGTGCAGAAGCCAGTGGGAAGTGGTTTGGTGCTGGGAAGAGCTGAGCGCACTCTGAGCCAGCCTGAGCTCCAGGAGCTTGTGAACCCGCAAGCTTAGGAAAGGAGAGGAAGAAAAAACACCAAAACACAAAACAAAACACAAGCATTCCATATCTCACCTTTCCCCAGTGACACAGAGAGAACTGTGCAGTTTCAGGCAATCAAAGGAGCCATGGAAAGATACCGGGCTAACATCAAGGGAAAAGGAACAGAGCAGACAGAGATCTGTTTTGAAATTTTTGTTATATGTCTTTTCAGCAGGAAGACAGAATTTTCTCCATTTCATTGTTTTCTAGTAAAAATACACTAGAAAATTCTGATTTCAAGATATTGAAAAGAATTGCTTGTTCCAAAGTGTTCAGTTAAAGAGAAAATTGTAGTCAAATAAGTTAGGGACTCATCAAAAAGAACAAAACATTCTTCAAAATCCTCAGCTATAGTCCTGTTAATTTAATTTGTTTGTAGTAACAAGATGCCTGGTCCTTATATAAAGAATTGCTTTATAAATCGTACCTCAAGATATTTTCGAGATATCAGTTGGACGGATCAGAGCATTTGTGTCTTCTCTGGGAAGAAATTTACTGAATGTTCCTGAATATTGTCATGGTATGAATAAAATAAGCAATAGGCTTCTCTTAATTTAAAAGGTCCTTCATAGTATGACAGTCAAACACTTAGTGCATATTTTTCCAGTTCTGAAATCCTTACCAAGGGATAGTCTTCTTCCTTGTTCTATGTTATTTTATAAAGACCTAAGTTTGAGGAAAAGACAGTGAAGTCTCCCTAAATTACGCATTACTTTGATCTCAGATAACCCTGAAGCTGGTGTGCACACAGCAACTCAAGTTTGCATACACAAAAATCAACTCTCTTTGGTATTTTGAAGATAGCAGTAATTTTTACTTCAGGTTATTTGCTTTCTGCTTTAGTATTAAGCCTGTTCTAAGCTAGACTTCAGTTTGCTTTAATTGCCCTTTTTCTTCTAATTTTATGTTAATTTTTACTGTCGAAGAGATTTAGCAGAATAAGGTCGAAGCAAAGGAAATGCCCTCCATTTTTTTTTTCAATATTTTGCAAAGAAATAATAGGTAGAAACTGGCTCTGGCCACATTTCATGAGGGCTGGAAGACACCTTGGAAAATGTTGCCTCTGCCAAAAAAATCGCAGGTGAAGTTTTCAGTTAAAAACTGCTGAAAAAAAATATCCTGACATTCCAAATTACCTATACAGAAAAAAACAAACAAATGAACAATGGCATTTTAGTTTAGCTTAGGAAGAAGAATTCATACTGAAGAATTGAGTCACTGACTTTCCAACTGTATTTTCAGTGACCAATTATAAAATCACAGAAAAAAGATGAAAAAATGGACCGAGAAGGTCACCTATTTTCCCTGCAGCTTACGTCAACTATACCTAACCAGTCCTGACAGATGTTTGTCTAATTGTCCTTAAAATCCTCCAGTGATAGGAAGGCTACAGCCTTCGAAAGCAGTCTCATACATACCAACTTATTATGATAGAAAACGAAACAGTTTAATCAGAGATTACATTTAATGCTCTAAAGGAAAACATGCATATAGTTTTGAAACTGCCCGAATATCATCCAGGCTGGCTGGAGAGAAACACGAGAAGAAAGATGTACAATTGCAGTTCAGTCAAGGTCAAGGCCAGGACCCAAGGAAGTACATCCGTTTGCTCGAAAGGATGATGGATCAATTGCTGAATGCAACTGCAATACAGAATTACAAACTGCTGGCAAAGGTACAGCATTAAATCCCTGCAGCACCTGGTAAGTACACATGCACATGTAGCCTCACCAAATGCCAGGTACCCTAGTTCTCATTTAATGAGTGGGAGGAGACAAAGAGACTGAACACAGCCCAGTAATGTGGAACAGCTGATCGAAAACCTGCACTACCATTTACTTAGCAGTAATATTTTCATACATCTATACATACAGAGTGGATAAGCTAGTGCAATATATTGTAATCTCAATTGTGCTAAAGATTTTGAGGAAAATATAGCAGGCTTCTTTTTTTTGGTGGTTTCTGGTTTTATTTTCCCAGGAGTCAACCCACTGACAATCACATGGGAGTCTTACACTGAGAATCAGGTGAAAAAATAAAATCTTGAACTTTTATAAAAATTTTAAAAACAGCCAAAGGATTAGGTGAAATCCAGATTTCTCTGAACTGCGTAATAAGTTGGCTATTGTATAACTGCACTGTAAAATCAATACATTACTGATATTTTTCAGTTTCTCCAGCTCTTCCAGTTCGAGCAGAAAACTCTGGCCTGTGCACTGACTTGCATTGGAGATAAGAAGGTCATTTGAGTCGTGAATGTGTACTCAGTCTCTTGTATCATATATTTCTGCATCTGTTGTGAATAATACCAAATTCACCACAGACTACACCCTTTAGAAAATGTTGGCTAAGGGAAAATGCTGGCTCAAGGGCAAAGAGAATAGCAAAAGTCGATCCTTCAGATATATTAGGAGTAAATATTGATGTGGACATCAGATATTAACACAAAAGGGTCTGTGTACACTAACTATATACTGCCTGCACAGGGACCATAATTCTACAAAAGAATTTACACATGACCTGTAAGACAAGATAGAAGATGCTGGAATAATTTGGGAGGAAAAGAGATGGTCAAACAAGGGTAAAAATGAAACTAAGTGAGAGATGGGAATTTCCTGGGAACGGAACAATAGTTGAATTGTCAATAAGACAATTACACCAAGGGAAGTTTAGGTTGGAAATCACAAACAAGCAGAGGGAGTTAGGTAGCGTTGGAAAATGACCCCTTGGCAAACAGAAGCTGGGGAAACACTATCACAAGAGGTTTTTTTTTAAGACCCTGTTAAAATAAACATCTGTGAAGACTGCTTTAGGAATACCTGATCTTGACTTGGAGCAGGAGACCTAGACCAAGACACTTGCAGCTCTGTCCTTTGCTGTTTTCCCAGCCCTATGGCTCTTAGAAAATGGCAGAGATGGAGCTGTGAGAAGGCACTCATTTCAAAAGGTATGGTTCAAAAGGCTTTTCAGTTACCAGTCAGACAAAGCTCTATCTCTCTTCCTGCTCCCAGAGACATGTTTCTAATCCGTTATTTTACATTGTCTTGGCCTCCTTTTTGTAATTCATCTGTGGTGATTTTCCACTTTTCCCTCCAGGCAACAAGACACACAGCTGTGAGCAAATCAATCCCTTACTTCTTGCATTTTACTTTTTATGTTTTCTATTTAATCAGAGTTCTTAGGCTCAGAAGAAAGGCTGCCCATATTTGCACAGTCTAGTTTTTGATGTCTGCATATTCGTGGTTTCTTCAGTGGCTAGATAGAAAGCAATTTATTTCCTCATTTAGCATGCAATGACTGTCACATCTTTCAAGAAGGTGACAAGATTGGGGACCTAACTCGTAACAGTGCTCACTCCCATTGGGGGTTACCAATCCAAAGAATGACATGAAGGTGGGAAAGCAAAGAAGAGAAAAGACACTTAAAACTTACAGACACAAATGAAAAAATATGAGACCATAAATACAAAGCTACATGATGGCAGCATTTTGTCCACACTTGTCTGACTACTGCCGTGCACGAAAAAAATTAAGAAAATGCTAGAAACTAGGCAGGTGTGATCTTTTTCTTTAAATCAACCTGGCTAAAATCTGCTTCTCATGCATACTTTTCTTCTCTAGCTCCCCTGGAAAGAATTAGCACTTAGCAAAAACCAGAGGCCACTTTTGCTCACATATATTTTGGAGATGTTAGCAAAAGGGAAATGGACGTGGTAAATTAATTAATTATTAAGGTGTGGTGAAATAAGCTACATTAGCATCTCAGCTTCTCAGTTTAGCTCAAAAACATGTTGTGGTTAAATGTCTGAATAGATGAAAAAAATTAATATATAAAAAATAAAAAGAAATATATGAAAAAATATTAAAAAATTAATAAATATATGAAAAAAATTAAATCATTAAACCAACAAAATCAATATTTAACAGAGATCTTGAATTCCCAGCATTACAAATTTCAGTAGTTTCACCAAAAAATACTTTTTTCTACTCTCTTCAGAGTTGAAATCAAAGAGATGTTATCCTAGTATAAGTTCTTACAAAGACCCACAAAACACTAGGGTGGAAGTATGAGTAGATCTCTTCAGAAACAGATAAAATCACCACAATTAGTGCTTTTGAATTTCACTGTCCAACAAATGAATGTTGGCTTGAAGACTCACTGATTCTAGGGGAAGAAACAAATTATTTCACACTCTCTTAGTCGACCAGTCACTCTCTTTGGCCGGTCAGAAAGCCACAGTCTATGATCTCTAGAGAGCCCTTGGGCTTGAAATTCACATGCTGAAGACAACTCTGCCCGAAGTGCAGCATTCATGCTACACTACATAAATCCGTGCTCAGTAAAAACAGCATGGACCATTTGCAAGAATATTTCTGCTTTAGGTTTTAAAAATAGAAATGAAAATTTGACTTTGAAAATAAGTTAAAGAAACAATTGTTTTCACGTTCAGCATGTACATATGACTCTGCTAGATATGTAAAAGCTAGAAGAAATAGTGATTGGATTGCAATAAAATTCAACATGTGGTTCCAGCTCACTGAAACTCCATTCAGCAGTCAAAGAACTAAAGACTTCCAGAATATGTAACATTAGTGTTGTAATGACCTATGTTAAAAAGAATATGCAAATGCATTTGGAAGGATGCCAGCACCTTAAACCAGATATTGTCACACAGAGTAGATTTTTAATGGTTCAAAATATTTGCGTGCTCTCATATAAGCGACACAACTTAGAATTTGTCAGTAAAGGCAAATGAAATGTAAGAAGAGAGTTTTCTCCATTGCTTTAACAGTCTGGAGCTAATGGGTTCTTCCATTACTGCTTGGTTGCAGATCCATTTATCACTTTATAAACTTGCTTGTAGGCTTGCTTTAAATGCAGAACCACAGCGAAACTGTAAGAATGAAGTCCTAGCCAAGTAGCAGAGAATGAAATCAGGAACAAGGCACTACAGGCAAGGCAGAGACTTTTGAACAATTGAGAGAGGAACCTCTCTGAATGTAGCCTGTCAAAAAGGCTGCATAGTTGTGTTAAGCACATTCAGTATAAAATCCTTCGGAAAAAAGTCATTTTATGAAACGCATGAGATAAACTATTTCTTGGTCTGGACATAACCCAGGATGAGTCGCTATAAGTCCTGTGGTAACCCAAGTCAGTGGGACAAACACGGTCCATTCAATTCAATTTGTTCTCTTGAGTCCTTGTGCCTCTTCACAAGGACAAGGTATTAGCTGAGCTGCACTGCAAGGGATTTCTTGTTTTCTTTTGTAAATTTTTCAGTGGGAAAGTTAACCAAGTGAGTGTATTAATCCATCTAAAGCTCAAGTACATTCCACAAGCAGGTAGGCTAGTAAGCCTCAGACCAGATGGAGAAGGCCAGTGTTGAAATACCCGCCACGCACTGAATAGCCCAAACACTTTGAAACACAACTAATCTCTCAGGAGAATTTGCAGAACTGACCATGGATTATGGATGGAGGAATTATTTATTTTTGTAAACCTCATAGTAATACTGGGTCTTATTTTAAGCCAGGAACTTTTTATTTGTAAGGTTTGGGTGCTAGGTGACTTTGCTTGTATGTGATATGTTATTAGTAGCTTATTGAAAATATTTCTGGAAATGGGGTAAGGGTCAGGCATGCAAATTTTCTCCCTAGAGGGCTGAATAGTCCCACTGTAGCTACCAGAGCATAAGGGAGGCACAAATGGACAATTATTCTCATAGTCCTCCGAAATCACTGCAGGATCAGTGCAAACTTGCTGCTGTTACTGCTGCTACATCCCAATGGCTACACTGAACAGTCTCCAAGAAAAAAGGATTGTACATCTGGTCATGTCTTGTTTCTGGCGAGGATTTACTTCAAAGCAGAATGCTGCACCTGTCAGGTGACTGGTGTTCCTTGTTTAACTTCAGGGAAATTAAAACACACCCATTTTCACTCCTGCTTGGTTTGGACAATCACAGAGCAGGAGGGCAGGGTGCATAATGACCTTCTAAAATTGAAGGTAATCAGTAATCTGTATGCTTTTTTCAGTCTACGAACATATCTGTGTTACCATGTGTTTAAGCAGCATGAATCTTTCCTTACATCTGTGCATTTAATTTCAATTAATTAGAAATAGTGCTAATGCTAGCTGGATTATGCATGGATTAAACACATAGCACAACCTCTAGTAAGAAGGTTGATGTTTTTCAATGCCACGTTTCATCCTCTAATAAGTCAGCATTCCCTCTGGGTTGTATATGAGAACAGCAAAGGGTCATACTTACAAGGTCAAAACACACAGTAAGATTTAAGAGGAATGATTTAATTTTAGAAATTGAAAAAAAAAAAAAGCACCATATTTTGATTTTTTTCCCCTAATAAGAGCAATTATCAATTCAGAGACAAAATGAAAGCCAACCAATTCCCAGAAACATTAGTGAAAGCTTAATGAATGTACTTGAAAAAAATATAATAAACTAAGGAATAAGTGCCCAGTGAGCAAAAAAGTAATGTTTCCCTACCTGTGTAACTATTTTAGGAGAGTTTTGCTACTTAATGATCTTAGCCTATTTCTATTTCTAGTTTTGCAAGTACTTCTTTTTGGGAGTCTCGCAGCATTTGATACTTTACTGTGTGTGCTGTCCCAGATGTGTCGTTCTACATGCTAAAATATATTTGCAGCATTGCAGGTTTTTTTCTGCTGACTCTTAGTACAATATCAAAGGCAGGTGCATGCAGGAGTTGGATAAAATATTGTTAACTACCCTATAGCTTTTTTTACCTTTTTTTTTTGTTTTTCTTTTTTGTAAAGATACAAACAATTTCAATACTTCATAGGCTGCAGGGGTGAAAAATGCAAACGTTCAATATTGCAGTTGTTTTAGTAAAATTCCAGGGAGTGACTTGTTCAAACAAATTTTACTGTTTTGTTAATCTTATGGATGAACCAGATGCTCAGGAAAAGACTATTTGGGTGGCAGATTTGAGGGCTGGATTGTATTGTGAAAGCTGCCACATGCTCTCTGCAGCTTTTTTACTAATGCCCATCACTGTACGGGATGGGGTGGATACATGACTTGTAAATTCTTACAGGAAGATAGAAGTAATTACCAAGCCAGACCTAGTCCTCAATACTGTTACTATTTTAGTTCATCTTTCTTGAGCCAGATCATCTGATACATGAAAAAATGTGGGTTTAGCCTGAATCTCTTTAAGCACCCGCATTGAAATTGTTCCTGTTTCTGAGTGCTTCTGGATAAGAACCATTAGTTATTAAATTATTACTTTTGTGTTCTACTTTAAGCAGAAAAACCTAAGTGTGGCTAAATCAAATGTTATAGGAACATCTTCAGAGAAGCTGAAGGTCAGCTGAGCTTCATGTCTTCACCATAGTCTTTGTAAGACTTCTAAAAAAGTATTCAGCAAACCTCAAGGACAAAGAATAGGCTTTTGTTATAGGTGTTTAGACATCATTCTTCTACAACCTCCTTGGTCATTAAAAAAAACCTCATGTTTGTATATAAGGAGAACAAATTGCAGAAATCTTTACTGGTTATATCAACCCTTCTAGTAACTTTTCCTTTCCCTCCTCTCTTCTTTCCCCTGACACATGCTTGGCTCAGGTTCATCCTAATTCTCTTATATGATAAATTCCTAAAGCTTCTCGAAGCTGTTGGCAGGGAGGGATGTAATAAAAACAACAGGGGGGAGAGGTCATTAGTACTTGTAATAACACTGTCACCAAATGACTTCCATCAGTGCTGAACTGTTGTAAACACGTTCTGAGGAGGGGTTTGTCAGGCTGCTTCCCCCTGCCCACAGTTTAGCTGCACAACGGGACACAGGCGGATAGAGCCAACAGGCAGAAACAAACACAAATTTAGTACACACAGCAGACAAAGAGGGACAAAGCCATGATCCCATTAGCCTGCCCCTGTGTTGATTTATCCAGTGAGCAAGGTCTGTATGCACATATTCGCCGCACCTTCGTATGAAATCCCTCCTGTACCGACGAGCCCAAGAGTTGCCAGGTTCTGCTGTGCTGCCTTTGAGACCTGTGTGTGCCTGGGGACAGCAGGTCCCGGGCACTGGCACACAGCACCCACTCTGCAGTGCTGGACTCTCCGTTTTCAGGCTGCCTTGCCCAGCATTGCATGGTGCCCGTGTACACTGAACACAGGAAACACAGGTTCTACGGCAACAAGCAGTTTGCCCAATTCTGTGCTGTTCAGTGAAGGGATATGTGCAAATGCTAATACTTATCTTGCCTGAATAGGTACAACGGTAAATTACACCAAAGAAGTGAAAAGAAGATGTGGTTGGTGCCAAAAAAAAAAAGAAAATTAGAAAAAACCCCAAACAAACCAACCAACCAAAAAAAACCCCACAAAAACCCCAAAACCGAAACCAAAACCCACAAAACCCCCTAAGATCAAAAGAAAAGTCTTTGGCAATAGAGACCTTGAAAAGGCTTCAAAATAGTGAGATACATATATGAAATATAATAGAAATGAAATATTATATAATTCAAGTATAAAAATACATATTTTTCAGTGCTTATAAGTTTTGGAATATTTTAACTGGATTCAACACTAGGTAAACAGACATAGAAAAAATATTATTTGTATCACTAAAAGCATCAAATCATTAAAAGCAAATTATGTATTTAGATTGTACTAAGACAGGAGCTTTTGGCTTATTATGTATATTTCTAAGCAGGAGTAGATATTCCAGTAGGCAGGACACTCCTGAAGAATAAATGCAATCATTCTATTCTGATGATTGTTTTGTACATGATTTTATTGTAGTTTAGCTGACAGACAAGGAGTTTGTACATGAACAAAAGAGAAACTATTTCACACATTGAAGAAAATTAATCTTCTCTAATTTCTGTCAGAGTGATAGATTGCACTGTCCTATATATATTGTATGTAAAGAATACGCACAAAAAAAGTGCAGAGCCTGTGAAACACATAGTTTATGTTCAGTAAAAAACACACCTGGAAAGAAAAACACTATTCATGGCAAAGACTCAAAAAGACATTTTGGAAGCACAGTTTCCCTGTTTTCTGGTCTTTTTCCACTTCTCTTAGAAGAAGAGTAAATTAACTCATAATACTGCACCATATCTTTATCATAATTCTTCATTAATTCAGGTAAGGAATTCAGGTACTTCTTATGCTGAAATTAGGTATTAATTTCAATTAGACTCTACTTTAGGTTCAATTTTATCTTGAACCTCTTGCTGGATAAGACAGACATGCATTTTTTACTGAGATAACATATTCACTTGATAATTAAAATTCTGGTGAATATTTTGAAGGAAAGTTAAAAAAGAATTGGTATTGTCTTGACTTGGAAATTTTCTGAAAACTACTAATCCTATGGGGTTTTTTAGGACTGTATATGAACCATCATATGTTCAGCGATGGAATTGAAAAGTTAGGTGTATTTTTCCTCTAGAAAGAACATCCAAATTGCACTCTTACTTTTCATCTGACTCTAAAGAGCTGTAACTTGGTTTTATAGATGTTGAAGCCACTGTTAAGACTTTGACGTTACAAACCACTGTGAAGGTGTACGTGTTCACCCTGTGATGGTGCTCTGGTAATCCAAGTAGGCAATAGCTATTGCTCTCCCCAAGTCACCCATTTCATTGTAGGTTATTGGGTTGGTTAAGCATGATGTCCCCTTTGTGATTCCTTGTTAATTACTCCCAATAACTTTATTTTCCTTCATGTGCCTGGCAGTCATTTCCAGGATTAGCTGCTCCATCACCATGCCCAGGTATCAAGGTGAGACTGAGGGGTCTGATCCCAGGATCCTCCTTCTTGCCCTTTTCTAGGTAGGAGTGACATTTGCTAGTCTTTCTTTCACTATTTCAATTAATCTTGTTGCTGTCATTAACTGTAAACTGTATAATGACATGACATGTTATGGTAGAAGAAAATAAGGATGATGACCTTTTTTAATATTCTCAAAACAGGTGTCTCAGTTAGAATTATTCGGATGCTGTCCTGCTTCAGGTAGACAATTGTCAATCCACTCAAAATTATGTAAACAAAACAGTTATATTCCTAAGACTGCATCTAAGGAAAGGAAATACCTAAGTGTAGCTCTGACTTGTCATGTGGACATTTCTTCCTCAGTCAGCTTTAAAACTGTGTTAGGACCTACAGTGATCCTTTCAATTTCATGGGGACTGAGAACAGATACCAACTGTCAGTAAACTAAATCTATGTTAGATGGCCTTGATCACATCAGTTCCGGTAGTAAATCAGTAAAAAATCTGGAAAGAGAAACAAGGCAAAATCACAGAAATTCCAAGGGAACTTCATCATTAAAAAAAAGGAAAACAGTCAGTTTGTCAGCTATTTTCATTTTCTAGTAAATACTTGCCATCTAAATTTGTTATGCTTTTTTTCTCTGATATAATGATGGAAGATCATGTAAGTAAGATGAGGAAACAGACATTTCAAGAAAATCTTGCAAAGATTTATACATACATGTTAAAGAGAGCACACGCCAATTTTCTCTGGGTGCGTAATGAACAGAAATTTTTATAAAATTCAAATTTTTGTAGATGTTTTTAGAAAACATCAGGAAGAACTGAATGAGTCATAAACATTATCAGTAGGAACACATCACTTTATTTGAATGACTTGTGTGTATATATCACTATATATTCTTTACTGAACAAATTGCTCTACCATGATGGTGGAAAAAACTTGAAAAAAACCAGCTTCGGCTTTGTGAGAGAAGAAAGATGAAATATGTTTATGCAGGAAGGATAAGACAAAAATCAAGGCTGCAGAAAATAGATGGGAATTAGTAGGTGTTTTTTAAGAATCAACACCATAAAGCACTATGTAAGTGCTAATTTTTCTTCAAAACTTAGAAAGGGCTCCTGAAAGATAAACAGCTACTGCTCACATGCATAAGAGAACAAGAAACTCGGAGCCTGTCAGATGAGTATTTCATTTTCCATAGAACTTTTCCCTAAAGAATTTAGAGTCTCATTACTGACACACCACCCCAGGTTATGGTCCGCAGAAACTCTGGGATGTGGAGACTGATGAGCTGAGCCCTGCAAACTCACGAGATGGCCACACACTTGCAAGTCACACAGTGAAAACAAGTGTGAAAAGTTGGCTCAGCTATGTGATAATAAAATATAGAGTGTAGATCTTGATCAAGAATATTGTCTTACACAGCCAAGGAGGGTAACATGTTTCAATGCCTGATGAAGTAATAATTTATCATTAATGTGCTTAATTGAAGCTTCTGAATCAGAAAAATTGCCTGGGTTTTTGACAACTGTAATTTTGAATTCAGTATTTCCAGCATTACTATACGAAAATGCACTATTGCCGTAGAAAATGGGACATGCAAAATGGAAAACTAAAAAACAATCTCAGTACTGAAGAGTCTGGCATCCACTAAGAGATGCTGCAGCACACATAGATGGCAATGGTTGATCAGAGACCATTCAAAAAAAGTACAGGGATAAAATGCAATCAACCGGCAATGATTTATGCAGAAGAAAAAGAATGTGTTAAAATTAATTTTGACTTCTAAGCTGTGACTGAAGAAGATGCAGTTGGGTCCCGCAGGGGTTTATAGGGGGTGTGCAGGTCCTACACACAGAATTTGATGGTATTCCCAGCAGCCCTGCTATTAAACCATGAGCCCATCAGGTATGAAACAGGTATTAAACAAGACAGCTATTAAACAGCTATTAAACAAGATCTGTAGACTCTTCTCCTTCACCTATACATTTCTGCCATGAATGAAGTAATTCCTGATGATGGGAAAACCCATATCTAATGTGAACTGTGACTAAACAGCTGGCCTGTGTATCTAATTCTGTCTAAAACCCTGGAAGGTCTGCAATGTGGTTGCACACTTGGGATGTAGGAAGGTTCCATGCTTCCTTTGCACTGAAATTTTAATCGAGGGTGTGCTTAATTCCACCTACTTGGAAAATGTCTCATCCAGCAGGCTGTGAGAAAAACACACTGGAGCACTTTTAGCCAGAAGTCTTAAGAAATAAGACTACCCATGCAAAATGCTGATGACAGAAGTTCTCAGGACATCTGTGTCACATCACTGCCCAGTTAAAGTGGGTATTTGAGGTTCAGTCCTTTAAAACCCAAATGACTGTTTATTCATTTATCTGGCAAAAATCCCTAGCTCTCAACCAGAAATGAAGGCCTGGCTTTGTTTAGGCACCAGATGAGGTTCTCAGCTCTGAATCCTGGATGGAGGAAAATGCCTTTCTCTGGCCTAGAAAGAGGTATGTGGCTCAGCATCACTTCCTCCAAGGACTGCTTTGGCTCTCTGGGGTCTGATGTCTCCTTGATATTTTGTTTCTGAGTCAGGCCTTCCCCTGCTTAGTCCCCAGCCTTTTTGTCAGCACTTAACTCGTCACATGTGTTGTACCAGGGAGCCCAGTCAAGGTGAATATTCTGAAGGACAGCCTAAAAATTTGATAGCGTGCAGTGTGACTAGAGTGCTTGCTTCTTTCTCAGCTAATGAGCAGCATTTTTCAAGAGACACTGCCAAAATAAGCCATTTAAAGTGATTTACATTGCTAATGAAATGAATGCGAATAAATATCCTATTTTCTCAGCCTATCCTAGGCATGGTCTCCAAGCCTGTATACGGACAAGGCATATTACAACAAGGTGCTTGAAATACTTCTAATAGGAACACAGAGTCTGAATTTGACCGCCTCACCTCCTGTAAATAAACTTTCATTACCTAGACTTCTATTTATTTGGGGTTTTAAATTTAAACTCTAGACTTCAGGGGGAAGGTCATACCCAACCAACCAGAACCTGTTAAGTAGGCAACTACTTGGAGATCAGAAAAGCCTACAAAGTGGTAGCTGTGTAACAATCGCATGTGATAGAAATCAAACATTTGTTTCAAACCCTGTAATTCTAACTGACATATAGAATGTTAATGACTGAGTAAGGAACAAAGGCAATGGAAGCTTCAACAATTCCTCATGCAAAGTTAATAGGTAAATTTTAATGAACATTTGAAATTAATACAGAAAATTTTTACTTGTACCTGTAGCTTTGCATCTGTATATGACAAAGCTTTTCCATCTGCCTTCCTTGTTCAAGGAAGTGTGAGTAAAATGGGGGTGGGGAAAGGCAAAAAACCCTGCATTCATGCTGGGAATCAGTTTTTTTATTCTCTGACACTCAGAACTTTTAACTTTTATTACTGCCCCCGAAAGAAACCCTGAAAAAAAATTTCAAATTTCTCATAAGCTATTATTTTCTCACACTCTTCTTTGCCTGGCTGAAACTATATTATATTAGGGTCAAGACTCACACGATCTGCATATGTGCCTACATGGAAATAACTATATATTACCACACATGTACAAACACTTCACAAGTTATTTACAGTTGAATGGCACAGAAATTATGTCAGTTGCCCAAGCATTCTCATCATCAGAATGACAGCTGGAGTAAAGGAATCCTAGTGCTGTTTAATTGTTTACCACAAGAGACATTTAATAAAAAGAAATTAAGATCCTGTGCTCTTGGCAGTGTATAAAGGTATTACAAGATTCTCCGAGATTTACATTTACCAATATTTTGTTGATGTTCTACTTCTGACTTAGCTGGTTGCATCTAATTTCGCGGTTGAATTCCTAATATAATTTCTGAGCTTTATTAGTAGTGATCTGGTTATTAAGAGACATATGGTGAATTAAAAAACCCAATAGCTTGTTAAAAGGGGACCGGATGTGCTGTCTATTGAAATCAGTGGAAATTTCCCTTTGACCAAGCCCAAGTGAAGCAACATCTCAGCTACCAGGAATGCTGGTAACCCACTACCTTCCCACTGCCTCCCTCCAGCACTGTCCTGAAAGCAGTCCCCTGTCTGTCGTCTGCTATAGTTTTGCAATTTCATATTAAAGAAAGCCATTCTATTTTGTTGGTTTATTTATGATTTCAACAATTTTAAAGCAGCCACATTTTATTTTACAATATTCATTAGCAGTTCATTTTTGCACAGAAAACTTCTAACCGGATTCTTTGGGTCTACCTATTGCCAAAACTTTGAATAATTTCTTAACCTATAACCAACTTTCATCCATTAAATCAATACTTATATTCCTTTTCTCATAAACCACATTGATGTCAAAAAACCCTGATATCAAGCAGTCTTTGTTACTGCAGTGAAAAATGAACCTCTATTGCAAAAAAATGGAGACACATGTAATATATTATACAAAAAGTATGTGTCAAAGTCACAGAATTCTTACTTAAGATCCCAGTGTAGACATATATCCTTTATTGTTCTAACTTAAATGCATAAATTCACCATAGTAGAATAAGATCACACAGCTGTCTTTATAGTAAGAGTCAGATTTTAAGAGTGTTCCTGGCTAGATTTTCAAAGAAATTTATTTTGCCACCTAAGAGTGACATTTTGTCATTTTTTTTTTTATCTTTTTAAAACTTTTTGGCTACATTTTTCTTCAGTAATTCAGAGTTCAACATGCTGAGCATTGTAGGAAATGCTTCTAAGTATGCAGCAGGTTTACAGTTCCCAAACTACTTCTTAATATGACAGTCATAAACAAAGATTAAATTTGAATCAATATTAATTCTATTATAGCAACACCATATATGCATTTGGATATGAATTACAGAAACAGAGACACTGAAATGACTGCCCCCAATTCCTTTTTATACCCTTTCCTGAGACTTCCAAAGTTACTGAGGCATGTTGATTGCAAAGATCTCGCTGAAGCTAGCAGAGAGTATTGTCATGTGAATCTGTATGTAACTAAACTATTATAAAGTGCTTCTTTGGTTAAAATGATACAGAATGCCCACATGAACATACAGAAATGGACCAGATGATAGAAACGAGCAGGACACTCCAGGCTGTGTGCCTGAGCAATGCAAGCACCAACATGCAAAACAAGCATACAAACATGTCATGAGTGAGTGGACACCAGATGTGAAATGGCACTGCCTCAGTGATGCCTTTTGGCAAACTCCTGCTCTATGGGAACACATAGTCCCCCATATTTTACAGAGGAAACTCCTTTGACTTCAGCAAAGGGTGAGATTAAATTAGCAGCTGCTGACACCGCAAATTTGGGCCTTGACCCCCCTGCAGTGGCTTGTAGCCATGTTTGTGTTGCAGCAGTGTTAATGGGCCTACACCATGAGCTTGCACTACTGTGTATGACAGAGCCCAGGTGCAGACTTGGTCCATAAACAGGATAATTTGTGTCCATGAAGGCAATGTACAGCTTACTGATGCCTTTGCTGCAGATTTCCATCAGCTGCACTTGTGGGAAAGGTGTTCTACTTTTCAACACTGCCCTCAGGAACAACTTCCACCTGAGACCTGAATGCTGCTAGCAAAATGAAGAGTATGGCATTGCCTGAGGCAAGATAACAGACAAGAGAAACAGCATGGTCTTGACACAAAGCATTTCCTAAAATCTTGGTATTTCTGAGCAAATATCACGCATTAACCATTTTGAACCTAAAAATGTCTGAAATTAATGTGAATTAATGTTAGCAGCCCTCTGCCAAGCCATAGTCACTCAGTGTCTCCAAATGTTACTGAGGGGAGCATATAATGGCCTCTGAAAGTGACACTGGTGTACCATGAGGGAGGCTGAGAAAGAATTAGGTAGCTGGCTTCGAATGCAGTCTGCAGTGTGCCCACAGCGCACAGCCAAAGAGCCCAAAACTCCTCCAGCACACAGAGAAGGGAGGAGGCCAATAACGCAGAAGAACAGACGCTTTCAAGGCAAGGACCTGCAGGAGGAAGGCATTTCGCCCATTGCAGAACCACTTCACTGCTCTGCAGACTGAACACACACCACATCAGGAGAGATGCTGGGGCTGGGTAAGGCAGCCTGGTCTGCTCGCAGTATAACCACCAGTAAAACAGCCTGGTCTGCTGCCCATGTAACACCCAGAACATCTCAGAGAAGGTGAGAGGTGACGTCGTAGTACGACTCTCCTCTGGGAGGCACAGAGGCACCCATGTGCTGACCTGATGTACTCTCTAGAGGGGTGTGCCATTTACTGGGGGATCGTATCAGGGATGCCACCGAAACACTACCAAGCCTCGTATGGACCACTATTACTCACTGCTGTTGTTTCACATGGGTGCCAGTGAGACAGCCAGGAGCAGTCTGAAGAGTATCAAGAGGGATTACAGAGCCCTGGGAGTGGCAGAAAATGGCTCTGGAGCACAGGTACTTTTTTCATCAGTCCTTCTGGTCAAAGCAAAGGGGTTTGAAAGGACTGTCTTCCTCATAAGAGGGATGTGGCAGTCAGATGTGGCAGTCCTTTAATCATCTTCCTAGCTCTTCAGCGGATCCACTCCAGTAGTTCCTCACCTTTCTTGAACTGGGGAGCCAAGAGCTGGACACACTACGTCAGATGTGACCTCACTACGGAAAGGTAGAGGGGGCAGGATCACTTCCGTTTACCTGCTGGTCACACTCTTTGCAATGCATCCCAGGATACCATTGGCTTTTTTGGCCACAAGGGCACACCAGGACCTACAGGTTCTCTTTTGCAGGGCTACTTTCCAGCAGGTCAGGCTCCAGCCTGTACTGGTGCGTGGGGTTATTCTTCCCCAGGTGCAGGACCCTGCATTTGCCTTTGTTGAACTTCATTATGTTCTTCTCCACTCAAGTCTCCAGCCTGTCCAGGTCTCACACAGCCTTCAGGTGTATCAACCACTCCTCCCAGTCCTGCGTTATCAGCAAACTTGTCCTTTCATCTAGGTCATTGTTCAAAAAGCTGAACAAGACTGGACCCAGTACTGACCCCTGGGGAACACCTCTGACCAAAGGACTCCAGCTGGACTCTCCTGATCACAACCCTCTGAGCTCTGCCAGTTCTCAATACACCTCATTGTCCACTCATCTAACCTGCGCTTCCTGAGCTTCCTACGAGGATGTTATGGGAGACAGTGTTAAAAGCCTTGTCCAGGTAGATGACATCTGCTGCTCTCCCCTCATCTTCCCCGCAGTTGCAGAAAACTATCAGGTTGTTCAAGCATTATTTTCCCTTGGTGAATCCATGTTCACTGCTCTGGATAACCTTATTTTGTTCCACATTCTTATAGATGACATCCAGGATGAGTTGTTTCACCACCTTTCCAATGGTGGAGGTGAGGATGACTGACATTCTGGGTGCTTCTTCTTGCCAGTTTTGAAGACTGGAGTAACACTGGCTCTCCTCCAGTCCTCAGGAACTGCTCCTGTCTTCCATAATTTTTCAAAGATGATGGAGAGTGACTTTAACAATAACATCTGTCAGCTCCCTCAACACTTGTGAGTGCCCTCCATTGAGACCCATGAATTTGTGGGTGTCAGGTTTGCCTAAATCTCTAACCTGATGCTTCTAAACAAAGAGAAAGTCTTCCTTTCTCCAGACACTTTCTCCCACCTTCAGGGCCTGGGATTCCATCCTGAATACTGCATTGAACTCCGGGGCTCCCAAAATAAGAATGACATGGACCTGCTGAAACACACCCAGAGAAGACCACAAAGGTCCCAAGGGCTTGAAAACCTCTCCTATGAAGACAGGCTGAGAAAGTCAAGGCTGTTAGGAATGGAGAAGGCTCCAGGGACACCTCACTGCAGCCTTCCAGTACCCAAAGGAGAAACACAAGAAAGCTGGAGAGGGATATTTTACAAGGGCATGCAGTGATAGGACAAAGGGGAATGGCTTTAAATTAAGAGGGTAGGTTTAGAGTAGATATTAGTAACAAACTTTTTACTGTGAGGGTGGTGAGGCACAGGTTCCCCAGAGAAGTAGTGGATGCCCAGTCCCTGGAAGTTTTCAAGACCAGATTGGATAGGGCTTTGTGCAACCTGGTCTAGTGGGAGGCATCTCTGCATATGGCAGTGGGGGTGGAACCAGATAATCTCAGGGACATAGACAAAGCAGACATGTTTGATTCTTTCTCTGTCTCTTGTTTTTAACAATGGTGGTGGGTTAAGGAGGTCCTAGTGCCCTGAGCTGGAGGACCACAGCTGTAAGAATGATCAACTCTCATTTCACCCTGAAGCTGTGCAGGATCTGCTGCTCCAGCTGGATCCTTGTATTTCTATGGGGTCTGATGGGATTAATCTGAGTATACTCAAAGGGCTGTCTGATGTCATCACTAGGCCTCTCTCAATGGTTTTTGGACAGTCTTAGGAATCTGGAGAGGTCCCAGTTGACTGGAGACTGGTGAAAAAAAGGCAAGAAGGATGACCCTGGAAAATATAGGCCTATCCGTTTCATTTCAGTGACTGGTAAAACTATGGAGAAGATTATTCTGGGAGGTATTGAAAAACACCCTGAAAGACAATGCAGTCATTGGTCACAGCCAGCACAGCTTCATGAGAGAAAAATCCTGCTTACCAAATCCTATTTTCTTCTATGACAAGGTAACTCATCTGGCTGATTGAGGGGACCCAGTTGACATAATCTTTTTGGATTTCAGTAAATACTGTCTCTCACTGTATCCTTCTGGACAAACTGTCCAGCTCACAGCTGGATAAACACGTCATGGGATGGGTGAGCAACTGGCTCACAGGTGGGCCACAAAGGGTTACAGTGACTGGGGTGACATCAGACTGGTGACCTGGCACTAGTGGGGTTCCACAGGGCTCCATCCTCAGCCCTGTGCTCCTTAACATCTTCATAAACCACTTGAAGATATACCAAGTGAGTTTGCTGATGACACTAAACTGGGAGGAGCTGTTGACTCCATTGAGGGCAGGGAGGCCCTGCAGAGAGACCTCAACAAATTAGAGAGATGGGTAATCACCAACCGTATGAAGTTCAGCAAGGAAAAGTGTTGGATTCTGCACCTGGGGTGGGGCAAACCTGGATGTATGGACAGACTGGGGAATGACATGCTGGAAAGCAGTACTGCAGAAAGGGGCCAGGCATTCCCGGTCGATGGCAAGGTGGATATGAGTCAGCAGTGCCCTGGCAGCCAGGAGGGCCAACCCAGTCCTGGGGTGCATCAGGCCCAGCATTGCCAGCCGGGCAAGGGAGGGGATTGTCCCACTCTGCTCTGCACTGGGGCAGCCTCAGCGTGAGCCCTGGCAGCAGTTCTGGGTGCCACAATAGAAGAGAGACATTAAACTGTTAGAGAGCGCCCAAAGGAGGGCCACAAGGATGGTGAAAGGCCTTGAGGGGAAGCCGTGTGAGGAGCAGCTGAGGTTACTTGGTCTGTTCAGCCTGGAGTAGCGAAGACTGAGGGGAGACCTCACCACAGTCTACGGCTTCCTCATGGGGGAAGGTGGAGGGGCAGGCACGGATCTCTTCTCTCTGCTGACCAGTGACAGGACCTGGCTCCCTGAGGTGCTGATCTGTCTTTCAAGGAACAGTGGGGCACTTTGCAGGCTCTCAGCTTGTCAGTGTAATCCTATAATTTATTTACTACACGGTGCTTTTAAAATCCATCAAGAAAAATCTATTATGCTTTAGAGAAAGGCCTCACAAGGGTTCGAATGCTGCAGCAGCCTGTGCTCCAGTATTAAGGCAGTTACCTGCAACGTGACCAGCTGTTTTTCAAATGGCCACAGCCTACTCTGTCTCTGCAGGAACAGCATCTCTCATGTCTGCCTCCACCTTGTCATCTGCTCAAACTGAAGGCGGCTTTCACAGCACTCCCCTTCAGCTCCTCAGAAATGGATAAGCAGAAAAGCATTTGCAAGTCTCCAGAGATCACAGGGAGAATGTAAACACACAGAGATGCAATCCAGAGGTAAAAAGGTTTCACAGCATGTAACTAAAAAGTGATGCTCTGAATCAGAAAATGGCTGCTACCTGGACATTTTGAAATTAAAAGCTGTTGAAAAATTCCAATTTATTGTGAGTTATGGGCAGAGATGTATTTTCTTTCATGGTTGCAACACCAGAGCAGCGTCTGAAAAGAAAGATGGATTTAGTATGTCTGCTCCTGGTGAAGTACTCATAAAAGGATTAGCCCAGGTGAGCATAAAAGGATGTCACCTCAGCCCCACAGCTCGGAGAGGAAGCCTTAAGTATCTTTTCCACACGAGAATTACAGACTCACAGAATAGCTGAGAGTGGATGGCACCTCTGGAGACCAACTTTTCCATCCCCTTTGCTCAGAGCAGGGTCATCCATTGCAGATTGCTCAAAGCCATGTCCGTAATGTTTCGACTATCCCCAAGGATGCAAAGTCAACACCCCTCTCTGGCCAATCTGATCCAGTGTTTGATCACCATCACAGAAATAAAAAAGTCCTTCGTAAGTCCAAGTAGAAATGCAATTTGTGCTTATTCCTTCTTGTCTGTCTCTGGGTATCACTGAGAAGGATATGACTTCATCTTCTTTATTTCCTCCCATCATTAGCTAGTTAAGATTGATAAGATTTCCTCTGAGCTTTCCCTTCTCCAGGATAAACCCTCTCAGATAAAGCGCTCTCAGTCTCTCCTGATATCCCTGATGCTTTAAGCCGAGCCTCCGTCATCTTAGTGGCTTTTTATTAGACTCTATCTAGTATGTCCACATTTTTATTGTACTGGGAAAGTAACTCCAGCTGTGTCTTACCAGTGTGGAGTAGAGGGGTTGGATACGTTACACAACCTGCTGCCAACAGTCCTAATGCAGACCAGGCTGTTTTTAGCCTTCTTTGACACAAAGGCCTATTGCTGGCTAATGGCCATCTCATCATTTACTAGGAACCCTGGATCCTTTTCTGCAAAGCTGCTTTCTAAGCCAGCATTTACTGATGCCAAGGGTTATTCCTCCCAAGGTGTAGGATTTTACATTTGCTCTTGTTTAACTCAATGGGTTTCCTGTTGACCCATATCTCCAGCCTGCTAAGGTCCCTTTGAATAGTGGCAGAAGCAACTGGTATATCAGCTACTCCTTCCAACTTTGTATCATCCGAAAACTTGCCGAAAACTCTGGCTCATCACCTAGGTCATTAATGAAGATGTTAAATGGGATTTGTCCCCGTATTGGAGGAAGGAGGTATCTCATGTTCAATGAGGGGCAAAGTATGAAATGAATAAGGGAAAATGGCAAAAATCTAGCCTTTGATCAGGTCTTCTACTATGTAATTCATCTTTACACACATCCATTAATGCAGCTGGTCTTTCAACACAAGTTTTGATTTGTATGGTCTAACGTTGTGTGACTATGACTTACTCTTACAAACCTTTTGTTATGGGTTAGGAAAAAAAAGTAACTAAAATCTGTTTCCTTCCCCCCCCCCCCCCCCGGGGTACCAGGGAGGCTGTGTAGTTG